>OU015742.1:24726799-24752299 GCA_907169655.1 Acomys percivali | reverse complement strand
AGAGAGAGAGAGAGAGAGAGAGAGAGAGAGAGAGAGAGAGAGAGAGAAGAGAATACAAATAATTTTAGAAATACTGAGGATAAAAATCACAGTAAGCCTTTATCCCATATTTTCTAAATCAAACACTATCTCTCTATAAGATCCCAAAAGGTGTTACATGAAATAATAGCAAAGTTCATACACTATACAAAAGTAAGGTAACAAGATTAAGGTAAATTTTTAGGTAAATGTTTTCCAAATAAATCGAGCAACCTATTTTAAAGTTTAATATAAACTAATGTTTGCCTTTTTTGAATGAGAAACGCAAAGAAAATTTCAGACCCAAGAATTTCAAGCAGCCAAATTTGATTTTAACAATTTCACTTTGTAGGAAGATGTGTGTGGCTGCAAGAAGTCAACTAACTCACTCAGAGACACAAGAAGACGCTCTGATGTGAAAGATACAAGCATATTGTTCTAATGTGATCTTGAATATGAGAGGGAGTGGAGTCATAAGCAGATCGGACAACACATGCACAGTTCAAATCAACACAGGCCACGGGTGGCCACATCTGAAAAATCTCAGAAAGAACACACAGCATGATTCCTGCTATTCTGTTGCGGATGTTATCCCTCCCTCTTGCCCAAATGTGTCATAAATAGATAGATAGATAAATAAATAAATGCTCAGGATCAGAATATTTCACTCCTGAATGAAGAACAGCACAAGGTGAGTTTCAAAAATTGATGACCAATGATATTATTTACTAGAATTCTAAAGTTATTTATAGGAATCCCAGAAAATTGAAACTGGCCTGGTTTTTTGTCCATAATTGGTTTTTTGTTTTGGTTTTGTTTTCAGTTTAAAACAAAAAATACAATAGCAACAAAAAGAGAATAGCTAGGGAGATGGGTCAGTGAGTAAGAGCACTAGGTGAACAAGCTAAATATATGAGTTCAGGCCCCTAGCACTCACAGAGCATCTTCTAGGTGTGGTGGTGTGTTCCTGTAAGCTATCTCTAGGGGCCATGGGGCAGAATAAGAGGATCTTCCCTAGCTTGCTGTCCACATATTCCAGCCAACATGTCAAGATCTTGGTTCAGTAAGAGAGACCTTGAACCCAAAGAGAAAATCATCAGTCACACTCAGCTGTGAATCCTGTGAGCTGCAATAACATCTGGCCAGGTAAGACATGGCCTCTTCTGCAATATGGAATGAACAGTCTGGGTATAATAAAACACTTTCTGATTGAATTTAAATCCATATCTGGCACCATTATAGAGCTAAGCCTATGGCTGGACAACTTGTAGGCCCTATTATGCAGCTAAATAGACTTAGCATTAAAATGATTCCTAATGAGTGGTTGTTTCATCCATAGGTCAACTCATATCTCAACTCTTGCCTGAGCAGCTCTTCTTTGCAGTAGATGACCCACAACTGGGTCAAGGTCAGAGAATAAGACACTGAAGAATGCTCAGCCCTGAAAGGGCCATACATAGCACAACCCCTCCTCCTACGGTTTCAGCGATAATGTCAAAGAAATGGTTGAAAGTGTGTAAGAGCCAGTGGTAGTAGGAATGGCTACAGGAAATCATCTTCCAAACACAGCAGGGCAGTTGCATATGTGAACTTAGAGCAGCTGCCACAGCATGTATACACTCTGTGCAAGCCCAATCTAGACCACATCCTAGCCTAGAGATGGGGGTTGAATATACATTCCACATCCTGGATAAGTAGCTACTGACAATTATTGTATGATGGGAGGGGAAGATAGAGTACTCTCTAAGAACACATGCCCCATTAAGCCGGTCACACTCTAGTATAAGTATATTCAAGAAAATTGGAAGAGCACAAATTGGTCTTGTAGGATTCCAAAAAAGACACATATTGGGCCATAGGGAAGTGAGGATGTTGGAATAATTGTAGGGAGTGAATATTTTTAAAGCATGTTGTACTAAACTCTTAAATTGCTACTAAAAATAGTATATAAAGGTATAGAAGAGGAAGCATGATGCCAACTTCTGGCTTTTATATGCATATATAAGGGCACACACATACACATGCATATACCACACACTGCACACACAAACTTAGAAAAGAGTCTCCAGCAAAACAAAACAAAACAAAACCAAACAAACAAAACCTTTTAAATTGTAAATAGATTTGAAAAAAATCTCCATAGCGCGCGCACACACACACACACTAGGGCTAAATTACTTATTCCCATCACTTCCATCCCATTTCATTCAATTCTATTAATAGCCCGTGTAATGAGGCAGAGAGCTAAAGAGTAAAGACTCTGAAAGGCACAATGCCATTTTCATTTTCAGGCTATACACATAATTGTGGTCATGCAAAGTCCAAAAGAAAATCTCTCTATTTAATTATTAGAACTGATAACACAATTTAATGTAGCTTCAGGTATAAAAGCAATGTAAAACTTTCATTTCTTTATACAACACATGAAAGATTAAAATACAAAATTATATCAGTGGAATAACATCAGATACTTTTGCATACATCTAATCAAATGTATGAAAGGTCTACATAGAACTGCACTGTATTATAAAAGACATGTAGAAATATAGATATGTGATAGGTCCATGTATTGGAAACTGAATGATAAAGGTGTCTATTCTCTGAAACAGGTCCTGGTGATTATGATACCAGTCAATTTCAAGTGGTTTTAATACTTTAATACTGAAATAGGTTCTAGATCTAGATGAAAATTAAAAAGTCTTGAATGATGTGAAAATGTCCATAGATTATCAGACATAAGAATGTATTATATAAATCATGGCAGTAAGACAGTGAAGTGGTCTTTCAAGGGTGGGGTTTTATCCATGCTTTATTGCTGTATTAAAATTCCCTAACAAAAGTAACTTACTAAAGGGAAGGTTTATTTTGGCTCACAGAGCAGTCCACTATAGGCTCAAGGAAGCCAAGGCAGCAGGAGCTTAAAACAGCTGCTTTAATGGCAGGAGGATTTTCTTTTCAGGTCCAGTCTAATTGGTGTTCTGTGTGCTTCTTGTATATTTACAGGCATATCTTTCTTTAGGTTGAAAATATTTCCTGGTTCTTAGAGCTGAGACTCTTCACTGGCTTCTAGTCCTACCATACTATAATCCACAGACCCAAGGAAGCTAAGTAACAAGGAGGGCCAAGGGAGGATGCTTGAATCTCACTGCAAAGGAGAGATAGAATAGACAAAGGAAGTGCTTGAAGAGAGGGAACATGATAGAAGAGGAAGTGCTGAAGGAAATGAGGGTGGGGATCAGACATGGTGGGGAGAGGCACTGGAGAACAGAGGACTTACAGGTAGAAGAGAATCTATTGGGGTATCTCTGAGATAAGTTGGAGACCTAAGGCCGGGTAGGCTCCTAGGAGAATACACAGGTAACTTTAAATGAGACCTATAGTAACAGGTGACATGAAGACTGAAAAGGCCACCTCTAACCCTCTAGCCATACTGGACACCTAGTGGAAGGAGGGGAGCACCAACCCACCCACAAAATCTTGAATCCAAAATTTACCCTCCTTACAAAATGTCCAGGGATAAAGATAGAGCAGAGATTGAGGGAATGCCCAACCCATACCTGGCCACACCATGGGAAAGAGCCAACCTCTGACATTATTAAGAATACTCTGCTATGCTTGCAGATGGAAGTCTAGCCCAACTGTCCACTCAGTGGCTCCACCCAGCAACGGATTGAAACAGATTCTGAGACTCACAGCCAAACATTGGGCTGAGCACAGGGAACATTGTGGAAGAGTCTGGGGAAGGATAGAAGGACCTGAAGGGGAAAGGATCTCCATGAGAAGACCAACAGAGCCAACTAACCTAGGACCAAGCTGGGGGAGGAGGGGAGGCTTGTGGAAACTGAAGCACTAAGAACCAAATAGGAATGGTTAGGTCCCCTACACATATGTACCCAATGTGCAGCTTGGTCTTCATGTGGATCCCCTAGTAAAAGGAGCGGGGACCATCTCTCACAAGGACTCTTTTACACTTTTCCATCACTTTCGCTTGGTGGGGCTGCCTTGCTAGGCCTCCATGGAAGAGAATGCATTCAGTCTTGATGCAACTTGATGTGCTGGGATGGGTAAGTGGGGAAGCCACCTTTTCTGAGGGGTATGGGAGGGGGGATAGGGGAAGAGGGAGGGAGGGTGGGACCTGATGGAGAGGAAGAAGGGAGCTACAATGGGATGCAAAGTAAATAAATACATCAATTAATTTAAAAAAACCCAGATGGTTCCATTATGTCCACAGTCAAAACAAGAGAGGAATGAGTGCTGGTGCTCAACTCTATCTTCACTGTATACAGTCTGTAATCCCAGACCAGGGACTGGTCCTGACCACATTAAAATGGATCTTTCCATCTCAGTTAATGTATTCAAAGTGACCTCCCATAGGCATGTCTAGAAGCACACCTCCCAGATCACATATTCTGTCGAGTTGAATGTTAACACAAGCCATCACACTTGTAACTCTTGTCAACTTGACATTGAAACATGTCACGTTTACGTTGGAACCTACTACCCCTGTCTGCATAGTATCATGACCATGTTATAATGTAGACATCTTTCAGAGACATCCAGACCAACTTTAAAAGCCCCCATAGGTAATGGTTCTGATACGTTAAACATCTAAAATATCTTAATTGTGAATTCTCATAAAATAAAAATCAAATCACACATATCTCCATACAAAGGCTTAGAGTACACCTTCCCATGACATTGGAATTAAAAAGGCAGCACGTAAAGGAGGTGTGGCCGGCTATGAACCCCCGAAAGCTCAGCCCTTGTAACTCATTTTCTCCTGGAAGATTCTAACTTCTAAAGAGTCCACAACCTTCCCTAACAGTGCCACCACATGGAGGCCATGTATTCAAACGTTTAACCCTCTGACAAACATTTCACACTCAAATAACATGTAGACCAACTCAAAAGTCAGAGTGGCAAAAAGAATAGCCTGGACTGCACCAACAAGCTACGTTTGTGGTAGCCTACTGATGGCATAAAGTGGTACTTAGCACCTGAATAAAATTCAGATAAAATTAAAAACAACAAAAGCAAAGTACAACAAAAATAATTTCATTTATGTTGCTGTAAATGAGAAAGTAGAGTAAGAATTCTAGAAGACATGAAACAAGAATGTCTCCTGCAGTCAAAGATTTCTCAATCAGATTGTGAAAGCAACAGACTACACTGCATTAAGCACGGCAGTCTGTGTGAAGGTAAAAAGTCCAGCTATAAACCAAGCATTCAGGGAGTATGATTTGCAACGTCGATAACTGATGAATGGCTACATGCAAATTTTACAAAATTCAATGCAATAAAACCGGCAGACAATCCAGGAAAAAATGAGTCAAGGTTTTGGAGAAGTAGTTCACGGAGCAGGTTGTAAGAATATCTGACTGAGATGAAAATGTTCCGCCTGTGCAGTTAGAAACAAGTAAACCACAATGAGATTTGCCATGAGAAAGCATGACACGTCTATAGAAACACCTCCCTGCTTAAAATATTTAAGGCGCAGATTTAGATTTAGAACAACTGGCATCTCCTACAGAGCATTTAGGACACAACTGTGAAAGCCACGTGGGAAACAGGGTTCACATTCGCTACTGTACTTGAAATTCTTGCTTTCTGTGTGACACAGGAATCTCATTTCTAAGCGAATATTCAACAAACTTCTTTTAAGGCCTGATGACTCACCCGCTTGTGCTATTATTCTATGAGTAACAGAGTAATTGTGCACATAATAGTTTACCCCTCAGTTACTCATGCCTCCCCTAATTTTACTTATATTTTCCCTAACTAGGCCTCTCTCAACTAACAAAAAAGCACTATGAATTTCCTTTTGAAAAAAAAATCTCTTTTTACTTAGTGGTATTTTACTTAAAACTTCTTGGGCATGGGACTGGATAAATGGCCCAATGATTAAGAGCACTGGCAGTTCTTGCTGAGGACTCAGATTGAATTCCCAGCACCTAGATGGCAGCTCACAACTATCTATAACTTCGGTGTCCTGTGACACTGACCACATGTGGTGCACAGACATGTGTGAAGCAAAACACACATATGATAAAACAAAAATAAATGTTTAAAAACTGCTCAGGCATGATAGTTAATAAATACTTCTATCTTATCTTAGTATGTAATATAAAGAATCTAATTTTGCTTTCAGCCTGTTTATCACTTGTATGCAGGAAGGCTACTGATTCTTTTTAGTTAATTTTGCTATCCAGCCACTTTACTAAAGGTGTTTATCAGCTGCAGGAGTTCTCTGGTAGAGTTTTTGGGGGCACTTATATATACTATCATATCATTTGAAAATAGAAATACTTCAACTTCTTCCTTTCCAATTTGTGTCCCCTTGGTCTCTTTTAGTTGTCTTATTGCTCTAGCTAGAACTTCAAGCACTGTATTGAATAAATACAGAGAGAGTGGGCAGCTTTTTCTTGTCTCTGATTTTAGTGGAATTGCTTTAAGTTTCTCTCCATTTAACTTGAGATAGACTTGCTGTAAACTGCTTTTACTGTGTTCTTGTGTGCACTTTGTATCCCTAAACATTAATGAGTGCTGGATTTTGTCAAAGGCTTACTCAGCATCTAATGAGATGATTGTGTGATTTTTTTTCTTTCAGTTTGTTTATATGATGGATTAAGTTGATGCATTTTTGTATGTTGAAGCATTGCTGCATCTAGGCCTCCTACACATATGTGACAGATGTGCATCATGGTCACCTTGCGCGTCCCTAATGGGAGTAGGGGTTGTCTCTGACTTCATTCCCTATCGTTGAATTCCCTTCCCCTAGCTGGGCTGCCTTGTTTAGCCTCATTGGGAGAGGATGCTCTTCTTCCTGCTGTGACTTGAAGTGCCCTGGTGGGATGGTACACTTCTCTGAGAAGGAGAGGTAGGAATGGGGGATGGGGCATGAGGGTGCAACTGGGAGGAGAGGGAGGGGGGGCCTGGTATCAGGTTGTAAAGTGATTAAATAAAAAGAAAATAAGAAAAAAAGGATCTCTTATTGTTCCACTATTGATTTGGTATGTGCTATTTTTTGCAGTTTTAAATATTTATTTTTATTTTAAATAATGTGCATATGCTTTTCACCAAGATGGCGGCGCCAAAAGCAAAGAAAGAAGCTCCTGCCCTTCCCAAAGCTGAAGCCAAAGTGAAGGCCTTGAAAGCTAAGAAGACAGTGCTGAAAGGTGTCCACAGCCACAAGAAGAAGAAGATCCGCACATCACCTACCTTCCAGTGGCCCAAGACCCTGCAGCTCCGGAGGCAGCCCAAATATCTCCGAAAGAGCACACCCAAGGGAAGCACACTTGACCCCTATGCCATCATCAAATTCCCCCTGACTACCGAGTCAGCTATGAAGAAAATGGAGGACAGCAACACACTAGTATTCATTGCGCATGTCCAGGCTAACAAGCACCAGATCAAACAGGCCATGAAGAAACTCTATGTCATTGATTTGGCTACAGTCAATATACTGATAGGCCTGACTGACAGAGAGAAGAAGGAGTGTGTTTGGATGGCTCCTGATTATGATGCTCTGGATGGTGTCAACAAGATTGGGATCATCTAAATTGAGTCCAGCTGTCTAATGCACACCTTTTTTCCATCATAAAAACAAAAACAAATAAATAATGTGCATACATGCTTTTGTGGATGAGTCTGCATACATGTGTAGTATCCATGGTGACCAGAAGTGGGCATCTGACCTCCTGGGTCAGGAGTTACAGGTGGTCACACTGTCCAACATAGAAGCCAGGACCTAGACTTGGGTCCTTTGCACAAATAGCACCCTCTTCATTGCTGAACCAAATACCTACCCTGTTTTATATTTATGGGTTAGGCTTTTGCTCAAAGCTTCATTTTCCAACACTTGAGTTGAATCTTACTAGATTTATATCTTATAAACAATAAATTACTGACCTTTTTACTCAGGAGAAATCACAATTCCTCTCAGAGATCCAACTCTGCAGATCACTGCCTGTTTACAGATGTAGCAAGGAATAAAGGTTGTAGGGCAATAGTTGAAAAGTGAGAAAGAGAGCAAGAGAGAGGCAATCACAGGAAGCCATGAAGGAACAGAGTAGAGGGAGTGGTAGCAGATGAAGGTGCTATGTGGACAGGATTTCTTGTAAGATCCTAGTTAGGAGAGATATAGCCCCCAGTCTAAGCACATTACCAGGCCACAGGGAGGCAAGAAAGAAATCTCCCCCGGAAGTCTTCCACTGAGCGTAAGAGACAGCTTACACAGAGATCCGCATGATATCAGAACCATAGTTCAGCATCTGTGAGCACAAGGCAGTTTCAACAAGAGAAGAAAATTAATCTAGGAAAGCAAACAGAAAAAAAAATCCACTCACCATCCATTTCTATCTTTTGCCTAGATTAAGAAAACTCTATCCACAGAAGAAGACCACTGTGCTAGCCCTTTAAATCATCATGAAGGGTCAGCCATTCAGAATACTTCCCACAGGCACCTAGATTAAGTACCACTTGACAAATATACAAGGATTTTGTGAGGAAATAAAACTCATTAATGTCTCATTTAGCTGCTATTGTTTTTGCTTTGGGTCATGGGGCCAAATCTGATCATCACATTGTCCACTTCTCCTTCACCCATTCCATAATCAAGCCATGCTTTCCTAAGTTTTGAAGGAGGGGAATTTTTGTCTCAAGATAGCCCCAAACTTTCAAATAGAACCACATCCCCCACCTATCCTGAATTTTGTAGCTGTGGATTGTCTGTGTCTATTTTTATGGGGCATGTAAATGCTAAAAAGCTCCTAAGGGAATCTCTTGGATTCTAACCAGTATTTATTGTTCAGTTTTGTCTTGTTATTCAAAATTAATCACCCCAGCCAGTATAAAAAAATTATTTGTTGCCTCTTACGTCAGTGGACTCAGTAGCTAAAGATAGTGAAAGAACAGGTCCATAGCCCAATTTAATAGACACATAATTTTTTTCAGCAGACATTGTTCTTTCTTAGAAACCAGACCCAACAAAAGTAGCCTAATGGGTAAAATAATAAGACCTTTCCCTTCTCTCTTTTTAAATCTGTACTGTGAGGGTTTCAGGAATATGGAATATCAGCTAATGGATAGTGTTTTGCGAGCACCATCATTTCAAACAATAGTGTATCATTACCAAAGACAAGGCCCTCACTGGTGATGAGACATATGGATTTTGGAACCATGAATCTATGGTCACTGCTCTTCAGCTTCAAAATGAGTCACTGGTGATTGATGCTGTGCTAACTATGAGGTGTCCTAGTAATGAAGGATGTATTCTCTCGAGTGACACCTGTGGAAACATGGAGGAAAAAAAAAAGAACCTTGTTAATGTGTGACTGAGTTTCAAGGAAGATTTATTTTGTTTTGTTTTGGTTTCTAGGGCTGGGGACGAACCCTTGCTCTTGCTCATAAAGTCTTCTCTACCACCAAACAAAAAACAAAACTCCATATGTATCTGTTTCTTTGTACATACATATATATGTGTGCATATATTAACGCTGTTTGCTTTGGGGTGGGAGACTGTTCTGTAGCCCATGTTGACCTGAAACTCATGATGTAGCCTAGGCTGGCATAAAACTCAAGGCAATTCTCCTGGATCAGCCTCTTAAGTAATGGTATTAAATTGTGAGCCAGCCCATTCTCCTGAGGATTTAATATAAAGTCTACCATCCACAGGGTAACTAGCTGGTGTCCCTAGAAAATAAGACCTCATTAGGACTCAGGAGCCTCCCATTTTATAAGGAGATGATAGTCTACATTCACAATTCCATAATTTGCGTAGCACCCAGTCAGTGATGAATTCTCCGAAGCACATAGCTACCTGATGTTCCATTGTCAAGCACTTCATAGACACAGTAGCATGCCAGTCTGCTTAAATAGAAAAAGACGATTTGAAAGAAGGAAATATGATTTTTCCCTTAAACTTATTAGATATGCAAAGCATGGTTGTCTGCTGAGAGCTAAATACAAGACTTGACTGCATCTCTGTCAGCCTCAGGTATTTGTTGACCATTAAAATGACTGAGTCACGCTGTCCAAGTGGTAGGGGAGGTTAGAGCACAGAGTAAACCCATGAAGAGGGCTCTTTGGTCCTGGTTTCCTAGAGAGTGGTAGCCTGTGAACTAGCCTGTGAGCACAGTAGAATGCACACAGACTCAGTAACGTAGCTTCTAAACTTCAAAGGGGTGCCCCTCTGTCCTGTGTGAGGAGTGGGCAGCACACACTGCCACTGCTTGTCATTCTCTGTAAAAGCCATTTTCCTTTGTGTCCCAGTGCATATTAGCTATTGTGACCAATTGAGATACTTAAAAGAAAATGAAAACTGATTGACAGTTAAACTATAGAGACTTTGCTGGAGGAATAATTTGCCTGTGCAAGCAAGACTTAGGAACCCCACAAAGGATGCCTGAATACCTGGGACCAGATGCCCAATCACTATTACCTTTCCCAAATATTAAAGGACAAGGGTGTAAACTGACCTGAACCCAGGATAAGTCTATGTTCTTAGATAGAAGCAAGGATCTGTCTCCCACTTCCCCTCTATCTCCCTGCTGTGTCTTGTGCTGATCCAGTTAAACTAAAAGACAGTTTGAAGGGAATAAAAAAATCAAGTTTAGGAGTTCACTTCAGAATACAGAAGGCTGGAAAATAAATTTGAGGAAAATAAATAGAAGCATCAAAATAATTTTTCTTGTCTAAGAACCTGTTTTCTATTAATTTTAATTGATTTATAGAATGCTAGCGAAATTTGTCATTTTGTTTAATGATTTCTGCTATGAGTGCCTTTTGTCCTTTACATTTTCTATAATATATCCTTGTAGTTTTGTGTATTTCTACTTATTCTATACCAGGCTATTCTGTGTGCTTATATATCTATAAGAAACTCAAACTAGTTGGACAGGGAAAAGATAAAAGAAAAAAAAAAAAGAAGTAAAATCAGAAAACCCAAATGGCCTATTTTAAAAGAAAAAAATGATCTGAATAGGCATATATATTATGTGCATGTGTGTGCACATGTGTGTAGATAGATAGATAGATAGATAGATAGATAGATGAAAGACAGATAGAGACAGAGAGACAGAGAAACAGAGACAGAAGGGAGAGAGAGCCAACAAGTAAAGAGGAATTGTTCAATACTACTAGTCATCAGAGAAATATACATTAAAAGCACAATGAAGCCGGGCGTGGTGGCGCACGCCTTTAATCCCAGCACTCGGGAGGCAGAGGCGGGCGGATCGCTGTGAGTTTGAGGCCAACATGGTCTACAAAGCGAGTCCAGGACAGCCAAGGCTACACAGAGAGACCCTGTCTCGAAAAACCAAAAAAAAAAAAAAAAAGCACAATGAGATGCCACCTTACATTAGTAAGAATTGTTACTATCAGAAGAAGAAGAACAAAAGCATACTAGTAAGTATGCAAAGAAAGATAAACTAGGATGCTCTTGGTGAAAATGCAAATTAGCACAGACATTGTGGAAAATGAGTATGGAAGTATATAGGAAAACTGAAGTAGAACTTGCCTGCTTTCCAGAAATCCCTCTAATGGGAATATCCAGGCATATCCAGCCTGTAGTCCTGAGGCCACATGCATATCAGCATAACCTTCAACGTTAACCAACACATTTGCTGATCAACCTGGATGACTCCAAAGGAAATAAAACAAGTATGAGGAAGAGACACCTGTACGCCATGTTATTTCAGTATTGTGTACAGTCAGCCTGATGGCCATCAACTTATGAGTGGCCAAGCAAAATCCAATACAAAGGCACACTAAATGTTCTCCATACACAAAAAATGGCATAATTTGTATTTAACATGGACAGACTGAAAGATACCATTTTAAAGGAAGCAACTCATATTCAGAAGGATAAATATCACATGGTCTCTCACTTGTAAATCTACAAGAATCGTATCATAGAAAAAAATAATGAAATAGTGGTGGCTCCAGACTTGGAAAGGTTCTAGTTAGAGAAGGAGAAGGAGATAAACAAGAAACTTCTTTTTTCTGCAGTTTATAATTTGGCAGTGTAACCAAGAATTCCATAAGCATCGTGATAAGTTTTAATATACCTAGAAGAGCCATATGGCTCCAGGACATAGAAAAGGCTGATGTGTGTTTAGATGGAAACACTAATTACTCTGATAATAAAGGGAAGACACAGGAGAAGATGTTATATTGAAAAACGGACTGATTTCCTGTTGGAAGACTCTGCTCGTAAGCGTTCACCTATAACTAATAACTACTCCAACTCTTCCAGTGACCAGGACACAATATCCTTTCACTTACGTTGTTATGTATTTCAGCTTATAAAGGAAAAGCTTGGCAATCAAGCCTCGGATAACAGTCTTAGAAAAGTCTGGGTGATCCCACACGGTAATGCTTTACAGTTCTACATTCCTTGAAAGACAGAACCATGACCAGATAACATTTGATGTAAATGGTAGACCTGGATAATAATTAAAAGCAAAGAAAGTATCCAAAGATGTTTTTTCTGCAACAATGAAGATTTATAGGTAGCCATATTGAAGCTGTCTTCAAATATTTGAAAGTTTGTCAGTCATGGACAGGATGACGTATTTTATATTGCCATACAGGTGAAAGAAAAAAAAAGTTGCATACAAGTTTTGGGGTTGCTTATTTGAATATCAAAAAGGGATGAATGAAAACTATTAAGTATGGATTACTCTAAAGGGTTGAGGATATAGACAGAAAGAAGTTAACTTACTGCCATTGATAGGTATACTGTGTAAGAAATCTAAGCATCTAAAAACAGCCAAGCCTGCCTAAGAAGATGTGCTTAGTCCTGATGTGAATGCATGTGCCTGGGTGCATTGGTAAGGAGGGGGCTCCCCTTTTCTGAGGAGATGGGGAGAGGGGAAAGGGGAAAGAGGGGAAGACCTTGAGAAGGGAGGAGAGGACCTAGGGAGTATGTTTGGGAGGTAAAGTGAAACAACAACAACAACAAACAACAACAAAAAGCAACTCAAGCATCACATAGTTAGTTACACAGTTGTATTTAGGAAGTGAAATATTTTCTACAGTCTCACGCATTTGAACACTTGATTTCTAGCTGGTGGTATTGTTTTTGAAGATTTTGGAACCTTTAAGACATTGGACTTAGCTAGAAGAAGCAAGTCATTGGGGTTAGACTTTTAGGATTGCATATACACTCTTTTCTGGCCCCAGCTCTCTCTGCTCCTGGTCCACTGAGATCTGAAAAATCTTCACTCCAGACTTTATGGTCATTAACTCTACTAGGTTTCTCTACCTTTATGGACAATATCCTCCTAAACAAAGAGCCTAAATAAGATACTTTCATCAGGTATATTGTCACAGTGGTGATAAAGGAAAGTATTACATGGATTAATTTTTGTTTACCCTTTCTACCTGGTAGCTTGTCATTGTATAAAATATTGCTAAATTCTAGGAACTATTAAAGGACCAAGGCAGTCTCTTTGGTTATCAGTTGGGCTAATAGGAGTTGTCATAACTAATCTGAAATGCCAACGTGATGAGATCTAAAGAACCTTTGGGCATGCCTGTGGGGGACTGTGTACATTAGGTTCCTTGAAATACAAAGACCCATCCACCAAGAGTGGAACCATTGTACAGTCTGAGATCCTGGGATGCTAAAAGTAGAAAGCGAGCTGAGCAGAAACATCCACCATGCTCCTTGAGTGTAGAGGCAATATGACAAGCTGTGAGCTCCTGCTACTGTGTGACATGGCTCATTACCAGAGCCATAAGATACCATTGAAGTGTTACTCAGAATAAATCCCTTCTCCCTTAAGTGGCTCTTTTCAGATAATTGTATTATAGCTACCAAACAGTACCTGAAACAGAGTGAGGGAAATGCATGACAAAGGTGCTCCAGTGACTACTGTTATCACAACAACTTTGGAGCTGGGAAGATGTGGCTTGACTTCCAGTTCTGTCTCTTTACCTAGAAACATGCAATTTTTGATAATCAAGTTACCTGAGGCTCATGTCTACATTCAAATTAATGGCATTTAGTCTAGATACCTGGTGATGTTATAATCTGAGTTAAATTAAGTAGCATGTGCTCAATCTAACAAGCGTTTTAAAATGATCTAACATACAAATCTGTGTTACAATGTGAGACTTTTAAGATACAAAAGATAATGTGCCCTAAAATGTTGGGATGGTCTTTTTGCACACTGTGTAAAGGTTGTCTTTGTATATCCAAATGCTGATATCTGTACCAGCAGAAAAGATAAATCCAGATCGGACATTAGTATTGTTAAGCATCAACTATCTCAATGTTTTGTAAACATACACTTCCCTCAGCTTCTGAGCATTTTAATAAAGAACTGAACTGCCTATAGAAAGGCAGGACATCCAGGAAAGACAGGAACTCTGGGAAGGAATGTGAGGCAGGAAGGAGTCACTCATGGAGGAAGAAACAGGGTTCCAGGATTGAGGGACTGAGAAGAGATAATGAGCTACATGACAGAACCTAGATTAATATAAATGGGAAATCAGATAAGAACTAGTTGGGGAGCAAGCCTAAGCTAAGGTCAATCTTTAATAATTAATAAAAGGTCTCCACGTCATTACTGGGAGGCTGGTAGTCTGCAGACAGCCTCATTATAATTGGCACCACATGGGCAATACTAAAAACCTTTCCAGGCTTTTATAATTTATAAAAAGAATACTATAATCCAGGACAAAAATTCTATGACCATGAAAACTTAAAACACTTTTATTTGAAAGGCTGGTTGGCTTAGCAGACAAATTATAGGAAGGGAAAAAAGGTGCAATAAGAAAAAACTAAAAATCAGGACTTAGATGGTATGCCAGATCTTTACCAGTAATAGTATGAGTGATACAGGGAGGAACGCAAGTGTTAGTCCTCTTTCAGAAGGAAAAAAATAAAATTAAAACTATATGATGGACAGTAGGAGGTAAAAGATGATTGGATTGTGTCATTGGATAGGGTTAGAATGGTTCACAGTGTCTAGAAACACACAGGCTTTAAAGGCAACAAACAAAGCAAAATATTTGATTTCTGGCTCCCTTTTTCATCAGAACAAGAGACTTCAAATTTACTCTTATATAGAAAAGACATAAAAGTAGACATAATATGGGATGTTACAGTTGGAAGTATTGTACTGCAAACAGCTTTGAGCTACCAGTCTTGCAGTGAATTCTACTTCAAAGCTGAAGTTCCTTTGGGCACTTCATCACCTGAAAAAAAAGCAAGGCGGATAGAAGATGAAGAAGAGGAGGAAAAAATTAAAGAGGAAGATAAAGGCAAAAAAGTTTCCCAAGGAGAAAAGTTCAACACGTGCACATGGGGTTTTTGAGATTATTTTTTTCCATGACCTGGAAAGGGATCTACTAGATCAATACAGTGGGAGACAATTGAGAGACCCAGCTAGCAATTTCAGGTTTGTAATTGAGAATCTAGGAAGGCAATATTTTTAAACAAAAGTTACATTAGAACTCTGAGAAGAAATTCTCTAAAATGTCTCCTTTAAAGACTTAAAACTGAGCAGAAACTAGATCAAGCTGACTTTACAATACATTAACATCCCACTCAGAAAAAAATTCAACACACATCAACCAGCCTTATTCAGTCAAATAAATAAATTATGAAAAGTATCAAGCATAAAATAAACACAGTTGTTAAACATCCCCCAGAAAATCAAAAGACAATAAACAAATACAACAAATAGCAGAAAAAGATCTGCAGATAACCAAAAATGATACTGGAGAAAAATATCCTATACCAGATATTAAAATTTCTTCATATTTTAAAGCTCAAAAAGAGTGAAGAGGAATATCCAGAAAATCACCAGAGAGGTAAAAATTCAAAATTCTTCAATACAACACGAGTAATGTTTTCTAATGTGAATGAGAATACAAAAGATCACCGTTGACTTCTTATTGGAACAATCATAAGCTATATAGCATAACTGATAAAAAGAAACAAGGGTCATTTTAGTAAATGTAATTGTTGAAAGCAAAATTAACTTTGAAAATAAATGATTAGTTACCAACCAAATACCAGTATATAAGATATTAAAATGACCTTTAAAAGTGAGGTATTATTGACATAAATCTTTTTTGCTTTTGTTTTTGTTTTACTTTTTTATTTTTATTAATTTATTCTTGTTACTTCTCAATGGTATCATAATGAGTGAGTTAACCCAGAAGCAGAAATACTCAAATGGTATATATTGACATAAATCTTAATCTCAATTTAGCAAATATAATTATAAGGACCATGTAAGTAAATGAATTATTTTTTTTTTAGTTAAATTTTATGTTCAAAATAGCCATATATGGAAGCATGCCATGCAAACAAGAAAACTTCAGGTCTGATATCCAGCACCCACATTAAAAGTTTGGGATGCAGAATGACTGTAACCTGGCTTAGGAGGCAGAGGCAGGTGTCTCTCAGGGGTTCACTCACCAGACAGCCTTTCTGATGGGTAAACTCTATGACACAAGTTAAGGACACATCTGAATATCAACCTGTCCATCATATGGAGGAGTACATGTGCACGTGTCCTACCTACATCATGCAACACACATAACTATATCTAGAAAATAATAATATAATGTGAGTATGTAAATATGTACATGTAAAATACATGCTAGTTGTAATGAGGAATGATAAGGAATACATGAAAATCAAAGTTTCACATAAGCTCATGTATGTGACTGTTATAAGTGGCCCAAAAAAAAAGGTATATACAAATAACATTATATGTCCTCAGTAGGGTGTGTGTGAATTGTAGAGGGAATGGTCCAGGGTGATATGAGAAAGGTTTGAGGGGTGGTATGAAGGAACACAAGGAAAAAAATTATGCATGAAATTCTCGAAATTTTTAAACAAGTGTAGATACAACATAAGATGTTAGCTTTTGGAGAGATGGATGGCTCATCAGTTAAGAATACTTGCTGCTCTTTGAGAAAACCCAATATTATTCCAAGGAGTCACATAGTAGCAGACACCGCACACACATGGCATACAGACTTACATACAACCAACAATTTTAAGAAAGAAAACAGGTACCTGTGAGAATGCTTTTATCCAAAACATTGAATTTAATCTAGAGAATTCTGGGAAAATGGTATATACCCAGGTTAAAAATTTAGCTCACTAGATCTCATGTAAAGATCATTTTCAGGCACTTACATATAGCAATGTCATCACGTTTCTATACTACTTAGAAACAATGTATTTTACAAGAAAGTCAGCTTCCTTAAAATAAATAATCACAGTTTTACTGTGGTTTTCATATATTCGAATAGTTGTCTACATGTATTATTGCACGTACCCCTTCAATTTAAAAGTGAGCTAAAGCAATATTTATAGTTCTGGGGGAATTTTTTGTGTGTTATCTCTAAATCAGCAAAGATCATTTAATAGACTCTACATAATGTGTACTATAAGTAGTTACAAACATGATGTAGCCTGGCAGTCATGAGGGCAGCAATGTCTTTATGCTTAACAACTGAGGGGTAAAAAGAAGTCAAATACCACATGACAAAACACAAAAGCTGTAATGCAGTGTAAAACCCCAAAGTCACTCATGAGTGCTGAGCAATGAAAAGCAGCGACTGTGAATACATACACTGACACAGAAGGATCTCTGAACTACGCTGACCAAAATAGCAGCACGTTAAAATTGTGCCTGGCGTAAGCATATCCTCTTGAAGTTTTTAGAATAGGCAGAAATAATCTATCTAAACAGAAATTAGAGCAGGAAGGAAGAGTGATGGTGGTTGCTCGGAATGTCGACTGAGACCTTTTTGAGACATGGAAGTGTCTTTTGGTTGGAGGGTGAGTTATATTTCTACTTTGTGGAAAGTCATTCAGTGGGCTGGTGAGATTGCTCAGAGGATAAAGTGCATGCTGCACTAGTGTGAGGAACTGAGTTTGCATCCCAAAACCCCATGTGCAGCAGGCATCGTAACACATGTCTGTAATCTCAGTGCTGCTATGGTGAGCTGGAAGGCTAGAGAAACGCAGAAGCTAGGGGATTGGCTAGCAGTGTCTGCAGCAGCAAGGAACAAAGACACTGGTGCAAACAAAGTGGAAGATTGACCTCTGAGCTACAAACACACACACACACACACATCCTGTGGCATTCTCTTTCTCTCTCTCTCTCTTTCTTTCTCTCTCTTATACACAGTCTAAAGAACATCATAATTAAGACAAAGATAAATAATAACTAGAAACTTGTGAATGTAAAACTTTGTACATATGTTACAAAAGCATTTCTTTCTAGTGTTCCTAATTTCTGTTAATGTAATTTTAACTTTGTCTAAGTTTCCTGTTCCTCAGCACAAAGAGTGAATTTTTAACAAAATGCGCATATTATATTCCGTGAAGAACAGGCAATACACAAATTATCTTCAGTTTAGTATTTGTGTTGTAAACAGTATTTTTTTTTCAAGAATGTCCATAACATAACAAAGAATCTCAAGACATAAGAAAAGGGACTTTGAGTCTATATTGAGAACATATAGATTAAGCCAGAGAGATTATGTTGATTATCCATGTGGGTCCAATATAATCATGTGAGCATGTTAAAAAAAAAAAAAAAAAAAAAAAAAAAAAAACACTTAAAGGCAGAGAGCTTTCTCCTGCTGGAGGAGAGGCTGAGACTAGCCACAGTGCACAAGCCTGGAAGCTTCCTTGCTTATTATTTTTTAAATTAAATTTACTTATTCACTCATTTTACATGCAGATTTCAGCCTCCTCCCTCCTCTCCACCTGGCCCCACCCTCTTTCCCTTTTCTCATTTCAGCTTCTCCTTAGAAAAGAGAAGCTTCCCTGTAACCGGCCCAGGCACATCAAGTCCTCAGCAGAACTAAGCCCATCTTCTTCCACTGAGGCCCTACAAGGCAGCTCAGCTAGAGGAATGTGATCCAAAAGGAGGCAGCAGAGTCCACGTCAGACACAGCTCTCGCCCTAATTGTTAGAGGAACCCCATGAAGACCAAGCTGTCCACCAGCTACATATTGTGTAAAGAACCAAGGTCCATGCACGCGCTTTGGTTGGTGCCTCAGTCTCTACAAGCCCCTATGGGCCCAAGTTAGTTGACTCTGTTGGTCTTCTTGAGATCTTGTCTCCTCCAGGACCTTCTATCTCCTCCCCATACTCTTCCACAAGATGCCTCAGCTTCACCTAAGGTATGGCTGTGGGTCTCAGTATCTGTTTCTATCTGCTGATGGGTGGAGCCTCTAAGAGGACAATTATGCTAGTCTCCTGTCTGCAAGCATAACAGAGTATCAATAGCATCAGGGGTTGGCTCTCTCCTATGGTCTCAGGTTGGGCATCAGAAGTGGATTAAGAGAGGGAACTGGATGGGGGAGGGTGTGGGGAGGGGAGCGAGGGCAGAGATCAGGTGTGGGGAGAGTGGACTGGGAGAGAGAAAGGAAACCCAGGGAGGGAGAGCATCTCTCACACAAGCTAGAGATCTGCTATAGGGTAAGCTCCTAAGAGGATATGGGGGTGACTCTAGTTGAGACTCCTAGCATGTGGGGGACATGAAGACTAATAGGCCACGTCCTAGCCAGGCAGGACTTCCAGTGGAGAAAAGAGGATACCAACCCACCCACAGAACCTCCCCTCCTAACTTTAAAGTGAGGAACTCACACCGTGAGACTGGAAGCCACTACATAGCATCACTGGTCGGAGCTAGAGGACACCAATAAGCCAGCAGCCCCAATCCTCGTGTAAGACTCCAGACATGGTGCTTTCAGCTGTAAGCAATCAACCCTAATGAACTTTCAATAGTCTCCCTGGGTCATCAAAGCAGTTCCCAGCAGACCAACCCTTGATTTGGGACTCTTGAGAGCAGCCACAGTAGAAGCAGCTGCCAGGCAGCTTTGCAACCTATGGGTCTGTGAGGTAATAATTTATGTTACTTAGGCCTTTAAGGTTGTACTAAATTGTTAAGATGGCACTAGAAAATGAATGCAGTATTTCAGAATTAGAATGAAATATGAAGGGTCTTTGATTTGGGGGGAGGGTGGAGAACATCATATAAAATCTTGTGAAAACATGAAAGATCTGGGGGGGACAACACTGATAACATCTTTAACATCTAAACTTAATTTGTATCAGATTCCCTGACACTGTTCTTCTGGGCCACCCCTCTCCTGCTTGGTTTCCAAAAGCTTATCTTCATGATATGAAAAACTCTCTCTAGTTACACCAGTTTTTTTTTTTTTTTTTTTTTTAGAAGAATCCCGCGTTTGTATTTCTGCTCGACATTCTGACTTTGTTTAGTTGTAGAAAACGTCGTTACAAAGTCAAAATTCTCCTTTTAGATTTCCCTAGTACTATGGAAAATGTTAGCATTTTATTTGGAAAATACATCTCAATCCTTACGCATGGCTTTAAGGCTTTTCGTTCTCATTTGTTTCAAAAACTGGCATAGTGACTGCCACCCCCCAGATTCATTCCTTGTTCGGTCACATACCATCTCCCTACCCTCTTGATGACCATTACGTCTATTTGAAATAGATTTTTTTTTGTATTCTCACCTTCAGAATGCTGTATAGATGTAAAAGCAATAGAGTGTGTATATATTACAAGAAAGGATTCACTAGATTGTCTTATGGAACAGGGGTCGGGTGGTCCAAAGGCTGCCTGTACGCCAGAGAGGCTAAGAACCTGTTATCTGCTTAATCTACAGGTTGGATGTCTTGGCAGCTACAGCCTGGCATGGAAGGCATGGAAGATTCCTGGAGATTACCAGTCTTCAGTCCACACAGGAAGCTAATGGGTTGAGATTTGATGCCAGCAGAGGTTGGTGTCTTTGCTATCTTAATATCTTCATCATTATTATTGTCCAAACACAGTCCAAAACATGCAGCATGAAGGAAGGCAAGGAAGAAACAACCCTGCCTTTTCCCTCAGGGCTCTGTATTTCTGGCATACAACTTTTGAAAGTGTAGCTTGTTCTAAGGGCAGGCTTTTTCTCATCAATAAGTCTTTTTTTTTTTTTTTTTTTTGAAACGCTCATAAGTGCTGTTCCTAGTTGATTCGGAGTCCATCAAGTTGATAATCAAGATTAGCTACGACAACTGTGCCCCAGCAAGGCCACTGCCACTGTGATTTTGTCAGAAATGACTCCCCATGCACAGTGTCTTTTCTTCCTTGACGATTAGTTATGTTTTAGTTTAAGGGTAAAAGAAAGATTACAAGCCAAGCCATGTGTAAACTTGCTCAAAATAGACACAGACATCCTAAGTTTCCACTATTATTTGGGACAGAGTGTGTGTGTACATGTAAGCATTCACACAAGTGATCATGTGTGTAAGAATGTGTGCATGTGACAGCATGTGTGTGGGAGGGGGCATATATATATTTATGTGTGTATATTTGTATGTGTATGCATGCATGTATGTGTGTGTTTATCCCAATCATATCTAAAAAGCACTCAATAAACGGAAATGTCTACCAGACTAGAACAGATGCTCTCTAGGTTATTCAAGTGACACTAATGTGAGAAAGAAACTTTAAAGCTCTTTAATGATAAAAGTTTCCTTTTTGTGATATTAAGGGAAAACATCTTCACATAAAAATCTATGATTATAACAAGCTCCAATTAAAAAAAAGCCTGATTACTTCTTAGAAATAAAAGGGATAGCTATTGTGGGAGGGCACCTAAATTTATTGGCTTTAATTAAATGTGTTTGCTCTAGACTGGTTTAGAATGCATTGTAATAGAAACAGAATACATAGAAAAGAATTATTGTATATTTAGGTCTGATTTGCCTGTCCACACAAGAATATTCATAGTCTAGTGTAAATAAGTCTGATACACAGAAACTATGAAAACTCTGACAGTATTACTTTTTAAAATTCAAGTCAAATATTTAAAACGATCTATATGTAATAAACTATAATAATGTTTTCTTCCTTTTCGACTTTCATTTTCAACACTAAAACCTACCTATACTATTTAAAAACAAAATTAATTTCTGAAAGTGAATGCACTGTTGTGACAATTTCACTCAATCCTGAGGCACAAGAAGGAATCAGAGTGTTTCTAGTAATTTATTAATCCTATTTACTTCCCTCCTGTCATCAGAAGAAGCCAGCAGTTTCCTTCTGTTTGCAGTGTTTAAAGTATCTGACTATTTTTCAACATAATTTGTCCAATTCTGAGTGAATAAACTCAATCAGTGAGGTCTATGTGACATGTGTGTGATTGCAGCCATAGAAGACATGTGTGAAAGCAATGTAGAAAATCCTTCAGTTCTTAATATCCATCTAAAACACAAATGAGATCAAGTTGAGGGATGGTGAGCAAAAGACTAGAGAAATCAACTGTGTTTCTTGAGCTCATGTGAAAAAGGCAAGTGACAGGCTTAGAAAAGAAACTTATGCATTTAAATAAAATCCTATTTTACAATCATTATGCCTTCTTTCCTGCAGAGTTCCCTGAGCCCCGAGGAAAGGGATTTGATGAAGTTATCCCATTTACAACTGAGTATTTCAAGGTTTCTCAGTCCCTGCACATGACCCAGCTATTGGTCTTTGTATTTTTTCCCCGTCTGGTTCAAGAGGAAACTTCTCCAGTGATGGCTGAGCAAGACACGGATCTATTGGTGTGGCAGAATATCGCTTGTTTTATTGCTATGTTCTTTTAGCAGAACAGTAGTGTTTGGTTTTTTCCTCTAGGTTCATTGACTATTTAACAGCTTGCATTTGGATGGGCAGGGAAGTGGGCAGGATCTGGGGAAAGAGAAACCATATTCAAAATATATTGTATGAGAAGAACTGTTTTCTGTAAAACAGAAGAAGAATGTATCCCCATTTTGTGGAGGAGAGATGTGATAGATGCCTATACCAGCTCCTCCTCCAGA
The DNA here is from genome assembly GCA_907169655.1 of Acomys percivali. Lineage (NCBI taxonomy): Eukaryota > Metazoa > Chordata > Mammalia > Rodentia > Muridae > Acomys > Acomys percivali. Next base: position 24,729,424 of record OU015742.1, on the reverse strand, counting down.
GTTCTTCAAGCAGGAATCTAGTTCTTGTTTATCAGCTTAGTCACATCACCTGGCTCTCTGGCATGGCAGCAAGTCAGGGATTAGAATGCATAGTAATCTCTAATCCCCCATTGCAAACTGTTTTTAAGCCAGGATGAGCAAAATGACGTCACTGCAGCAAGTGAGGAAATTACCAAGAGGGAGGCAAACAAATTCATCAGTGAAGGTGAATAATCGCATGCTATTTCATAAACATCGAAATCAACACAGTATCACCATGCCAACACTGCAGCAAGATCATGGCTATCCTTACTTTTGCCTTTGGCCCTTTCCAGTTTGTCAAGGTGCTGTTACCAAACCAGTTGGACAGCTGTCTGACAGGAACAAGGGAAATGGTAAGTCAAAGGAGATGTGCATTTTAATTCAAACAATATTCAGCAGCAGCCCAAGAAGTGCTCTTCCATATTTTAATGTATTTGATGCTTAAAAAGTGACTTATAGACCATCCTTCTATGCAACTGCTGATGGTAAGACACAAGGATTTTTTGGAGCTGCCAAAAGCTGTGCAAATTGTGCAAGTAATTAAGCTTCAAATCCTGGTCATATAGTTGGATCCGCAAGTCCTGGTTAATTTTTAACCAACATATTCGTTATCTGTTGGTCTGAAACCACCTGTGTACGCATTCTGGCACAGCAGAATCAAAGTCAATCTGAATGACTTAGAGGCAAATCCTGGTGACAATACTGGAACATTCTTTTAAAAAAATATATTGTATAATAATTAATAGGAAAAAGAAATCGCAAAGATTTGGCATCAAAAAATGATAAGAAAGCAGAGCATGGTAGCCCATACTAGCAACCTTTACACCCTGGCAGCAAAGGAAGAAGTATCTTGAGCTTACGGCCAACCCAGGCAATGCAGGCAGAGCCTGTCTCAAAAATAAGTGGATTGTGTCTAGCTTGAGATTGACAAGCCTAGTGCATGCTGCCACAGTCATTGTAGATTTATTTATGCAATTGCCCTGTTGTATCCAGCCAGACAAAAACCCCAGTATGGAAGAGGAAGGTGTACAGGAAGTCGTCACATCAAGAAGCATATAATAATTAATACATGCTAAGGGAGGGAGAGTCAGTTTTCCTTAGGGGTGTTAACCTCTGATAAGTCAACTGGGCTCCAGGGCTTGGTCTCACACCCAAAGTATTTAGACAACACAAATTGGACTGGATAGGTTTTTAAAAAAGAAACAGAAGACTAGAATATTTGGATAAGGAGGTAGAGAATCATCTGGGAGTGATTGGGGGAAGGTATGTGAATATAATCAAAGTACATTGTGTAGAACTTTCAAAGAATTAAGGCAATAGCCAATGACAATACAGGTGGTAAACTTTAAACCCCTACCCAGATCTAGCCAATGGTCAGAACAGTCTCCACACTTGAGTGGAGAGTGGGATATGACTTTCTCACGTACTCTGGTGCCTCACATTTGACTATGTCCCCTGGAGGGGGAGACCTGGTGGCACTCAGAGGAAGGACAGCAGGTCACCGAGAAGAGACTTGATACCCTATGAGCATATACAGGGGGAGGTAATCCCTCTCAGGAACAGTCATAGGGGAGGGGAATAAGGGGAAAATGGGAGGGAGGGAAGAATGAGAGGATACAAGGGATGGGATAACCATTGAGATGTAACAAGAATAAATTAATAAAATTTTAAAAAAATTAATAAAATATATTAAAAATAAGAACTAAATCTACACACATATATAGATACTTGATTTTTGACAAAGAAGCCAAATCTATTCAATGGAAAAAGGATAGTATCTTCAACAAATGGTGCTGGTCTAACTGGATGTCTACATGTAGAAAGATGCAAGCAGTTCCATATTTATCACCATGCAGAAAACTCAAGTCCAAATGGATAAAAGACCTCAACACAAAATCAGACACACTGAATCTATTAGAAGAAAAAGTAGGGGAAGAGCCTGGAACTCATTGGCACAGGAGACAATTTCCTGAACAGAACTCCAACAGCCCAGGGTCTAAGGTCAACAATTAATAAATGGGACCTCAAGAGGCTGAGAAGCTTCTGTAAGGCAGGAGACACTGTCAACAGAACAAAGCAACAGCCTACAGATCTTTACCAACCCTACATCTGACAAAGGACTAATATCCACCAAACCAAATAACCCAATTAAGAAATGGGGCTCAGAACTAAGCGAGGAATACTGAATTGCTAATTAATTAAAACAAAGGCATATAAGAAACTTTTGTATGTGTGAATATATATATATACATATAACTTATTATTTTTATATGTATAGGTGTCTCAGAACTAAGTGGAGAATTCTCAACAGAGGAATATTGAATTGCTAATTAACTAATACAAAGGCATATAAGAAACTTTTGTATGCATGAATATATATATTTATATATACATACATATAACTTATTATTTTTATATGTATGGATGTATTTTTTTTAATCCATGGAGGCATATAGAAGGCACCAAATCCTCAGGAACTGGTGTTACATACAAATGTGAGCTGCCATGTCAGTGCAGGAAATCAAACCTCCTCTGCAAGAGCAGCCACTGCTTTTAAAAACTGAGCCATCTCTCGTGTACCAGGATATCATAAAGCATAAGTAA
>OU015742.1:24699492-24724759 GCA_907169655.1 Acomys percivali | reverse complement strand
GGTTTCTCTGTGTAGCCTTGGCTGACCTGGAACTTACTCTGTAGATGAGGCTGGCCTCAAACTCACAGAGATCTGCTTACCTCTGCCTCCCAAGTGCTCAGATAAAACGCATACATCACCACACCTACCTACCCTTCTTATTTAAGAAAACCCTCAGTCAACACACACACACACACACACACACACACACACACACACAGAGAGAGAGAGAGAGACAGAGAGACAGAGAGACAGAGACAGAGACAGAGACAGAGACAGACAGAGACAGAGACAGAGACAGAGAGACAGAGAGAGAGAGAAGCCAGAGTCTGTATACACTTCAATCACAGAATCCAGCACTAGGACGCATGCCCAAAAGTTTGTCCTGAGTGGACTGCGGATTGTAATGGATCCTAAGCTCAGAATCGTCAACTCAGATCTACATAAATTTCTCTATGCTTCACATAAATGAATTGTACAGATCTAACCAAAATTAAGGACAAAAATTCTAAGCTAGAGGGAGGCTCTCCCATTGAAGCCGGGTTGATGTTATTCATATAAATGTTTAGCAGGCATAAAACAAGAAATTGGAAATTTAAAATATCCATGCTTTCCCTGCTTCCCACACATAAACACACACACACACATACACACACACATGAAAGCATACACACACAGAGAGAGAATGCAGTCTCTCTATTTGTATAATATAGCCATTATACACAGAACACAAGAAGCTTCTGCCAAAAGTATCTTACTGCAATCATCTTCCGTAAGTGGCACTTCCTAAAACAGAGGTACAGAAAATAACAACCTATGCAGAATTGTGACAGAACTTTCCTGATCAGACACTGAACCAGAGTTATCATGAGGGAAGTCAGTTCAGAGGTGAGCACATGCTCTGACACATGACTTCATAAAGTTAATATGATAAAATGCACACCAAAGCGAGCACTCAGGAAGCAGAATGGTCTTATCAGGACAGGTTGATAATCAATTTATATTTACAACACATGCCGAATACTGCTGACTGGGAAAGCAAACACACTTTCAGTGCAGCTGCAGAAAGAAGCCCAAGCTTATGAGGAAGGAAAAGAAACCAAATGAATTCAGATTTCACATTTTAATTACAGCAAGTTAGTGATGGTACATGAAATAGAACATAGGCCATTCCCTTCCTAGTCCTAAAAATAGTGTGTTTTTAAAGTTTGCAAGCAGTGTAAAAAAAAAAGCCTAAAGAAAGAACACAGTAAAGGTGAAATTTCTAACAAAGGCATACTTTTTAAATGCAAGCCAGAAACCATTAAAATGATAGCATAAGGACACTAGTTTTGATTATTAAGGTATTCTCTCTCAAGTTCAACTTATCTCCTCACTGTATAGTATTTCTCAGATTTTTAAAAACTCTAGAGCATTATGATTTGTGAATCTGTCTAAATACAGAGATATGTCTGATCATATATCCTATATGACTAAAATATGAAAATAAATTTAAAATGTAAGTGTTCTTCAAGAGTAATAACAAAATCATTTTACTCATTATAAATTAAATGTATTTCCTTATACCTATGTCACACTTAGCACAGAATAAACTCAACATTTTATTAGATGCTAATTTGTAATATCTTTTTTTGTGTTTTGTAACTAACACAACGCTAAATAACTAGTTCACTTTTGCACACAAACCCTCAAAAAATGAGTTTCTCACTTAGACAATTTCTGACCAATAAAAAAAATAATAAAATTTTCTTTCTTTTCCTCATGCATACTCAAAGCAAAATATTATATTGATGGAAATTTGAAAGAAAGATGACTTCTTTTTTGAGGATGGACATGTAAGGTCAAGTGTAAACTTGAGATAGAGCAACAGCAGGACAAGTGGGAAGAAACAAGGTTATGGTCTATAATGAAGTTCCAGTGTCAGACAGAATAAGGTAGTGGCACCCATCTTCTAGTTACCAAGTATGATGCCATTGCTAAAGCAAAGGATACTGTATTGAGGTAGACCAGATGTCTTTACCTGTCTTGAGGTAGGCCAGAAGGCTCAAGAGTTCAGGACTTCCAGGAGTTAAACCTCAATGTCTTGATCAAAAAAGATGCCACCATATCTGGGAATTGCTGTTAAGACTTCCATCTAGTTCGTTGTTCCCTTTCATCCAATTCTTGCTTCCTTAGGAACTAGCCTGATCTACTGACTTTTATTTACCATAATTTTAAGGAAGTTCTTTTTGTACTAGGCTAAGATACCTAAGTTATGAGATGCTGGAACTATTTTTGTGAAGATATTTTCCTTCTCTTGAGTTTTAGAAGAACGTTGTTGATCTCTAAAATGATAGGTTTGATTCAGAGGGCTGGTGCAAGGTTACAAAGTGCTGCCTGGCTCAAAGCACCACTTTCAAGCCTAATGGATGTCTTCTCCCAGCTTCTGAGGCTTCTGTGTGGTTAGTGTTTGATGGAGCACAATGTTTTACCCATAGTGGAAAGCACAATGCACTTACTTATAACTCTTAACTGAATCACCCACATAGACTCAATATGTAGCCTATGTGTCTTATAATTTGTACTCTCGAGAATATAGAATCCACTTGACTGTGAACTCTGGGGCATTTATGGAATATGAACTGCCAGACCGTGCAAGACTTATTTGGTCTCACAGCTGAGCCTCATAAAATCTTGATATCCCTTGACTTCTACTCAGCAAGTTGGTGCAAGAATGTGAGTAGCGATACGGGAGGACTGTCCTCTGAGGGGTCAAGCATCCTGCTGTCAGGGATTGTTCCTTCTACATTATGGTAGATCAAAGTTTTTCATGGACAGAAGATTTGCTCAGAGTTGCATATTATTGCAAAGGAAAAGCAGAAGAAACATGCATTCACTAACTATAATTGCATATGATATATAACATGATTAATTGTTTCTCTAAATTTGGAAACCTCTGGACCTGAAAGATGCAGTATTATCAGTTATGCCTGGACAATGATCATGAACTGATACCTATGTTAACCCTACCTATATCTCTATGAAGATAACAGTATCCAAGCCATAGTTCTTGGTTGAAAACCAATTATCTAAGAAGACAGAAATATCCAGTTTACCCATATTAAGAATCTGTGAATGAAAATAAATAATTCAAAATGTATTTGTATTAGTATTATAGCTTCTTGAGAAGAAAATTCTAGAACTAAAAGTCATTATTTTAATATTTTGCTATAATTTTTTAAACACCCTTAATATTATGCCTAACAAATTATTTAGTATCCAGAATTTTGTTTCACATATTAAGCTTTTTCCTGATATGCTAAAAGTGCTTCATAAATGTTTTAAATTATTACATTATCTTAAAAGATATGGATATACCAAAATCAATATAACTAGAGCTATTGTCACTTGCAATGCTTCCAATATCTGAAAGCTGCTGTGATGTTGTTAGCAAACATTTTAAGAAACATCCTTCACATTCTTCTAACCATATTTCTTTAATTGCTTTTAGTTATATTTTGATTTTTTTCTTTTATAGTGTTTTTTTCATTTTTACATTTTTGCTTGCTTTAGGGGAGTGTTGTTCCTTATCGCATCTGAGTATTGGTAGACTATGCAGATTAGCTTTTGTGTCATTTTCTTAGCCAGCTCATCACAAAACACCAGACATGGGAAACAGGAAAGATTTGTTTGCATAGTTCTAAAACCAGAAAGCTCAAGATACAGCTGTGGCAGGATACGATTTCTAGTGGGTCTTCCTGTAGGCAGCCAGTGTGTCCACATGACAGTGAAAAGCACAGTGTAGAAAGTCTGATGGAGGTCTTAAGAAGGAACTAGTCCCTGATGGGAGCGCAACTGGGAGGATCTTATCTAAACCTAATTCGCTTCCAGAGGTAACAGATTAAATCACCATCAGGCAGGATTGAGGGCTGCCACATATACATTTTAGGGAAACACACCTCTACTCATAACAAAGCAGATGGCACTTCTTTGTTCTATCTTCTACCTGGAGCTCTAGCCTCTTGGGAACTGACCCTTTTCAAATCATTTTCTTTAAACTACAAAGTAATGGGTTTCATTATGACCTTTTCAAATGTGCTACTGTACATTTCTCAAATCCACTCCTCATTGCCTTCGCTACTCCTCCCTCTTCCCATTGGTCCCATTTCTCACCCCAAATAGCCTAGCCCCCTACTACAAGTTAAACACATTTAAATCTAAATATGTCTTTTGCTTGGCATAAGAACAAAAATAGGTGTTCATTTTTAAGGGTCTAGTTTATTTCATTGATCTTAACATGATCTCTGGTTGTATCTATTTTCCTGAAAATGTCATAATTTCATTCTTTTTATGGCTGTCTAAAATTGCTTTGGGCCTAAAGTGGATGTTTTCTTTATCTGTTGATGAGCCTGTGAGCTGGTCATATGCTTTGGCTATTGTACACAGTGCAACAATAAACAGCTGTGCAAAGTAAGCTGTGATGTACTTAGTTCTAGTGCCTAGATTAGAAACTCAAGAATGGTAGGTCTGACTCGCACAGTGGATGCACCATGTCATGTTCTCATCAGCATTGTGGGTTTCCTCTTTCTTCCTGATCATGAACATATTTTTTTGTCTTGTTTTTTTTAATGACAGTCATTCTGATTGTGACCAAATGGAATCTCCATGTAGTTTTAATATATACTTCCTTCATGGCTAAGTATATTGAAAACTCTTTCATTTATTCATTAGCCGTGTACATTTCTTTCAAGAACTCTGTTAAATTCCTTTGTCTATCTACTGATTTGACAATTCCTTAGGGTCTTGAGCTTAATCTGTAGGTAGATACATAGTGGAGAGTTTTATTTCTGTTTTGCAAATGGTCTTTACTCTGATGAACATTTCCTTTGCTGTACAGAGCTTTTAAATGTCATGCAATCCTATCTGTCAATCCATGAGATTATTTCCCACACCTCAGAGAGTCTTCCTCTACACCTATCCTTTGAAGTGCTGTACTTGTGTTGTCTAAATGTCTCAGATATTTTATATGTATTGGTTTCATATAAAGGTCTCTGGTCCATTTTGTATTGATTCTTATGGGGAGTGAGAGACGTGTTCTGCTCTCCTCCTAAATGTGCACCTTCAGTGTTCATGACTGCATTTTTGATGCCGTCTTCACAAATGCATATTTTGGGCACCTCTATCAAAATTATGTTGCTGCAGCTCAAAGAGTTATTCTGGGGGCCTTTTGCTCTTTTTTGGTGGTCTAAATGTTCATTTGGAGCCAATACTGTGCAAATTTTTAAAACATAACTTTGCAGTATATCTCAAATTTTTCTGCTTGGGACTGTTCTTGTGATTCAGAGTCTTCTGTGCTCCCAAAGGCATTTCAGTTTTGTTTTTCCCCACTTCTATTTGTCATTGGAATTTTATTTGAGATCGTATTCATTTCACAGTTTAATTTTGGTAGTATAGCTGTTTTTACAATACTTTTTTGGCAGGTGAGATATTTCCATTTCTACCATCTACTTTCTCCTCTCAGAGCCATTAAAAATTTCCCTATAGAGAGCTTTTGCCTCCTTGAGTTCACTCCTAAATGTCTTATTTTGTTTTGAAATTACTGTGGATGTTTGCCCACCACATTGTTTCTCAGTTTCTCTTTGCTGATATGTAGGAAAGCTAGTGCATTTTAGATGTGGATTTCATTTCCTTACTTGGCTGAAAGTTTTATCAGATTTAATGTGTGGTCCTGAGGAATGCAGTACCATTTAAATATTGAAACAAAATATGTAGTTATAATAGACATCAACATTGAACAAAGCCAGAAGCAGAAATAAAATTTAAATAAATTAAAGCCAAATACTATGCCACCAATGATGTTTTGAAAAAAAGAAAACAGCAAAAAAAAATTAATCTATCCAGTTAAAAACTGCTGAGAGTAATATAGAAATAATAATTTAAGAAGGCAAAGAAAAATGGAAGTGAAAAGAGGGAATAAAAGTGTCTAGATTAAGCAGAAATAAATAAATATACATAAATAAATACATAAATAAGACAAGCAAAATATAGAAGAATGCTAGGAAGGAAGGAAGAAAGATGACTTAAAGATGACACTAACTGCATAATAAAGGAAAACCAAGCAAGCAAAATTAACAAGGAAGAGAAAAGGAAGAAACCCCTATGTAGTCCCAGATTTTCTAAGCCTCAGAGTTCTTCTTGACCATCTGGTCACAAATGTACCAAGCGAAAAGTTGTGGAGAATGTTAGATCAATACAGCATCTTTCTCCTCTCTCTCTCAGAGCTGGGATTCCCAAGCTATCCCTCCTAGTCCACAGTTTAAAATATCTCCTCTCCCTTAATGACCTTTATCCTGCTTTCAGAGCTGTGTTTCAGTTGAGTGGGCTTGGTATGGATGACTTTGTCATAGCTAGAAAGAGAAGCAGCAGACTTCAGACAGTGCTGGGTTATCAGATATTTAACATCTTGATAAATGTCGCCATGAGAACGTCCATTCCTAATGACTTCTATGCAATGGGAATGTCAGTGCTTGTGGAGCACGTTGGCAAGAAGATCTCACACTAAGCTAAGCTACTAAAAACTTGTATAATTCTCTAGTCAAAGTTTTCAATGTTTATATGAAATTTTAAAAAGATCTTTTTAAAATGTATTTTATTAATTTATTCATATTACATCTCAATTGTTATCCCATACCTTGTTTTCTCTCCCATTCCGCTCCCCCCCAAAGTATTTAACTTACACCTTATATCTACTATTCCGTCAGCATCCAATTTTTAAAACATTTATTCACGTTACATCCTGGTCATATCCCCAAGCCTCCTCTCCTCCCAGTCCCACCCTCCCTCCCTTTCTCCTCTCCCCCACCAATTCCTCAGAAAAGGGAAGCCCTCTTCCCATCCACCCCAGATCATCAAGTTGCATCAAGACTGAGCGTGACCTCTTCCCCTGTGGTCTAGCAAGACAATTACATGAGGGGGAAGTGATCAAAAAACTGTGCAGCCAATTTTTAAGATTAGATATTCTTTCATATCTTGGTTAAGAATGAAATAAGTTAGTTTGTTCTAACTCTTCTCAAAGACCCACATGTTGGATTAATTTTTGTTACCGTAACATTTTTGTCCATTTCAATTTTTAAAATATGTTATCATCCTTACAAACATATTTCACTAATGATTTTTAAATGTAATGCTTTGAAATCTATAATACTTTATAAACTCATGTAATAATAAGGTAGCAAAGTATACTAGTCCAATACTATTGGAAATAAGGCTATACATTTGGAAAATGTTTTTGCATACATGGTAAGGTAAGTACCAACTAACTGACCCTCAAGCCATGCATATAAGACAACAACCCAGATAAAACAACTCAGGGCCACAGAGGTTGGTCCTCTTCATCCATCTTCAAAGAACTCTCAATATTTTCTGTCCCTGTCATTTATCATTTTGTGATTGCTTTGCTTGCATTTTCCTGCTTGTATTTCATTTCGTTCACTAAAAGGACCATTCCTCATTTTGCTGTTTGTAGTGAGATATGTCTGAAGTATTTGTATGCATTCTTATCTGTGATATGCTCATGTGTCATACACTGTGCTTACCTTATACCTGCATGAATCCCCTTTGTCTCTCCCTGCATCATCAGCAGAGTTCTCTCTGAGTTAATGGAACATTGTCTTTCCAAATGTCATTACCTTGTAACTCAAAGCTAACTGATGTGGTTATACTCTGTCCCATCTTTTCTTGTCGTATTGCCCCTGTCATTTTCCACCTTTTAACATGAAGTATATTCTATTTTATTGTTTCTGAATGAGGTTTGATTTTGTCTGAGTTGTTTGCTAAAACACCAAATAGAACATCGGCAAAGTGAATTGCTACAGCCAGTAATAGTTAATTCAAGTTGTATTTAAGTATGATCTCCATTACTCACTAATGTGTCCCAATATCTTACCACAGTGGTGGTCTTTCTGGATGGAAGACTATAGCCAGTATTCTGCCTTGGGCACTGTGACCACAGTGTGGGTAGAGACAGAAGATGAGGTGAAGGCTCTTCAGAGAAGTCATGACTCCTCATCAGAGAAATAATGAAAAGGACTGTGATATGGCTGATAGAATCAATACATATTTTGATCCAACCCAAGGAGAATGGTAAAAGATAAAAATCAGCCTGCAGATATGATTATGGATTTCATCCTAATTCATTCTGAGCTCATGAATGTGGATTCTGTTGGACTAAATATAAGAACTCATCCTGCCCATTCTGTGAAGAGAAAAATTACTATATTTTCAACTTTAGATTTCATTTTTTTTCCAGTCAAAATTCTTAGTCAGAAGCAACCTGAGAAAATAGACACATATTGTTTAGGTCAAAACTGTGTTTGTTTAAAAAAATTTTTTTAAGTTGGGCAAGGTGATGTACGCCTTTAATCCAGCACTCAGGAGGCAGAGGCAGGCAGAGTTCAGGGCCAGCCTGATCTATAAAGTCTGTCTAGGACATCCAAGAGTACACAGAGAAACCCTGTCTCAAATAAGCAAAACAAATATATTTTAAAACATGTAATTTTTATTTGTAATTACATTACATGATATATTACAGTATCTTCTTTTCTTCACTAAATAACCTTTGGAAACTCTAGACTAAAGGTGATGAAGTCTATCAGAGCACTGTGTCCACATCTTAGAGCCAGTGGATCTAATACGCACTAGAGATAATGAGGATGTGTTTTTAGGTTAACATTTCAATTTCTATTTTAAATGCGCAGGTGAATATTTCAGACACCTGTTTTTGAATTGAAAAGTCTCAAGTTTTCTAAGTTGCCAATAGTGATTTACTATTTAAGGAAACCAGAGTCATCGTTTTTATAAGTTTAACTTGTTAGCTTTATAGAGAGAGCTTTAGTATTCTGCAAGGTTTTGTTTGTCAGATAATTAAAAAGATAATTGAGCATATTAAATATATAAATGAAGTTCAAAGTCTTTAAGGGAGTTTAATTAACTAAGTTGTAAATGGAGGCAAACATTAATCAAAGTCCTCCTTAGAATTATTTTAAATGTGAGATATACAAACAAGAGGATGTGATTTTTAATTTAAAATCTAAAACTTCTTGCAAATAGTCTTGTGATATCCAAGAGTCAAATGAAAAACACCTTGAAACGCCCACTAGTAACTTCTGTAAGAGCTGTGAGTCACAGTATATGTATAATATTTATGCTCTGTAATTGAAAATCACAAATTTTTTTCTCTGTCTTTTTTTTTCATTTTAAAGTTTTGTACGTGTACATAGATGTGAGAATCTAAATTTTCTTTGAGACTCGTTAGGTCAAATGTCACCATCCCAAACTCCCTGTTTCATTCACCTCATCTTCAGAAGATCTATTTGCAATTAACTTGGAATCTCTTTGGATTTAACTTGTATATAGTAAATATTGCGCTAATAGTTACCTGGCATCATAAAAGCATTAAAGGAAGAAACCAAAACCCATGGTTCAACACTGAGCTTTCTCTACTGAAGTACTAAGATGCCTGAAGGTTGAGTTCTCTTCCTCAGCCTCTGGGTATCATTAGGGATCAACAGTGTTCTAACTAGGTGTGACTAGGTAAACTTATCCATGGTTGACTCTGAAAGCAAACATGTCTGCATTCTCTCTTACACACTTGAATTTCTTAAGTTGACAATTTCTTCATTTGGCTTTATGTGAATGCACTAAGAAGCAAATTGTATCACAGTTGTCTAACTGTTGACCTACCTAATTTCTTTTTCTTATTTTAAATATATTTTATTAATTTATTCATATTACATCTCAATTGTTATCCCTTGTATCCTCCCATTCCTCCCTCCCTCCCATTTTCCCCTTACTCCTCTCCCCTATGACTGTGACTGAGGGGGACCTCCTCCCCCTGTGTATGCTCATAGGGTATCAAGTCTCTTCTTGGTAGCCTGCTATCCTTCCCCTGAGTGCCACCAGGCCCCCCATCCACCTGACCTGCTTCAGTCCCTGGAGAGCTCCAGTGCTACAAGGGGACCCAGAAGGCTATGGATACTTTGGCCTGACCCAACACACATCCACAGACCCAGGACGATTACAGAACCCACAGTACAGGGGAGCTGGGAATCTCTGGCTGTGAGAGACCCAAACTACAGGGTAGCCTCCTGCCTTCCAGACCAGTGAAGCATCAGAGCTTCTGGCCTAGGGAAATCATGAGAATATGGGTGAATCTATCCCCAGACTCCCTCCACCCAACTCTGGAAGCTACCTGCCAAAAACAGACACAGCAAGATGCCTAAAGGATAGCATAAAATCATATGCAAAAAAATATGGCATCTCCAGATCCCAGCTATCCCAAAGAAAACAACCCAGAGAACTCAAACACAATGGAAGTACAAGGAAATGACCTCAAATCCTTAGTAAGGAGGATGATAATGGAGGAAACAAATAAAATTTGTAATAAAAACAGACCTACCTAATTTCTTAAAGGAGGATGTATAAGAAATACAGTTTTGGAGCTTTGCATATTGAGAAAATTTTTATTATTTTCTCATGCCTAAATAACATCTTGGCTCCGTACACTGATGGTAGTCTATGATAGAAATAACAAGGGTGGGAAGATGGCACACTGGTTAAAATGCTGCTGTGTAAACACGAAAATCTGGGTTCTAATCCTCAGGACCTACGTAAATTCCCAGGAAGTAGGACTTATCTGCAATCCCAGATCTCTTATGGTAAAATGGGAATAGGGACAGGAGAATGCTTGAGAGCTCATAGGACAAACTAGATGGAAGATGATGCTTACAGCTGTCCTCTGAACTCCACATATGCACCATGACAAACATACATCTAAACTCACATATATGGACACGCATATACGCCTACATCACATATACACACATACAAATATTTTAAATCAGGAAATGCTAAAATTTCTCTTGCAGGTTTTAAACAATTGTTTCCTTTTTAAAGCCCCTCCCCCATTTTTTAGTTTCTCATACAATATGTTTTGATGATATTCTTTCCTCTCTCTCCAACTCCTCCCAGACCTCCCCTTCCATTCCAATGTCATGTTCTTCCTCTCTCCTAAAACAAACAAACACAAAAGAGCACACATACATATATACATGTGTGACAGAAACATCTTGTGTTGTCCACCTACTTCTGAGCGTTGGAACTCCACTGAAATGCGTTTGTTATATCAGTGTCTCTCCACTGAAGAAAGTGACTCCTGCCTCTTTTAGCTGCTATCTTTGGGAACAGCTTCTTGGCTAGGGCTGTGCACACTCCCCCTCTTTAATGCTGGGCTTTTGTCTGGCTTGAGCCTGTGCAGGTTTATGCATGTTGCCCCAGTCTCTGTGAGTTCATGTGTGATTAGCCCTGTTGTATCTGAAAAACAGCTTCCTGTGAGTTTTCCATCACCTTCGGCTCAAATAGTTTTTCTGTTTTGTTTTTCCTGCATAGGTCGCTGAGCTTTTGAGGAAAGGCTGTGATAGAGACATCCCATTTAAGGCTGAATGTTCCTAAGTCACTTACTGTTAGCACATTGGCCAGTTGGGGGGGTGGTCTCTGTGTTAATTATCATCTACTTCAAGGAAAACCTTCTCTGATGTGGGCCGAGGGATGCACTAATTATGCGTACAGCAATACGTCAACAGAAATCAGTTCATTGCTCCATTCCTTTAGCAGGATAGTAGTAGGGGCACAGAACCTATCTGCTCTTTGGTGCTTAGCCTTATTAACAGCCTTGGGTATGGGTTCCATCCAATGGAGTAGGTCCTAAAAGCTGGGAGGGGGGGAGGAAGTAGTTTGTTACTTCTATAACATCCGTGACACCGTTTCACTAGTGGGTATTTCTTGCTTGCAGGTCAGTATTGTAGCTCGCAGTTTTCACATCGGGATGACACTGATGATTGCTCTTCTCCTCTGGAAGAATGCATAGTGCCTTCCTGCACTCTGAACCCTACTTAGTAGAAGTGAAGCTTCTAGTTGGGTAGCAGCTCAATTTCTCCATGTTTGATGACAAAAAGTAGATGTGTCTTCAACAACTGCTTTGACGTCTCTTAGCAAGCCACTTTTCCCTCTCTGAGAGTTTGAATTAACCTTTGTTTCTTAGTGTTCTGATTATGTTCTGCTAATAGACATATGATTTCATCCACTGATGTAGCCTGTGGTAGACATCCACCATCTGAAAATCGTGGTTCTACATCCTTACCATTTCAAAAACATTATTTATGTATACCATCACTCACTCTACTGGTCTCTCTTACGTGTTTGGGCATCACTGTTGGCCCTAATGGACTGGACTTTAATTCAGTGGATTTCTGCTCTACTTTCTCTTATTTCCTGTCACCTTTGCAGAAGATGCAGTCAATTTTATCTTTCAGATTTATTGTGAAATGGTTTTTGCAACACAATTTTTGCTTCTTCTAATATAATGTTTGCATATTTTCTTTATAACATACTTTTGCCCTGTTGTATCTCTGCCTCTCTCTCTCTCTCTCTCTCTCTCTCTCTCTCTCTCTCTCTCTCCCCCTCCCTCCCTCCCTCTCTCTCTCTCTCCCTCTCTCTCTTTCTCTGTCTCTCTCTCCCTCTATCCCTACCCCCTCTCTCAGAGATGAGCTACATGGCATTTCCATTCTTGTACAAATTGTTTGGTTTTAATTATATTTTCTACATTTCTTAATGTATGTGTCTACATTCTCACTGTTCCTTCTTTGGTAGCACATTTCAGCTTTATTTAATCACTAACAACTTTCTAGCGTGGGTCGCCACATGCAGAACAAAGCACATGACACATTCCTTATGATATTCCTTTACTAACCATTTCCTTCAAAGTGGCCTTTCCAGTTCCCTGTCTCAGAGACACAGAGATAACAGACAGATTTTGATGAATCAGAGATGGAGACCATGGAGATCTCAGCCTTGAGGCAATTTGCTGATCTCTTTCAACTACTACTTTATATATCATCAGTTATGTTGATACTGCATGATCTGAGAAACTATGTTTTACCACTCTGCAAAAAAAAAAAAAAAAAAAAAAATCCACTTTTATGGCCAGAGGAGCCAGAGGAGCCAGAGGCAGCGCTAGGGTTAGTGAAGTGGGCATTGTCAACACAGTACTCCCTGCTACAACCCTGCCCTCCCCTTCCTTTCCTTAAATTTTTTTCTCTCTTTCATCAGGTAATCATTATCTGTGTACTTCTTCATTTAAAACTATGGATGCTCTATATTAGTTCATATACTTCTTATCATCCTTTCATAATTTCAAGAAGACAAACAGTACCAATGTGTAGTATGTCACATGTGCTCGAACATTCAAATTCACTCCTGCACCTTCCGGAAAAAAAAAAAAGTGGGACTTTGGCAATATTTCTTTAGAGTCTGGTTTAGGATTTTTCAGGTTGGTTACCTTTAGCAAAATTTTTGGAATTTTTCTTTCTCACTTGTCTATAGTTCCCCCCACTTTGTTATTAATGAAGTTAAAAGCAGTATCAGGTTCCTTCCTCCTGGTAACTAGAAAAACTGTTCAAGAAACAGAGACTAACCTTTCTGTCTTATTTGCTAAGATCTGGCTTAAACATCATGTGGCCTCCAGCTTTTAGGAGGAGTTTTTTTTTTTTCTTTTGTTGGAATAGTCAAATTATATCTTTCTTTTTATTTATTTATTTTATAATTTAAATGTCTTTAAAAATAAAACTCCATATCTATTCTCAAATATATTGTTCAAAACACATATAGTATTCTTTACAAATTTATAACTTATCCAAGCATTCATTTAATTTATTACATTAAATATTTCCTCTTGAAATAACTGAAAAACTATATTGATATTGGAAAAGAGGATGGTTAAATGCTTTAAATGACAGTATATTACTTTACAAATGGTGAATGCATCAGATATTTGTTACAAAATATGCAAGTACTGTGAATTTTCCTAAGGTAGATAGTGAAGTCCTTCAGGTGACCACACTTTTCTAAGGGCTAAAACTAGGCCTTGAAATTGAGTCCTCCTTCTCCGTGTAGGGCAATGCTGCCACCATCCCTAAGCCAGAAACAGTCTTCATTGATTACCATTTACAAATAAAAAAAAATAGTTTTCTCCTAAAGAATCTCAGTGGGGAAACAAAACACTCTTAATTATCGGCCACATGGCCAGCAGTAAATAGTCAACAGAAAACAAACTCTGGATGTTCTTCATTCATTAATGTTGTGTTGGGGGTATTCATTTTTACAGGTCTTTGAGTATATAATATAGATTCCCATTTTGTGTTTTTATGGGATTCCTGTGTATGAGATAAGTACAGGGAAGGGAATCCATAATCAGAACAACTTGTATATAAATAAGATATTTTCACTGGAAAGGAATGAATACTAAAATAGTGATAACTAATATTATCAGGGTTCTTCACTGGGTACAGTAATTATTTTTTTAAGTTCTATTCATTATCCTTCTGCCATGTACCTCAGATCTATCAGTTATGATCTCTTGTCTTGGATTATTCTTTCTTTATTAAAAAATTTGCTTTAAGAGTGCGATGCCATATCAAATTGATGTTATTCTCTCACAGTGTACTCTATAACAGGTGTAGGTGGGTTTTATGGTTGGGATTCTAGAAAATGCTAAAGTGGCATGATCAGTGCGAACAAAAAAGAGGGGACTTTAGGGATCTGGAGGAAGCACATTGTATTGACTCCCATGGTGATGTGACATAGCTGTTAAGTGTTAAGTGATCTTTAAAAGAACATGACTTGTTCTTCTGACTAGCTTGAAGTTGGAGTGGTTTCGAATGCAATTAGGTTACACTATTTGGACAATAAACTCAACCTTGACCTACAAAAAAAAAGTTAAAAAGAGCCCTGTGAATGTTGCTTAGACTCTACCTAGCCTAGCAAGACCCTGAACTCAATCATCAGCACTGAAAATTAATTAATTAATAAATAGAATAAAATTACACTGAATTTTTACCAGCTTTGATTTGTTTAAATTCTAATAACCTTTATAGCTATTTTTAAATAGTAGCAAGGCTTTCAATGTGATTAAAAACAGATTTATGTATTTTATGTGTATGAATAGTGCTTGCAGACATGAATGCCTGGTGCCTATGGAGGACAGGAGAGGATGTTCGATCCCCTGGCATTGAAGTCACTGATGGTTGTAAACTACCACATTGGTGCTGGGAACCAAATCTGGGTCCTATGCAAGAGAAGCAGGTAAGGGCTCTGCTACAACATCAAGGAATGTCAACATGTTAAATTGCATTTATTCATTTATTTAGTTGTGTGTGTGTGTGTGTGTGTGTGTGTGCGCGCGCGTGTGTGTGTGTGTGTATGTGTGTATGCACACATGTGCAGGGGTCAGCTCTTGCTGACCCAGGAACTGAGTTCAGGCGATTAGACTTGGCTCCAAACCCCTTTACCCTCTGAGTCATCTGTCTGGCCTCAATATGTTTTTGAATGAAACATTTAAGTCATCAGATTCCATAACTAACACACTCCATTTATGTTTAAATGGTCCATGTTTTTACATTTAGAAATTGAAATGTTCAGGTTATAATTTAAACTATCATCAGGAACAGTAGGAGGTGGGAGTATGGACAATGGGACACCCTAGCTCACATTTGATTTATTTCTAGAGTATGTGGGTTTTCATATAGAGCACTATGAAATGCTATATTATCATATGACTATTTTTTGACATTTTACTTCAGCTGAAAAATCAAAGAAAAAGGACGAAAGCCAGGTGACAACGGTAGCTGTCATAAAATCATTTTTACAAATGATCTTTTCTTACTATTCCTTGTGCTAGTAGAAGCCTATTAGAGCAAGAGGCAGATTTCACGCTATATGCAATGAGGATAGAAATATAAAAATAAAGAGGTTGCTCAATTGGATGCTCACTCCTCCCCCAATAGGAAATTCATTCTATAAATGTGTCCAAGAACGCTTGCTTATTTTTGAAGGTTTATTATTCATACATGTTTAAGGATCAAGTAAATTGTCCACATTTTTTTTCAGAATATAAACACTGGAGATCTAAAACCAAGGGCAACTTACATCACTCTAGAATAACTCTGTGTTTCTAAATAAGCTCTAAATAACATTGGTGCTGGGTCTCTTTCAAAGTACATGAACAGGGCAGTGGTGGAACAAAAGATGAAAAAAGAACTTCAAAATGAAATCGATGGACCATGGGTTACCTAAGATATAATTTCTTCTGATGTATAGAGATCATGGTTCAAAAGGCCCAAGTTATTCAGCTCTCACCATGTGTGTACACGCTGGCAGTTACTAGCTGCTTTTTATACTAGTAAGGTAAGGAGAGAAAAATAAGAGATAAAAGGACTACAATAAATCTCACTTTAGTTTAAAAATCTAGTCATATAAGAAATCAGTATCACTCCAGACTCCCCACAGGAGAGCACTCCGTCAACCTTTTACCCAGTGCTTTTAGAGTTCAATGGTAAACTTGTCCTAAATTCAATTTTATAAAATATCATAAAAAGAAAATAGATTCATTCGTTTTTACTTATTTATTACTAATGAAATTTCTAAAAGAGTGTTTTATCTTAATGTTAGTTGCTTCCCCAAAACTATGATAAAAACAGGGTAAAAATATAATTAAACAGCGTAAGAATGGTGAAGAGATAAATGATTGACCTTGATGCTCTAGCCTCTTTCCTAAGTAGCAAAATGGAGGTCCTTCATAAATGATTAAAAACATTTTCCATAGGGAAATCTTAAATTTCTGTAATTGAATGACAAAGGAAAATTTGCCCAGCAAATACTTCCTTGAGTGCCTGCTTTGTGGAGCCAGCAGAGGGCAAGGAGCTGAGAGAGCAGGGAGTAGTGGGTGATGCTGCAGCATTCTTCCTGAGAAGCCATGGTAAAGGCTGGGATTCCTCTCCTCATGGGCTTCTCCAGGAGCAATCCCACTGCCTCTGCATCCATTCCTCAGGTCTACAGCATCCCTGCAGTCTGTGGCATGTCTACACGTGTGCCGAGGCAAAAGTCAGCAGTCCATTCTAGAGTACCTTTCTTCCAGGAAAAACAAAAAACTTTGAATGTTCTAACTAAGGCAATAATAAAAAAAAAAAAAGGTGGTTAAGAGGTGGTGAAGCTTATAGAAAGATATGCTTCATGCCTACTTATTAGAGCAGGTTCTTTTGTCTTGCTAGGCAGCAGAGAGGTGAATGTACCAGGTTTATTTGTTTTGAGGTCACCTTCTTTTTCTTTTGTCCTCCTCCTTTTCTCCCTCCTCCTCTTCCTCTTCCTTCTCCTCCTCCTCTTCCTCCTCTTCTTCTTCCTCTTCCTCTTCCCCTTTTTCCTCCTTCTCTACCTGTCTGAAGGGAAATACTGTCTGAGAGAGGTGAGAATCGACACATTTGAGGACATGTTGTAGAATTGTTTCCAAAGCGGGAGAGGGAAACTCCTCTTATTTGTCTAGCAATTCTACTGAGTGCTTTCCAGTAAAAGAGAAGTGTGTGTGTGTGTTCCAGGAAGGGAATTGCACCACACTTTACATCACATGAGAAACAAAGGAAACTCTCCCTTGTGTCTTGAGTAACACATTCTGTTTACTGATTGCCTCTAGACTTGGGGATTTTGTGAGTAAATCAGAGCGCAGTGCTACCTACTTGCTCTGCAGAATTGTGCCACAAGTTTCTACTTCATTGTTGTGATGGAAACACAGTCAAAATTTCCAGAATGGGAGCAATGTTTACAAGCATTTCTCATAATGAAAAATATACTCAAAGGGGAAGCTAAGATGTGCTTTGCTGAGTTCCTAGTGGTGATCACTGAGGACTGCTAACCTCACAGAAGCTAACATCTCTGTAACTGCTGGAAACAGGAGACGGGAAAGGCAGCATTAGCCAACATGGATGGAGGACAAAAAAACTCACTTATGATCTGCCCCTCAGAGAAAATAGATTGCAGCTAGACATAAACGGCATTACTAATTGTGTGACTGAACGCTTGTGCCGAGTCCTTGCCTTGTGTACAAGTCCCAGCTCTCGACGTGGTGGTTTCCCAGATAAGGTTTTCAGCATGTAATTTTATGATGAGGGCAGATCCCTCAAATATATTTATAAATATGAAACAAAAGAGAGAGGATTATTTTGTGGCCATGTGAAGAGTGAAGACATAAAGCAAGGTAGGCATCCAGCCAGGAATGGTAAACCTAGTACTTTGGACACAGAGTCAGGAGGTCACTACTGCTTCCAGACCAGGCTGAGGTACATAAGGAGTTCTAGGCCAGTGAGGGATACATAACAAGACATGTGCCTCTCCCCCCGCCACAATAAAAAAGGCAGGAGGAGAGAAGAGAAAGACAACAATTTGCAAACCAGGATGAAGAACTCAACGTTAGTGACACTTCATCTCAGACTGTGAGATTCCTGTGAGGTAAATGTTTTGTCTGTAGGGTACCAAGTCCATGGAATTCGGTTATAGCAACTGTACTAACACTGACCCCTTGACTGTGGGTGGAGATGGTACAGACAAGGATGCCCTGTGAGTGACTGTTCAGTGTGGGGGTGGGGGGTTGATAGGTTGTGGAAAGTCAGGCCCATATGTCTTCTTGTATTTTAGACATCCTTAAACACCCTGTAGGGAAGCCCTTGTATAGTGGTACAGCCTTCCCACAGTAAGTCCATTTCTGTTCTTTGTCCATACCATCAGTCCCTCCCCAATGGCAACAGCATGGTTAATGATTCTTATTAAGCTCAGTTGAAATCTCTGACTCCATCAAACTCTATGTGTCTAAACTCACTTTGGAGAGCAGAAGGCATTTTTTTCCTACCAGTTATTATATTAGTAACAATTGAATCAAAATTAGGAGGCAAGGCCTATATAAGACACTTCCATCTTGCCAAAATATTAATATTGCAAGCAGTGTATGTTGTGTATAAACAGAACATAACAAATCCTTTAATTTAACACAAGCCCTTCTGGATATTAATCTTTGTCTTGGTATCATATCCAAATCTGATAAAATCCAATATGATTTTAATCTCATTTGGAAAAAATGCAATATACTTATTGAACTATTTTGTAATTGAGCAGAACTCATCCTGAAGCTTTTTCTCGATACTGAGATTAGACGTTTCTCTGTCACTAGTTTGTAATCTTTTTCCCTAGTTGTTAGAAATTTTGTCTCTGGTAAAAGATTTCTTTCATCAAACATGTTTGATAGGTACCTCAGTTTTCAATCTTTGGTTTGTGCCATGTCCAGGATTTAATCCACCATGTGCCTTCAGTGCATAGAAATTAACACAGAAAGCCACAACTGGCCAAAATCCAGAGAACAGAAGACTATGGAATGCTCAGCCCTAATGTGATATCTATGGCACACACCCCCCGTCATTGTTCAGAGATCTGTGTGGAAAGGGGCACAGAAAAATATGTAAGAGCCACAGGTGATGGATAGGCGGGTGCACATATAAACTCACTAGTCTGGCAGCATGAAAAAGACCTGTACAAGCTCAAACCAGATAAAATCCTAGAATGGGGTGAAGTAGTAGTGGCAGATATGAAACCCCACACTTAACCAAGGAGCTACAGGCCATTTCTAGCTCCTGCTGGGAATGAAAGAGTTAATATTCTTCTATGGAGTTACACTGGGCACATCCACCATGCCCCAGGGTAAGCCCCATGCACAGAGATAGATGGTCAACAGAGAATCAACTTTATGCATTTATTTTGTTTTGTTTTTAAGAGCAAGAAAGAACATGAAACTGAGTGAGTAGTAGGGTAGGTGGTTTGGTAGGAGTTAACAGTCATGCACATGTGAGGGCCATAGGCAGATGTTAGGAACCATGCTCCATCACACTTCTACACTTTTTATTGAGACAGAGTTGCTCAGTCCCACTTGGAGCTCATAGATATGGGTAATAGTGCACCTGCTTTCTTGGAGGATCCTGTCTCTGCCTTCCATAGGCTGGAATGACAGGCAAGCCATCACACCTACCTGACATTTACATGGGCTTCTGGAATCCAAATTCTGGTCCTCAAGGACAGGCAGCAAGTGTTTTACCCATTGAGCCATTTCCTTAGCCTGGAATCATTACTTTTCAGTACAATGTCATGTATGTAGCTAGTATTTGCTAGTGGAATTATGGTCTAAAGCCATAGAAAAGGAAGGCTGTTCAGTCTCTGCTTAGTCTCTGTTCTCACTGCTTTTGTCTGTCTGTTCATTTCTGGTATTAACATTTATTTTGTCATCCACAGTTTATGTGTAATATCTGAAGCAATGTTTTACCCAAGCTTTGACTGATCTAGCTGCTAACAATATTAGAAGGCGTTTTAACCGTATCCACATACCTTAACAATATATATATTGTTAATTTATTCATATTACATCTCAATTGTTATCCCATCCCTTGTATCCTCCCATTCCTCCCTCCCTCCCACTTTTCCCCTACTCCCCTCCCCTATGACTGTTCCTGAAGGGGACCTCCTCCCCCTGTATATGCTCATAGGGTATCAAGTCTCTTCTTGGTAGCCTGCTATCCTTCTTCTGAGTGCCACCAGGCCTCCCCATCCAGGGGACATGGTCAAATATGGGGCACGAGAGTTGGTGTGAAAGTCAGTCCCCACTCTCCACTCAACTGTGGAGAATGTCCTGTCCATTGACTAGATCTGGGTAGGGGTTCGAAGTTTACTACACACATTGCCCTTGGCTGGTGCCAGAGTTTGAGCAAGACCCCTGGGCCAGAACTGCCCGATGGCAAGTGTGAGTGCGAACCAGCCAAGGTGCCAGGAGCGAAGGAGGTGTTCCAGGACTGAGGCTTCTGTTACTGCCGCTGCCACACCGACACACACTGCAAGAAGTTCCTCATCCACCGCCTAACCAAGTATGTGCACCCAGACCTGGGCCCTGCCAGCCCAAAAGGATGATGAGGTCGAGGCCAAAGGGGAGCCTGAGGGAGGGGTAGAGAGCTAGATCCGTGAAGAAAAGAACAAGTTGGAGGAAGACAGTGAGCATGAGAGCAATGAGGACAGTGAAGAAGACAGCGAGGAAGAGTTGGAGGATGAGCAGGAAAGTGAGGCCGAGGAAGACAACCAAGAAGGAGAATCTGAGGCAAAAGGAGAAACCGAGGCAGAAAGTGAATTTGACCCCGAAATAGAGATGGAAGCGGAAAGAGTGGCCAAGAGGAAGTGTCTGGACCATGGGCTTAATTTGAGCACCTATTTCCAGGCAGACCTTAACACTATTTAATGAGTATCATAACCTTATATTCTAATTTGGTTCTCTGTTGCTGGGATAAAACACTGACCAAAAGAAACTTGGAGGGGGAAAGGTTTTATTTGTTTTACAAAGACAGACTGTCATCCAGAGACACAGAAACTCTGGATAGGAGGTCGAGGCAGGAATGGAAGCAGATGGCATGAGAGCACACTGATTAGACCAGACCGACCTTCCCAAGTATAGCACTACCTACAATGAGCTGGGCACTCTACATCAGTCAGCAATCAAGCAAATGCACCCACAGACATATTCTCAGGCCAATGTGACAGTAGCAATTCTTCAGTTGTCCTTCCCCCTTCTAAGTTATACTTAAATTTGTGCAAAGTTGACAAAAACTATGGCACCGTATCTACCTACCTTCATAGCATCATTCGCTGTGCACTGTGATTATACTCACCTACCTCATACCCTTCTCGTTTCTGGATTTCTTTTGTTTTTATTTATCTTTTATTTTCTGTATTCTTGTTTCCTTTTTTAAAGAGTTTCTTATAGTTCTTGATCAAAACCCAGTTCCCTGCAATGAGAAAAGGTCTCCATTAATTATCACAGCTAAGGTTTCACGCCTCATCTTCCAGCATTGACAAGAAACACTTTCAGCGTTGCTTAGAATAAATACAGACAAGGCGCAGGAACGCAGGAGTGTATTTCTTAACCAGTTTCTGCGATGAAGAACAAGAAATCCCAAAAGATGGAAGATCGGAGTTATCTTAGTGACGCCAACAAGTGACAACTGCAGCCCTTTGTCAAGGGTAAAACGGTCATCAGTGGGCTCTATGGACTAGTTTCCACGGAATAACAGAACCAGGAACTATCAACTCGTTTCCTTTTTCATTCCCATATACCTGGACATCTGGGACGAGAAAGAGTGTGTTTACCAAGCAAGTGAGTGATTATGGCTTCTACCTGCTAGAGGCAGTTATGGGTTTCCCCTTTGGCATCACCAATTTGTAAGAATGTAGATGACTTTTGACAGAACCTGGAAAGAAGTATAGTGTATTAACAGAAAATTAAGGGTATAACAACTTGTTATGTGAAGGCATTGTTGGGTGAGTTTGACATAAAAACAAATGTCTAGACGAGTAAGATAACTGCATCTTTCTGTACACGTGTGTTCTAATTCAGCAACTTTGACTGAGTGGCAGTGAAAATATAAGGATGCTGTCTTGTGTCTTCTACTCATTCCTCCTGTCAGACAAGCCTAGCCCAAGGTGTTGTCAGATTCTTAGTGAGTTAACAAGACACGGTGTGAAAAGTACTACATGAATTATTCTAGAAATGCATTGGAGATGTATTTGTGTTTTCTCATAACCTCAAGCTTATAATTCAGTTTCAAGACCATACTATATAAATGTAGAAACACTGTAATTATGTTCATAAATTGTTTTTTTAAACATGCAAATGA
Source organism: Acomys percivali (assembly GCA_907169655.1). Classification (NCBI taxonomy): domain Eukaryota; kingdom Metazoa; phylum Chordata; class Mammalia; order Rodentia; family Muridae; genus Acomys; species Acomys percivali. The sequence continues at coordinate 24,702,167 of OU015742.1, read as the reverse complement.
GCATGGTACAAACTGAATGCATAAGTGAGGGGCATGGTGTAGAGTGATGATCAGTGCCATTGGGATTAATCAGAGAAAAGTTTTTTTTTGGGGGGGGGACTGAATTTTAAAAAGAGTTTGATATATTTGTTTATGTAGAACTCACTTTATGTTTTCTAATTATAAATATAATGTATTCTCCTAATCTCATGGCAATAAATGTGCAAATTCCAAATTAATAATAAGAGTAAAATGAACTAAGATCCCATTGACCAAAGAAACTGATCACAACTGACAGGCAGGCATACAAATGTCTCAGGAGCTTCATTTTGCATTACTATACAGATCAGTATTCTAATCAAACACTGTTACCTGGTAGCTAATCATTTAAGAATTTTCAAATTTTTATTAATGTAAACAATTCCCAAAAAAGCATTTTTTGCTGATAACTTTCTTGTACTTAGTATTATTTTGAGATGCATTTCAAAAATTCAATAAGTCACAATGTGACTAGTTAAAACTTCCTATTTTTAAAAGTATTCATGAATAATAAAATATCACCTCTGTGTAGTTATGATTCTATGTGACCCATTTCTATACTTACCAGCATTTCCAGAAATATGTCAACATACTAATTATTAGTTTTCTCCCAATGCTTTCAGTAGCAATAATTTTGTTAGGAAAGTAATTTACAAAATTTAAATTGGTATCATTAATGTATTAGCTAAGGCCATTTTTCCTGCCTTTTTCAGGCAGATATTCCATCAAAGCTCTCCTACATGCTACACTAGCAGACAGCCTTTGGTCTCCCTGACTGCCGCCATCTTTGTCTGTTCTATAATAATTTTATGAAAGACTTGGAACCATCCCCTTTTTCATGTCTTCTGTTATAATATTTACTTCTACTTTTTTATTCTCTCAATGTTTATTTATGTTCTTGAGTTGTTTTAAAAAAAGATGTTGATCTTGCTTGATATCAGCTACCCACCAAACTGCTCTATGGAGTAACACGAGCTGGGTTGAGAGTAAAGGAAGCTGGGGGAGTTGTAGGTGGTGACCACACAGGGACATTGCAGAGGCAGCAGAAGCCTACAAGGACAGTCAAGGAATAACAATGTGGATACTTTGTAGATGATTTGACGTTATCTGGAAGAAGGGAGATTACAATTAAATTTTATTGAAGAAGAAGAAGAAGAAGAAGAAGGAGGAGGAGGAGGAGGAGGAGGAGGAGAAGAAGAAGAAAATGGTTATCAAAATTAACAGCTTAGAGAAACAAATCTTTGAAAAATTCTGATGAAGGGATTTGAAAGTAATAATACTAGGATTATAATCCAGAAAGACAGTGAAGTTTAGACAATTTTCCATTGTGTCTTTAAAAAAAGAAACAAGGAAATAAATTTCAATGAGATATAATGAAGATAAAATAGATATTTTAACAGTAGACATGAGAGCTGGATCGAATGTAGGTTATCACTGTGTATAACAGTGTGTACTGCTCTTGCATAGGCCCCAAATTCAGTTCATAGCACCCATGTTGGGCAGTTCACAACTGCCTGGTTGGGTAACTCCAGCCCTAGGGTGTTCCATCGTGCCTGGCTTCCATAGACATCTTACTCATGTGCACATACTAGTTTTAAGTTAATTTCTCAAGGCTTCTGCAAAGTACATAACAAATGTGGTAACTGGCTTCTATGTTTATCTACTTTATCTTATTATTAAAGACCAAGAACAATTAAACAGACAACATGTCCTGAGTTATCTCCTATTTAGCTTCAGATATCACATGCTCAGCTATCACAGATATCAAAGATGAGAATAACGGAAGCACGTCTTTGTACAGACCTGCTATCCAACAGGACCTGGTGAAGAGTAACAAAGCATCCTTCTCCGTCCACAACCCACCCAGGGGGAGATATTTGTTCTTTCTTACTTTACGATAGGAATAACATGCTTAGCATTCGCAACAGTACCCCAAAACCAGGAGGATCACCACAAAAGGTGAAACACTGCAAGTCACAGCCAGTCACTCACTTGAGAATTCACATTTGTTCTTCCCTGTAAACACTTACTCCTGGACTAGGAACTAGGAATATAGTAGTGAGCAAAACAAAGATTTCCTGGCCACATGTGGTCTGCATTCTAATAGACAGAAGTAGCAATCTCGTAGGAGCCAGGGAATAAGCAAGTCTATCCAGACTAAACCCTGTTTAATTATAGCAAGAAGGACATCTGGGAAGGGAATTGTGGCAGAGAGCCAGACTTGAACTCCTGTAGATAAGGAAGGGAAGACTATGTGACTGACAAACATAATTCCTATTTTTGGAGTGCACTGTCCTAGAAAAAAACAAATAAAGAAACAATGGATGACTCTCAGTGCAAGACACAGCTCTGTGGCATTGCAAAAATACCATAACTCTATTTCTGTTTCCCCAGAGGAGAGGGCAGGGTGTAGTTACAGAGAAAAACTGGGAATGCCAGAGGGTCCAGCAAGTTTGTCAGGTGCTGGTGTTCATCTGTAAAAGCCAGTTCATAGAGTAAAAAGAAGTGACTAACCCCAACATTTTTAAAAAATATTTATATGTATATAGTAAAATTGACTGGAGAAATAAAGAAGAGATAAGGTGCCATGTATGTAGTATAGTATATGAATGTGTGTGTGTGTGTGTGTGTGTGTGTGTGTGTGTGTGTGTGTGTGT
>OU015742.1:24679786-24691808 GCA_907169655.1 Acomys percivali | reverse complement strand
CACACACACACACACACACACACACACACACACACACACACACACACGGTTATAGGTAGGCTCTGATTGGCTCGTTATGGGTATGTAAATGAAGTATAAAATGAGGACCAATCAAGAGAGAGTTGTAATGCTAGTAGAGGGGAAAAGGCAAGCCTGGCAAAAGGTTTCCCAAGCAAGTCAGTGGTTCTGTTTCTTGCCAAAATGGTGGTAAGGAGTTACAGAGTTAGCTAACAGAAAGATAGTCTTGGTCCAGGAATTTGCAACAGTTTCAGATTGCTGTGTGATGACTCACATTTGCACCCAGGGCTGCTCCAAGCAGGATCTCTGTGTGGACCTATCATGCTGTTTTCAGGGCCAGCTTTAAACTTCAGTCCCTGATGTTGGGTGTCAAACCAGTTCCAGTTGCATACGAGGCTTCCACCCCAATCCACTTCCTTTATTCCTTTATTGCTGATTGCAGGCTAGACAATTCTCAGAACCCTCTCTGGCTCTATCTGCTGGTATGGAGAAGAGGGATGAAACGTTTCCAACACTAAAAAGAGGGTTGGGAGATGGCTCAGTGGAAAAGGCTTTCACTGTGAAAAAATTCAAAAGGCAGGAGTTTGGACATCCAGAACACACATAAAAGCTGGGAGGGTGCAGAGGCCCCTATAATGGTAAAATTCTGAGGCAGAAGCAGGGCATTCCCAAGGTAAGCTGGCAAACTAAACTAACTAAACCATTGGGCTCCATGTTCAGCAAGTGACCTTGCCTCCTTGTATAAAGTGGAGAGTAAAGTAATGTGCCTTCCAGACTATGTGTGCTTTTAAAGTGCCCTGTACCTTATGAGGTGACACACTACGGGCTGTGCTGAGAGCCTGTGCTAGCTTCATGTTGTTTTTTCCTCCTCTAAAGCAATAAGAAGGCACGGAGTGCAAAGCCTACCTCAGATTTCTGTCTCTTTTAAGGTGTCTGTGGTTCTGAACATAGAGTATGAGCCTCGTTTATATACCAGCCTATTAAATACACAGTATCTTGAAAGAATACTTTTGAAAACTTTTAAATAATATAAATGTCATATCTAATTTTGAAATATATTTCACTTGGCATTTGGTGAGTTTTACACATATTTGTGTTTGTATAAGTCATTTGAATTCTATGCAATATTTACTTAATTAAATATACTTTATCTTTAGAAAAAGTGAAGTTTTTTTTAAAGCTTATTAAAAAGTGTGCTTTAAACAATATCCTACTCCTGTAGGAATGGGAAAACATTTCTCTAGAGGAGAAACTCCATAGAGAATTTAATAAATCTCAAAGTATGCTCTTTCTCAACTTTAAATGGTATTGCCAAATAGCTCCTCAAAGAAATTATTTTAAAGCTGTTCTTTGTTTGCAAAATTCTATTATAATGTGTCATGAAGAAAAGCATCAATTTTCTCTTGGAAGAAAATTGAAAGTGTCATATGGGTCAGGCCCACTTAATTTGCAAACTCTGCCACCTTCTTTTTCTAAGATAATTCTTACAACCACAAAGTGGGAAAGACAATTTCATATCTCAGTCAAAATGCCCTCTCATGCACTTCTCCGAGGCATCCCTAATAACACCAGCAAGGGAATAAACTGTGAAGACCTCAACCACCCCTAGTGCAGAGTTTGTCTTCACTAGGGAAATGAGATGGATACTTGAGCAAATTATAATACATAATTAATGGCAGGGGAAAAACCATCATGGTCTTTGACTTGAAACTGTGCAAGTTTGCAACCCAGTTTGTTCACAAACCTGGTCTTCTTGCATTGTGCATAGTTTGGAAAGTGATAGAATTTATAGTTATTGGCTCATGGCAATAACTATATTAAACAAAAATAACACATGTACTTTCCCTGGACTGGCAGGCCTCTGTGACTCTGTGATGTGGAGGGAGAGCCATGGATGTCTCCAGACAGCATTACAAGTGGGATGATGAGGTTTACTTGTTAAGCAACGTTCCAATTAACCTTAGAATCCTCCAAAAACTTTACAGCATTTTTCTATTCCTAGACAAGATTCATTTACTGTTTAGTTGGTATGAAGGCATTCTTCTATTTTTCCCTTTTTTCTTTCTTTATCTTTTTAAGGAAAAATAGGTGAAATTTTTAATGCACTTGAATAATATTATCAACAAATTGACACTGCAAAAATAGTCTAGCCAACGTTTATATAATGAACAATTTTCAAGTACATCAGGAGTGTTTATTGTGTTAGGCTTTACTCTGGGAAATAAAAAAAAGGCTGAACAAGTCTGACAGTACTCAAGCCATATAAAGTATGCTTGTGACCCTAAAGCTTTAAAATTAACAGTACGAATACAAGTATTTGAAAATTCTTTTGATACTGAAAGCATAGATTTAATTGTCCCAGGGGTTAATAAATATATCTCAAAGGGAGTTTACAAACATATTGAAAAATTAAGATAAAATACAGAATACTAAAAAAAATGGCAACTACAAAGCTATGCAGAAGGTGGGGGGAATTCAAAATAAATCATTTAACTTTCTTCTCTAAAATACTTGACAAATAAGATCAAAAAATTAAAAAAAGAAGGTAGATATTTAAACAAAATGATAGCACAGAAATTTAATAAAAGCAAAATAAGGCCTTTGAAAAATGAACAGAATCAATAAACCTGTATGTAGATATAAAAAGTTACAAATGAAATGTTTGTTGAGGGAGGAAAAAGACAGTTCCAAGTGTAGAAGCATTATGTTGCTTTCATTGAAATTGACTGAAAATAAAGAAAGAATAAAAACAAGAGTACACCAGCAAATTAGAGAAAATGAACAAACCTTTTGAAAAGAACAAATAAGCCAGAACTGTTGTAAAATAAACAGCACTAACAGCTATCCATCAACTACAGAAATTGAACATATAGTTCAAAATACCAAAATATTAAATTCCATGCCCATCTAGCTGCCCAGAAAATTCTCTGGACTTATAATTAAGAAATAATTCTAACTTCTAAATATCTTTTCCACAAAAAAGGAACAGGTCAGTACTTATTTTGTGAGGCTAGCAATATTATAATTCCAGATTAAGGCAAAGACATTATAAAAAGAGAAATATAAAATATAGAAGTATCTAGAAAGATAATGCAACAATGTATTATGTATTATGTTCAGATGTGGTCCATTCAAATTGATGAAGCTTTTCTAACAATTAAAATTCAGCACATGTGATAATAAGGATTACTTCAACAGAAACAAAGTGCTAAGAAATTTTTATGGAATGAAACATCTATTCATAATGAACACCACCCAAAAACTTACAATACAAGGTAATGCCTCTTTTATAGTGAGGGAAACCACATGCTTTCTTAAAATGTGAGCCAAGTCAGTACTCCTAAGAAAATAAAAATCATTCAATGATCCTAGACTATTTGTGAAGAGCATTATTTTTCTATCAAATGTTCTCAAAGTTGGTCAAAGGTAAATAGAACATATTGTTTGGGTATATTTCTGGTCTCTTTCTTGTTCCATTCTGTTCTGTAGCCTTTCACAAACCCCACATTTTCTTGTTTATGATAGCATTAAATCAGTTTGAAATTGGATAATTTCAGTCACTCAGCTTTGTATTTACTTTCTTAATTATTTATTCATCCCAGTACCTTTGCTTTCCATATTAATTTAAGGATCACCTTGTCTTTATCTGTATTTTATGTAATTCACAGCTATATTTTCACTGGTGTTAGGTTAAATCAATAGGAAGTTCTCAGCAGCTACTTGCACTTATTAGCCAAAGCTGCTCATGATGGGAAGGTAGAATGTGCCTAGAGCTAGCCCAAATTGAAATATTAATACTTAGTCTCCAAAGTCACAAATTGTGAACCTCTCATACCATATGGGAGGCATTATAGATTTTACTTATTTTGTCTGGAATATAGCTAAGAAGTAGTACTTTAAAGACAATATTTTGTTTATTAATATTTTATCACATTAGCAAGATTTAGTTGTAATAATTTATTTGACATAATTCCAATGCTCATGAGTATTTGAATGTAGAGAGAAAGTTGATATAGTCATGTGATTGAATAGCAATGAAAAGAATGAAATCAATATACACACTTTGTCCAATGGCCAAAATAAACATGTTAACTACAGTAGCCTATGTAAACGGGCACGATTTCTATGATTTCATTTATCTGAGAATACAGAAAAATGTGAGCTAATTAATAGTGACAGAAAGCAAGTAAGGTATCTCTAGGGATAGGGTAGTGGTAGAAAAAGAGAGGTGGGATGGAGGCTTTAAAAACTGCAGGTAAACTTTGGGAGTGGATGCATATGAACTCGGACCTCCTCCTTACTATGGAGGTAGTGGAGTCATGGGACAGAGATTAAGGTCAAAACTGATCCCATTGCATACTTTGAATGTTAACAATGTATTTTCTGGTAATTGTAACTCAATAAATGTTTGAATTTGTGACTGCCTATTTAACAATACACTAATACCTACTGTGTCACCTGTTCTTTACTCTGTCTTCATGCAGCTTTTTGGAAATTTTATGTAGATAACAAAATATATAACTCAATGACACTCTACAATGGGTCTATTTTTCTCTGAATTTATTCCACTTACAAAGCAACAATCTGATCACACATTTATAACTAAATGCTCAGGAAGTTAAAGTGGTAATTTTGTCCCATAGAAGTCATAAGTGGCAATGCTATATTGCATTAGGCAATTACAATTTTGAGGAATAGATAGTGTCCCACTCAGAGTGGTTACTTAAGACCTCCTAATGGCAATGTCATGCTTATCACAGCACATGGGAGGCACAGTACTTAAATGCAATGGAAAGGCCATTAACTTAGAAACGTTTCAGAACTGTCATCAGATCCATTAGAGTCAATACTAGTATTTTACATAAAAACTGCCTGACATAAGGAGTCTGAAATCAGATCATTTAAAGAAAAGGAAATCAGATATGTGATTGCTAGATGACATGGCTGTTAAATGGATGGACACACACACACACACACACATATGGCTCTCCCTCCTCTCTCTCTCTCTCTCTCTCTCTCTCTCTCTCTCTCTCTCTCTCTCTCTCTCTCTCTCTCTCTGTGTGTGTGTGTGTGTGTGTGTGTAAAAGTTGGATTCACTGAAGAGGAAAATGACAAGAGTCCCCTGAAGAAATGACCTGGCTCTTGGATTTAGAGAAGAAATAAAATGGAGCTGTTTTCCAGAACAAACCCAGGGAAAATATTTTTGTTTATAGTGGAAATATATCCAATACTGTGCATTTAGCCAAGTAACTCAATCAAGTAAGTAGTCACCAAAGTGACCTTTGCTCACTTTCTTCTTAAATCTTAACATAAAAAATATCACTTGAAACTTGTTTAAGTTTTCAATGTCCCAGTAGCATGATTCAAACTCAATGTTAACATTGATCAAGATGTACTCATATCTATGTTCAGTATGAACAAATTAGTGTACGGTAACTTTGAATTTTAATCATGATGACTTCTTTCACATAACGATTTGTGTCTAATACCAAATATTATACATCTGGTATCATTCAAAAAACAAAAAACAAAAACAAACAAACCCAGCAGTTTAGAGCCATGTTCAGTATCAGCTGATATGTTAGAGATGTGTGTTTTTATACAGGAAGCAGCTGAAAGAAGACAGCCCTGGTTAGTGGTACATATTTATGGGACAGGACTGTAATAAATATATGATCAGATTGCGGGCCTGGCTGTGAAGCAGGCTATTGTCTGTTCATGATTTCCTTTGGAATTTTCCATGTTTTGTTTGCTAACTCAAACACACACAGGTGCATCCTCTCATTTGAACAGCTAGAATCTGAATCAAGCAGGTAACTAAGGATCATAATTAAACGGAAGGTGTTATTGATTAGAAAGGCAGTGCTCTGGAGTTTGAGCGGACACAGGGATGCCTCAAGCCTAAATCCTCCTTTCGCTGTATCTTAGGAACTCAGAAGGCTGGCAGCAGATTAGGCACAATGCTGACCTCACACAGAGGCCCTCCGAAGCCCCACACCCATGCCACCTGTGCCTGTCTTCAGCCTGTGGCCGCCATTGTGGACAAGTGGATTCAAAGTTAATCACACTTGTGGCTGTGCACTGTAGGCTTCTCAGAGGTGTTCTGACCACAGTATGTGCCTACAGGACACACAACCAGCCAACGCGTTCACCCCAGAAGTCGCAGTGAGGACGAACACAGCTTCTTCCATCTACACGGCCTTCATTTTCAGAATATGGTTAATGAAATTACATTCACTTTTTTAAAAACTGCGAAGTAGAAGACAACGTTACAATGGCTCTCACTTAGAGAAATATTTTAGATAAATTAAGACGTGAAACGGCAGGAGTTACTAATCGAAAGGCAATTTAGGAGGACACTATTCATCTTCTGTAACATAGAGAGGCCAAACCGGAAGCGCAATGGCCTACCAATTGAGTAATGGCATCTTTCTTCCTGTAAACCTCTCTAGCAGGGGTCATTGCTTTCTAGTTTGTTATTTCATGAGATCAGAGCCCTTCTACTTCACCTTGATGAAGACTGCTAGCCCTCAGCTTAACACTACTTCCTACTGACTGTTTTACTTTGCTGGCCACTTTTGGGATTAGCTCCGCATGGCTTGGTACACTCGGAAGAGAGGGCGCAGTGTTCTTTGTTGGTCTAACTTGTGAGAACCTTCCTCCTAATTCCATATGGAGACCATTTTGAGCTTATGCTGCTTTGGGATTTTAATAGGAAATACTCCGTCCAAACCATTTCTACTTTGCCATGTAGATTTAGACATTATGTGGGCCACGTAAAAACTTCTACTCATACTAAGGTGACACAATTCTTCGTGTATTCACTAATGGCACAAAATGAATCATAGTCATGATTGTTTTGAATACATTTTAAGAATAATAGAATTAATTACATCACTCTCTCTCTCTATCCTCCTTACAATACATCCCTTACAATACATACATTCTATCTCATGCCTCCCACTCACAAATTGATAGCCTCTTTTTAAATTATCATTATATATACATACATATATTACATACAAATTACACATACAATATGTGTAAAATATGTATTACAATGAATATATTATGTATTCACAAATATATAAATATAATCTGCTGAGTATGGTTATTGTTTGTGTGTACATAGTTTCAGGGCTGATTACACTGCATTAGATAACCAATAAAGGGATAAATTCTCCCTTTTCCACCAGTCATTAGTTGCCTATACTGTTTTGTTTAGGCAAGAATCCTACAAAATTTCTCCTTCATTAATACTGACATTGTTTCAGTCTTGTTTATGCAGCCATTTTCTAGGAGAGACTGTTTTACAGCAGATTTCCTGATGTTCTGGCGCTTGAAGTCTCCCCTCTGCCATGATGGTTCTTAAGCCATAGATGCATTTGTTGGAGTTGAGCACCTCACGATCCACCAATCTCTGCCTTGGGTACAATTGCAATTCTCTATGATGTTCTGAATTTGCAAAAAATGAAGTTAGTTTCTTGGTGATGGGCGGTAGCTACACTTATCTGTGGATATAAGTGTAAGATTTAGAACGTAATGAGGAATTATCTAGCAAATTGGTAGATTCTTTTGCAAGGACCATGAGCTTGCATAGTATTTTCTGGTACCATGGAATCTAGACAGCAGGAGGGGCAAGATCTAGCTTCACTTATAAACGTCCTGTGCACTAAGCAATAGGGGCCAGCACTCAACTCTGAGAGGCAACCAAGGGCTACATAAATAATCTATATTGTTTTGGGAGCCACTTGGAGGGTTTTATGTTTGGTATTGGGGTGTTTTGGCCATTGTTTCTGGTGAAGAACACTGAAATAAATTTGAAATGTCATCTCACCTCAGTCAGAATGGCTAAGATCAACAACAACAACAAAATGCTCAAAATTGCTAATGATATTTTGAGCACTCTCACTGGCTTTGGTTGGAATGCAGCTGTGGAAATCAGTACAAAGAATTCTCAAAAACATAAAAATAAATCTACCACATGGCCAAACTTGGCATATGCCACAGGGCATATGCTCCAAGGACTCACCACCCTACTGCACAGATACTTCCTCAACAATGTTCACTGCCACACTATTTACAATAGCCATGAAACAGGTGAACAGACAGTGAAAACTGTGATGCATGTACACAACGGAGTATTGCTCAGATACAAAGAAACGTGACACCATGAAAACTTCAGATACATAGATAGAACTATGTGAGCGTATGTTCAGTGACATAATGTGGTTGCAGAAAGACAGTTCTTGTTCATCTGTGGTTCCCAGCCCCGAATCTTCAGATGTAAGTATACAATATGCAGTTACCACAGAAACCAGGAGAATATAAAGGGACCGTAGGTAGGAAGGGGCTTGTGAGTGGAACAGTAGGACAGAAGGTGCCTTTAACTGGGAAGGAGGGAGAAAATAGTACCAAAAGAAAAGGAGAGGGAGGCAACACCAGTTCCTTGACCTCAAAGACATGCTATTTTATAATTACGTAAAATTATACACAATACTTATACGTATATGTATATGTGTGTATACACACACAGACACACACACACTCACACACACATACACACAGACACAAGTAGAACTTGAATAAAGATATGGCATGTGGGCTGAAAATGCTCCATACAAGAACCATACACTAGCAAAAATTCAAGTCATTATTTTGGTTCTTATGATGAAATAGATATAACGTGGGAGAGTGATAGAGAGATGCTTCGGTTGGTAGAGTGCTTTTCACACACACACATGCCAACCTGAGGTCATTTGCGTAAAGCCATGTAAAAGCCAGGCACAGGAGCACAAGCCCACATTTCTTGAATGAAGAAGACAGAAATAGACATATCCTTGGTGTTTGTTGGCCTAATGATCTAGGTGAATCACTAAGCAGCCTCAGAGACTCAGAAAAAAATATAATGTGGACAGCAGTTGAGGGAGAAACCCAGTGCCAACCTCTGACCTCCACACACAGGTGCACACACACACACACACACACACACACACACACACACACACACACATATATATATGTACATGTATACATACACGAAATACATAAATGCACACAAACACATACACACACAAGATGTAAATTTTGTTTTATATTAAAATATTTAGTTCATCAAGGGAATAGTTTGCTTTGCACTCAGGGTTGTATATTGCAGATTCTATCTCAAGAATTATATGCACCAATTTATTCATTTTTATTCTTTTGTTTCTTCTAATGCCTGTTTATGACATCACCATTAGTTAACTGTTGACTAAACCTCAAATAGTGCACATGAAACTTAGGAATGAAGTTGCCTTTGATGGGTGCAATTAAAAAAAAAATCTCTCTAAAAGTAACAAAACATCTACATTCAGCTAAAATTTATACTATCTTATAGTCATTGCAAATTTATTTTTCAGTTGGGGCTGAAAATATTTCTATTTTTTAAAGGGAAATAAAGAAAACACCTGTTTGGGGTCCAATTATGTATTGCAGAGAACTATCATTCCTAATTACTAAATAGCTACAGAATTCCCATTTAAGTCAAATCAACTACGCTTGAAAATAAACCCAAAATTTAAATGCTATAATCACTTATAATTCATTCCACTTCTGCACACAAAAATAAGGCTCAATTTAAGGCAAGCCCAGGATAAGATGTATGCCTTACAAGTCTTGCTGGGTGGTTTTTTTTAACATATATGACACCAAGATTCAAAACATGCAATGAAAGTTCTTCTTTCTTAGAGTACATTTAGAAAATTAATCTTAGCATATTCTTGACAGTTTTAACTCCAGACCTAAACGTGTCAGCCTGCAAGGATTCTGAACATTTTTAATGTTACCATTTGAATAATATATAAATTTTTACTATGAAGTCATAATTGAGAAATTTGTGAAGATGAAATAATTACATTTAATTCACAGAGATAGTCATCTCTCAGGGGCCGGAGATATGGCTCAGTGGTTAAGAGCATTTGCTGCTCTTGCAAAACATGCAAGTTCAGTTCCTAGAACTTATATGATGGTTCAGGCATGCCCTTGGTACACATATATGCATGTTGGCAAACACTTATACATGCATATTATAATAAATAAATCTTGGGACCGGAGAGATATCTCAGTGGTTAAGAGCACTGACTACTCTTCCAGAGGACCTGGGTTCAATTCCCAGTACATACATGGCAGCTTACAACCATAACACCTGTTCTAGGGGATCTGACACCATCACACAGACATACAGACAATCACAAAATCAATGTACATAAAAATAAAAATAAATTAATTAAATCTTAAATATACTGTTTTAGTTACTGTGGTGAAACACCATAACCAAAGCAACTTATAAAGTGAAGCATGTAATTAGGGACTTGTTTTTTAAACAATTTTCAGAGGGTGAGTCCATGAACATTATGTGAGGGAGTGTAGCAGATGGCATGCAGGCATGGCACTGAGCAGTAGCTAAGACTCACATTGCAGAGCGAGAGAGAGAAGAAAAAGAAGAAGAGGAGGAGGAGAGAGGAGAAGAAGAAAAAGAGGGGGAGGAGGAGGAAGAGAAGAGAGAAGAAGGAGGAGGAGAGGAAGGAGGAGGAGGATGAAGAAAAGAAGAGGAGGAGAGGAGAAGAGACATACAGAAACAGAGACAGAGATACACAGACATAGAGACACAGATACAGAGAGACAGAGACAGAGACAAACACAGAAACAGAGAGAAACTAGGTCTGATATGGGCTTTTGAAATCTCAATGTCCACTCTCAGTGACAGATTTCCTCCAACCAGGTTATACCTTCTAATCCTTCCAGCTGGGGTCCAAGTATTCAAACATATGAGCCTATGGGGTTCATCCTCATTCAAACCACAACAAATATCTATCTCTTAAACTCTTAAGTAGATACCAACACCACTTATACAACAGTAAGATCAACCACGCAGGGCATTCTAACCATGATGGATCAGACTGATGCCAGACTTTAGTCTTTCCCAAGTGAACATTACCTGGATATGAATTCTTTAATTTGTAGGCACATTCCAGTTTTCTAGTATTACCAGTTTCACCAAGTAAGGAGAATTCGTATTTCAGAGGGCATTTCAGTCATCAGTTCATCCATGTGTCATTAAAATGAACATGTCTCTTCTTCAAAAAGGCATCTTACTAGGTTAGAACACTGTGAAATGCAGTAAGTGACTCGAAAGGAAGAAATCAATGGCCACATCTTTTTAAGACTCAATTTTGTTCACCAAGCATTCTCCAATAAGGTATTTTAGACGTGTTGTTTACTGCTCCTTGAAATAAGGTCACAAATAACTGCTGGTTGCATAAAATTCTCTTTTCATAAAATTCAGCTGATAGCACATAGTCCAACCAAAGCACACATCATAGGATTGATTTATAGGAATATGACAATAACCTGGTGAGGTAGATGGGAGGTTTAGCACTCCCTCATGATTCTATGTGTGTGATGATTTACTGGGATCAGTGGAAGGGATCTTAATTAAAATCTGTGTGCAACAACAAAAACAAAAGCATAAATTTCTTTGCCATAGTTACTCAGTTTTTTTAATCTCTGTTTTTTGCTTGGCTTTCTCCTGTTTGGTTTTGGTATATTTCCATGTCAGAGTATTAGAGGATTAGCTTCTTTATTGTTTATTTAATTTTCCTTTTTATGGTGGCAAAGAATAATCTTTAATATGTACATTAATTAGTACTTTGTCCCTGAATTTCAGCTTTAACCTAACACTGCTATTTGAGCCACAAACACAACACACACACACACACATCATTCAACACATCTAAATTAGATACACATATTTGTATATACACATATATAGCCCCTTTACATACAAACCTCCCCACACACATACACACTATCACATGCATATCACACACATCATATAAACACTTAAATACAAACATATACACAAACACAATCCAGAAACATACACACACAAATCTTCTCTACACAAGCCACATCAGACACACACACACACACACACACACACACACACACACACACACACACA
>OU015742.1:24644146-24659795 GCA_907169655.1 Acomys percivali | reverse complement strand
ACACACACACACATACACATATACACACACATCACACACTATGACTGTATAGACTGACCTAAGAAGCCTTGGGTGAATTGCATCACTAAGTGTCCTTATACATTTATGAATCTGTTATTGATCTTTTACTTCTGTGTTCTTAGTGGAACACGAAGCAAGAAAGCCATGTGACATTTGCAGGAAATCTAGTTGCCGAAGTATATTAATTTCTTGAGGGTCAATTACCCACATCTGAAATTTTAGTTCAGCCATTACACTAAGTAGGGCTGCAATGTAATATTTCCTAGATGCTTTTTATTATATTATGTCATAAAATATATTAAATGTTCAACATACATTGATTATATTCCTAACATGTTGAACATTTTAAGATTTATCACAAACTCAGCATCCTACCTGGCTATAGAAATAAAAGCGAATGACACTAGGAAGCTCTGTGAGCCTCTCAATGACCTCACCACAGACTTTCCTCCTATCTGCCTCTCAAATAACTCACAAATCCAATTTCTTATGGTTAGTGATCTCGTTTCCTTCTCTTTCCAGGTTATCACCTATGGCCTCTTAACAAGTGTGATCATGCAGGCCATGTAGTCCCATCCCATTTATGATCCCCAAAAACGCATCTCAGGGTCATTTCCTCATGTGAGTGTCACAGGGTTCACTTACTGAAACTCGGGTTTCACAGCCTACTGCGTACCTAAGCTAGTACTAGTTTCTGCTAGATTTTTAATTGTTATGTTTATTAAAGTCACATGGCATGAACACATGTATTCCACTAGGCTAGGTCTAGACACCATTAAGCACATCAGCATCTCAGTCTGTAGCAGAGATAAACGTGTTTTTGTGTTGATCCCAAGTGTGGGATGGGGAACAGACTTGTGAGAGAACAGGATATTTTTGCACTTAGAAGTCAAACCACTTCGTTGGGGAGCTTGGATGTTGCCAGATCATATATATATATGAGCCCAAAAGAAGAGGCTTTAGAGAGAAGACTTGTGATTGTTTTTGGCTGTTCATCAATACTTCAAGAAATGCTCCTGGAGAGAACTGCTCCAGGGAAACCTTCAAGGCTGAGTCTTCAGGTTTCCTTTGCTCCAGGCTCCAGCAGAAACTTTGGTGGGATTGCTGGTTTGCTGAGGTCCTGTTGACTACGCCAGGAGAATCGTTCCTCAGAACTGATATCCTTAAGGTTTCATTATTGTATTCTTTAATATCCTTTTCCTATTGCTTGGGTTAGTCAGGTTATAAGTGGGGTGGCTCTTTTAATAAGTTCATAATAAAGTATAATTGTTAAGAAACTTGAGCCTACATCAGTCCTCCTTCTCCACACTTGGAGCTGTCACCTGCAATGATAACAATGGCTTCTTCTGAAACTCTTCCTGAAAGACTTGTCTTAAGCTGCTTCACAGTTAAGCTTTCTATAAGAAATACTATGCTCTAGCAATTGGTACAATTGAAGGCATGCACAGAAAAATAACTTAGCACCTTACAATTCTTACCAATTATTAGTATTTCACATGGCTGTATGTGGTGCGTTTATTTAGCACTGGGAGGAGGATAGGTTTGTTTTTACCACCATCACCCCAAACATATGATCAATGGCAGTACATTACACCCTGGCTACTTTACAATAAATTTGATACCACAAAACAAAAACAAACAAACAAACAAAAAAAAAACCACCTCAATCAGAATCAGAGAGTAGATATTGAACTGAGAGAAGGAAGAACAGTGATTCTGTAAACAGAGAGAGATGGAGCCTGGTTGCCAATGTTCCACACTCAGCCACCAAGAAAGCCAAGGATCCACTGTGACCTGGAGTAGTTCATACAGGAATGACAGCTTGTGTCTTTGAACCTTCAGATTATAGAGGCTTAAGAAAGAGCCTGAAGGGGACAGGGAAAGCTTATTCTCATGAGCAGGGACAACTGTTTATGGAAAATGTGTGGTGAAGACTACTCCACTCTGAATTACTGTCTGGGAATGTTCATACCTAGGGGAATAGAATGTGATGTTGGACACACGACTGCACACCAGGCTAAGACTGTAAGGATTGATTGAAAATTATCATTACAATATTCTTAAGGCCATGAACTAGTACTGGCCTGCATTAATTTTTGGAATCAAAACTAACATCTCTCTTTGGTAGTAACACCTTCCTTCTTCCTTTGAAGACCACCCATTCTCAGTACCGTCATGATGCCTCTGTCTGCAGAGGATCCTTACATCCCAGACAACCAGCTGCACAGCCTTCTGCATTTTTATTTACCCACTATCTTAGTTAATGGGATGCTGTGTGAACTTTCCATGAAGAGATATTAACGAATGTCCTCTTCCACCAATAGATCAGCCTGTAGTTCTATGAAAGTCAAACATGGTGAACCAAAGAGTTTGGGACTAATTTACAGAGACTAGGGGAGGATGACCTCAGTGCAGCTGAAACATGGGTAGTGATGTCTTTGTGGCTGCAAGATAGAATCTCCCATTCAGTTAACCTTCCACCCTGCATACACTCTAGCATCTCCTGAGACCATGAGGCCATATGCAATTAGAGCAGAATTACACTCAGCTGACAGGCAGGCACATTAAGCAGTGGCTAAAATGTTAGATGAGGGTCTGGCAACCCTCCACTTTCTTGTATGAGTGCATGTCAACAGGCTGGATCTTAGGCACCTCTGGTAAGTATTCCCAGCTGCTGTGATGATGGTAATGGCTATTGTGCTCAAAGGAAAGCATCCTACAACACTTGAACATCACTAAATCTAGGAAGTTTCAGTCTGTATACTCAAATTTTTATCGAAGTGTAAGAGTTTATATGGGTAAATAAAATTCACTCCTGTTGACTCATGAAAGCCAGAACACCTTGTTGGATAATCTGGGAGAATAATAGAAAGAACAAGGAGCAGAAACATAAAGGCAGATGGAGATCAGGGGGAAAGACAGTGTTGCCTGGATCACACAGACTCTTGATGATACAGCAGAGCTCAGGCCAGTAGACAATAAAGCATTCACAGAATAAATCATGTTGTGATGAATTCTGATATAATCATAATCAACAGGTATATACTGACTTAATGCCTATAGTCTGATCATTTTAAAGTTTTTCTATCCAACAAAATTCACAGACTTATAGGTATATTGTGATATCAGGGGCTGATAACAGTTCTATTCATGCATTGACCAGCCCAAGTTTAAAACAAACAACCGTCAGAAGGAGTGGCATGGCTGACAAGTATTTGCTGAGTGGAGGAATAAATGCTGTCTCTACCTTGTTTGGTTGGTTTGTTGGTTGGTTTTTGTTTTGTTGTTGTTGTTTGTTTGTTTGTTTAACCAGGATCATCTGATAAAACTATTTGATTTAATTTGTTAAGGCTGATAAATATTGATAGTACTTAGCTAGTACTTAAACAAGAACCAATTTGGGAAAGGAGAAATTTCAGATAAAGGTGTAATATTAACTGAGAAAATAAAAAGGGTGATAACATCTAGCCCTCTTTTCTAAAGATCAAAATAGAGCACATGAACAGCATAAGAGAAAAATATGTAACAGAACTTACTTTATCCATATCTTAAATAAAGCTTGATGTGTATTAAAGATGGGCACTGCCATCATGAGAGAACACTGACAATAAACACAATGAATAAGGACAATTAATAATAAGTTAGTGTCAAGGTGCTAAGTATTTTAAAATAGTGTTTAGATGAAGAAAAGATATTTATGGAAGCAAAATAAAGAAACAATTTAAATTATATAGTGATCTACTCAACCAGCAGATTATATGTGTACACTGTCAGTGATTTGAGTATAAGGACAAAGCGTATATTGCCCTGTTTAGTTCAGATAGTGCACATGAGCACAGAAGTAGGCCAGCTCTCCTGTTGCAAATTCTCCAGTCAGGCAGATAAAGAAGGAGATGGCCTAGGAAAGTCTTTATAAAGGAGAGAAGGCATTGATATTAAATCTTAAGCATGGGCATGCTACTTGAGAGTTGTCATGGTATGGGAAGATTCTATGCATGCTACTGGGAAAGAAAAATCCTCAACAGTCTTAAACAGCCATGTGTCCTGTGAACTACAGTGATGACTTGTATCTCGTGCAACAGGGGCATGGATATTATAAAAATACTGAACCACTTTCTGATATAATTTAAATCCCACTCCACACGATAGAATTAATGCCTGGTACTGTTAACTTAGTCAGTCTGGCCGGATGACCGGCCCTGGGGATTACCTAGTACTATTATTCTACCAAATTGATAGAGTTGAAAACTGAACCCTGATTATACCTCTAGATTAGTGCATCCTAGCCATCATTAGAGAACTCAGCTTTTGTAGTACATGGTAATCAATATAGAGACCAGCACCAACACGTGGCCAATGTGCAGAATAAGGCTCTGGTGAGTGCTCAACTCTCAATGAGACATCTATATCACACTAACTCCCCACAAGGCACAGGAAAAGGAGTATGTGAAAGCTAGAGGGAGTAGAAGCCAAGACAAAAGTAGCATTTGGTGGGCAGGACAGGACAGTGCACACATGAACTCACAGAATCTGGGACTGCATGCACAAGACCTGCAAAAGATGAAGCCAGCCAAGGTCCCAGAGTGGATTGTGAGGGCCTTAAGAATCCTTACCTTTGCTAAAGAGCTATTGGATAGCTCTGGAGGCAGGACACTCAATGTTCTTCAGAGATGTGGGCTCTGGGAGGCTATACATGCTCCAGTAGGTGGCCCTACACTTATGCTCATATAGCCAGCACTAAATTGACTCAGTGGATTAAAAATAAACAAACAGAAAGGAGACCATGCAGTTGAGAGAACAGAAAAGGCGGTAGAGGGATAGGAAAATGGTTAAAGGGGAGGGAACAGAGTAGATTAAAAAACACATAGAAGAGGGACCTCCTCCCCCTGTATATGCTCATAGGGTATCAAGTCTCTTCTTGGTAGCCTGCTATCCTTCCTCTGAGTGCCACCAGGTCTCCCCATCCAGGGACGTGGTCAAATATGAGGCACCAGCTTGGCTGGTGCCATAGTTTGAGCACGACCCCTGGGCCCAAATCTGCCTATCATAATGTTCTTCTCAGTCACAGTCATAGGGGAGGGGAGTAAGGGGTAAATGGGAGGGAGGGAGGAATGGGAGGATACAAGGGAGGGGATAACCATTGAGATGTAATATGAATAAATTAATAAAATTTAAAAACAAAAACAAAACAAAACAAAACAAAAGAAATATAAAAAAAACCACATAGAAATAATTGACATTATTTTTTTAATCAATCCTTTATTTATTCACTTTACATCCTGGTCATATCCCCAATCCCTCCTGCCCTTACAGTCCCACCCTTCCTCCCTTTCCCCCTGCCCCTCCCCTATTACTCAGAAAAAAGAGGAGCCCACTTCCCATCCATTCCAGCTTATGCAGTTGTATCCAGTCATATCCAGACTGAGCATGTCCTCTTTCCTTGAGCCCTGGCAAGGCAATCCAACCAGAATGAAGTAATCAAAAAGCAGGAAAGAGTCCATGTTAAAGAGAGCCCCCACTCTTCTTACTAGAGGACCTACATGAATCTTGAGCTGCCCAGTGGTGACATCTGTGTAGGGGGACTAAGTCTAGTCCACTTGAGGTCCTTGTTTGGCACTTCAATCTCAGGAGGCCCATCTGGGCACTGATTAGTTGGCTCTGTTGGTCTTCTTGTGAAGCTCCTATCACCTCCAGGTCCTTTACTCCTTCCCCTCACTTTTCCATAAGACTTCCTATGTATAGCCCAATGTTTGGCTGTGAGTCTCAGCATCTATTTGGAAGTATTGATGGGTGGAATCTCTCAGGGGACAACTCTGTTAAGCTCCTGTCTGCAAGCATAGCAGAGTGTTGTTAATAGTGTCATGGAGTAGGTCTTAGGTTGGACCAGGCATTGGCTGGACATTCCCTCAATGTCTGCCATATCTGCTCTATCTTTACATCTGCATCTCTTGTAAGCAGGGTGAATTTTGAGTTGAAGTTCTTGTGGGTGGGTTGGTGTTTCTCTATATATATTAGAATATTTTGTCTAGTGAGGGGGTGTTCTCTTCAATCACTATGGCCCCTGCTACTAAGAGTCTCTGCTAGAGTCCCTCTCATATCCTCCAGGGAGTCTATCCCAATCTAGGACTCCAGCTTGTCACAGAGATGACCTAGCCCATAGTTTCTCTTTTCTCTATAGGACTTCTGTCCTCTTGCTCCTGGTGTCCCCACCCTCATATCTCTCTGTGCTTCTTCTCCTACCTTTTTCCCTCTCTTCAACCACTACCTCTGTCTATTCTATTTCCCCTTCTGAGCAAGATTTAAGCATCCTCCCTTGGATCTTCCTTGTTGCTTATCTTTGTTGGGTTGGTGCATTGTTTATCCTGGGTATGCTTATCCTGATCCATGACATTCTTAATAAAACCAGATCTGGGCATGACACAATGGGTGGTGTTGAAAGGCAAGACAGGATCTTCCAAGAGGCAGAAACAGCACCTGTGACACAGCATAAGTAAAAGAGAGGCAGCTGAAGAGGTGGTGGGAATACTGTGGCATCTTTATCACATTTCAAGCAGAGTGCAAACATGGTGTTTAAACAGAGTGGCTGTGCAGGCATGAGACTAGAAAGCTGCAGTCATCCCAGCACATATTAGTAATCTTACAGACACTGAATGTGTTGGCATGTTGTCCGTATTTTAATCAGGTCAATCAGCAGGCCTCAAGGTACTATGGGACAAAGCTATGTACTTTTGGGAGGCAGGTAGGTATGTTTGGCTCTAACTAGACCGAGAATATAAAATCCAAGCTAACTGTGACATGCTGTGATCCTACATTTGGAAAAGGTTTTTCCATTCTTTCTCACCAAATATAAAGCTAGGACTTGAGTTTTCAATGCCCTAGTGGCACCAGGAAGCTATCATAATGGAGGTGGCCCTGCATTCTCCTGGCTCAGCAGATTAACTTTTTCCTTTTTAATGATAAAATTCTATACACGAAAATCATAAAGTCTCTATAAAACATGAATTTGTGTTTTTATTAGTACACCAAGTTTAGCTTTCACCTACTACATATATCTTTCCCTTACCAAACAGAAAGGAAAGTCAAATCAGGACAGCCCAGCAACTGGAGAAGAATGAATAAATGAAGCCCACAGAAGCGATGAGTTCCGCTGAATATCCAGGGAACATTAACAGGGATCAGTGGCATCGTGTAGTAAATTGACACCAAATGTGTCCATTGATGAGCAGGGATTAAGGGTACAGCAACAGGAAAATGATGGTGTGAGAGTTTGGTCTGGTGGAGCACATGAAAGCATCAAAATTGCATAAGAAGTATGGTGTCCTCTTGTACCACGGGTACTATTGGTACTTGTTAAGACGCTTCCTGAGAGCCTTAATAAAGTGATGTTTGCCGGGATTAATGTATTGGAAATCTGCCTTTACCATTTATCTTTCTGCCATTTGAGCTTTTAGTAAACTGGTGTTTGTTTTCTTCCTCCCCTCATCTGCTCCTCCTTCTCCAACTTTCTCTTCTGTTTTTATTTTCCTCCTCTATTTTTTTTCTTCCAAAGTAACACACCCAAGAATCTTGCCTTCTCCAGGAACCTCTACTGTCATAATTTTCTATGATTCTGTTATTTATGCTTAAATTGTCACCAACGTGAAGCTTAACTTTTCAGCCAATAACAGTACTATTTTCAAAGAAATCTTAATATAAAATATAAAAACTATTTATATTATTAATCACCTATCCATGTTGTCTAATATAATACATATGTTTATACATTCACTATTTAAAGCTAGCATATTAGTGACAAACAGCAGATATTTGTCCATTAAAACTAGGGAAGAAAGGCAAACATATTTCCTCTCCAACATTTTAATGAACATCATATCAGAGTAATTTTCTAAACCAATATGACAAAAGAAAAGAAAAATTACAATGCGCATATAAATTTTCATCTATAAATTATAATCATCTGCACAGTAATAATATAGAGTATTTCTTATAGCGTCTGAAACACTTGTTGCTATTGAGTTGGATTTCTGTTGGCCATCTTCTGCTGCGTATTTGGTGTCCCTTCAGGGCAGTTTGTTTCTTAGTGAGACTTCCTTGGAGAAAGGTTTTCATCTCATAATATTCGGTCAGGTAATTGTGTTTAATCTCACAGATCTTTGATATATATTATAGTTTCAGGTTCTGTGTTTTTATTGGAGTCCTGTATATGAAAACAACTACCTCTAGGTCTATATGTGTTTCTCAGACTTTGTCTTTCACTTATTTTCCTATTTATTTGTTTGTTCCTATTCTAACTTTTTTTAAAAAAATGTTTTGTCTTATTTTATTTTATTATTATTCCTTAAATGTTTTTTGCTTTCTAAGGAGAGACAGAAAAGGTGTGGATGCAGATAGAAGAGGAGGTGGGGAGCAACAGGGAGGACTTGGGAGAGAGGGAACCATAGTCAGAATATATTGTATGAAAAATCTGTTTTCAATAAATAAGATGAAAAAAGAAAAATAGATGAATTTTGGAGGTGTGCAGGACAAGAAATGAACATTTTCAAATACATTAGACCTTTACCTTTCTATAAGTCTGTAGCAAATGATTAGAAAATGAAAATAAAGAAAGGTGATTTATGTTCATACCAAATGTTTAGGAAAAAACAAAACAAAACACATTTAAGATCTCTGTACTTAAAACAAAAGAACACTGCTAAAGGACATTAGAGGGGCACCTGAAAATACTGCAAGGTCAGATCCCTAGGACAGGAATCTCAATCCTATTAAAATTATCATTCTATCTAAGTCAATCAATGCACTCAATGAAAATCAACAAAAGGGTCAGGAGAAAGCTTTAAACAAAAATTGATTAAAATTACATTTGAAGGTTTTAGAAAAGACACACTACCTGGCTTTAAATTTTTTGACGAAGTTTTAGTAGCTGTGATGCTACTACGTTGCTAAGACAGTAATCCCATGGATTGAGGGAAGGGGGTACGCTTGTCCCTAAATGGGGCCAAGAACATATGGTAAAAGTATTTGTAACAAAGTCACCAAACCAATTGATGAGGTCTAAAGTCTCCTCTTCAGAAAATATGCCAAAACATTTGGATAGTGTTCTTAAGATCAATTACTTCATGGTGGAGGATCTTTTGGGTATAGCTAGGTCTTAAGGTAGCACTATTCCAATTTTTCTGAGAAAGTTTCAGAATGATTTCCAACGTGGTTGTACAAGTTTGCACTCCCATCAGCAATGGAGGAGTGCTCTTCTTTATCCACAACCTCACCAACAGGTTCTATCACTTGAATTTTTGAAATTAGCCATTCTGGTAGGTGTAAGATGGAATCTCAGAGACATTTAGATTTGCATTTTCCTAATAACTAAGGACACTGAGCACTTCTTAGTGTTTCCTGCCATTTGATGTTCCTCTATTGAGAAATCTCTGTTTAGCTCATACTCCACTTTTTTAATTGGATAATTTGATTTGGTGGTTTTTAATTTATTGAGTTCTTTATATATTTTGAATATTTGTCCTCTGTTGGATCCTTTCCTTGTCTATAGGCTGTAATTTTGTTCTGTTGACAGTGTCCTTTGCCTTACAGAGGCTTTTCAGTTTAATGAGGTCCCATTTATTAATTGTTGATCTTAGAGCTTGATCTACTGTTGTTCTATTCAGGAAGTTGTCTCCTGTGCCAATGAGTTCAAGGTTGTTTCCCACTTTTTCTTCTAACACATCAAGTGTCTCTGGTTTTATGTTGAGGTCTTTAATCCACTTGGACATTAGTTTGTGCAGGGTGATAAATAAGGGTCTATTTGCATTTTTCTATACATAGACATCCAGTTAGACCAGCACCATTTATTGAAGATGCTCTTTTTTCCATTGTATGGTTTTGGCTTCTTTGTCAAAAAATAAGTGTACATAGGTGTGTGGCTTTATTTCTGGGTCTTCAATTCGATTCCATTTGCCAACCATTCTATTTATATGCCAGTACCATGCTCAGTTATCTTCATAGCAGCTTTATTTGTATTAGCCAAAATCTGGAGACAACCCAGATATCCCTCATCTGAAGAATAGATAAACTGTGGTATGTTTACACAATGGAATACTACTCAGCTATTAAAAACAAGGACATCTTGAAATTTGCAGGCAAATGATGAAACTAGAAACGATCATTCCGAGTGAGGTAACCCAGACCCAGAAAGACATGAATCGTATATATTCACTTATAAGTGGATATTGCCCAACATAGATGTCTTCTGAGAGATACTGCCCAGAGAGTGATTGGGACAGATGCTGGGACTCACATCAGGAACTGGGCTGAGCACTAAGACTGGTATGGAAGAGTGGGTGAAGGAAGGACCCAGAGGGTTCAGGAGCCCCACAGGGAGACCATCAAGGCAGGCAACTCTTGACCCAGGGGGACCTTCACAAACTAATGCACCAACTAAGAACAATGCATGCAGAGAACCTAGACCGTCCTGTTCAGATATAGCCTATGGCAGCTCATCCTCCAAGGCTGTTGGGGGAGCCAAAACTGCCTCTGACATGAACTCTGCTACCTTTGATGTGATCACTTCCCCTTGGCAGGTAGGCCCTACAGGCACACAGAACAAGAGGATGCAGGCTATCCAGATGAGACCTGATAGGCTGTGGTGAGACAGTGGGGAAGGAGGGCCTCCTGTCAGAGGTCTAGTGGAGGGGGATAGGGCAGAAGAGGGAGAGAGGGTGGGAACAGGAAGATAAAAGTGAAAGGATAACAGTCAGGATGTAAGATGAATAAATTATAGTAATTTTTTTAAAATATCAATGACTTCAGTTTAATATCTATTACAGATTAGTTCAAATGAAGCATAGAGTCAAATATAATAGCTGGAATTTGAAGCAATCAAGGAAAAAGCTAAGAAGATACTTACCAGATGGCAATGCGCTGAATGTAGTAAGTTGAGACTCGTGATATTTACCCATGTTCATGCCTTCACACCTTTCAATGTATGGTGGAGAAACCTGAAAGAAAGCTCATTGACTGGAAGAAAAGATGTGAGGTGTGCATACGATTAGCAATCAAATCAAATAAATAGCCCTAAGTAAACCGATCACTGAAAAGTTAACCAATAGGCTAAGAAGATGGCTCAGTGGGTAAAGAGTTTGCTATGTAAGCATGCAGACATGAGTTTGAATCTGAAGAATTCGTGTAAAGCTGGAGGCAGTGGCAGTGTATGTAATCCCAGGGCACTACAGCTAGATGAGTGCCATACAAGGGAATCCAAGAAACTGGATGGCTAGTGAGCCTGGTAAGATGGAAGGCAAGGAAGTTTCTTGACCACACATGTGTTATGGCACATGTACATATATACATATATGCATACATACACACACAGAAAGAGAGAGAGAGAGAAAGAGAGAGAGAGAAAACAAACACCCCCCAAAATATGGATCAATTCATCATTAGACACATACATAAGTACCATTCCTTTTAACTGCTTTCACCATGACCTGAGAGTTGCTGGCATCAACCCAGTGAAACATACAGCAGAATGTACTATACTGGAAACACAAAACCCACAAATAAAGGTAATAACATATTAATGATCCATTCTCCTGACATACACATCCCATTACAGCTCTCATTATCTTTACAGCACCACAGTCATATAAATGCTGACTGAATAACTTCCTCTTCTCCCTGCCTTGCCTAGAATTCACCCAGGGCTCCACTGGGGAAAAGTGTGAACTTCACATCAAACCCAACAGACTAGGATGGGGATTACACATGTACCTAGCTGAAAGGACTGTCAAAATGCAATTACCTTATTAGATTAGGAACTAAAAATACATGCACAAATAGATTGTTTTATTATGTTTGAACATTAAATCTAATCAGGGCATAATCATTTAATTGCTGTTTTATTATACAGGTAAGTAATATCTATTAAATCATGCCTCATAAATGCCATCTATGCCTGCATAATTCTAAGAAAAGAAATCTCAGGCTAGAGAAATGGCTCAATGCTTACAAGTGCTGACTACTCTTGCAGAACGTTTCGGTTCCCAGCATCCATATGATGGCTCACAACTGCTTCTAACTCAAGTTTCATGGATCTCATGCCCTCTTCTGACTTCCTTGGGCACTGCATACATATGTAGCATATACTGTCACTCAAGCACATGCACATAAAATAAAATAATAAAAACAAAATAAATGAATAGTTATTGTTAGTGATCTTAAGAAGAAAAATTAATTTACTGGAAATAGACATAGCTCAAACTATACAAAATGCCAGCCCCAACCTTATAAACCATATAACAACTAGGTTAGCAATGCTTATTGATGCTTAAAATCTGAATTTTCTTTTTCTGACTATGAAAATAACCTGTGCTTATAAAATGTACAGTACATGTGGCAGCTGCAAGTGGCTGGTGTGCTCCAATTGGTCAGAGCTAACTGCTGCTTAATGGACCGCCGTGGCCCAGCACAAGCCCCAGTGAAGATGATGGGCTGGAACAGTCCATCACCCTGGGTGCTTGTGGTGCCCTCTTCATCTGGAACTGCATCTACTTTGACCACAAAAGGTAGAGTGACCGCCAACTACAAGAACAGGCATGGAGAACAAAGAAAGAAACAGAAGCTTGCTTAAGGAGAGAGGTGGGCTTTCCAAGTTACCTGATTTAAAAGATGCTGAAGCTGTTCAGAAATTCTTCCCTGAGGAGATCCAGCATGGTGAACAGTTGCTCGTTCAAGGTGGACACGAGAAGGGTGGAGACCACCTGACAAAAGCAATTGCTGTGTGTGGGCAGCCTCAGCAGCTGCCGCAAGTGTTACAGCAGACTCTTTCGCCGCAAGTGTTACAGCAGACTCTTTCACCACCAGTGTCTCAGGTGCTTCTGACAAAGCTTCCAACCGCTAGTCAGAGAACTGTAAGAGGTTGGCTGAAGATGATGTGGAATGAGCCGGATATCAGCATCTTGCAATTTCAGTAAAATTATTTAACACTTAGCTGGGAAGCTGATCGGTTCTGGGGGAATAAGGGCAAATACACTTGTTATGAACTGTCCTACACTGAAGCCTACCAAAGTGAGTGTGCAGATCCACTGTCTGTTCTATTTATCTTTTCCAGTGAAAAGTACTTTGATACAGCTTTTTATTTTCATAAATACACTAAGTTAACCAACACCCCTCCCCCAAAAAAATTCCAGTACACAAAGGTAGGAAAGAGAAAAAAAATTACTGCTCATCAAAAGAACAAGAAGAAATCATTGTTAAAATCCCCAATGGCATTTCCTGGCATGTTAAAGTAACATCATTAATTGCTGTGGTTTTTGTGAAATGTCCCCATCAGGTGCCAGTGGTTAAACCTAGGCCCCAGCTGGTGGCACCATTATTGTAAGCACTAGAAACTTTGGGAGGCTGTGCAAAGCTAAGCCAAATGGGTAGCAGGAGGCCTGACTTGGGGACAGTATTTTATTTTGGGCTTTCCTGTATCCCCCTCTTTGTTTCTTGGATATAATGAGGAAAGAAGCTTTCCTCTACCAAGCCTTGTTCACTCACTTCCAGCCTAGTAACAAGAGAGGGCAAGCATGAATCTAAACAAATCCTTCTTCCTTCCTGTTAAATTTTTTTTTATAAAGCTGTGTTTCTCAGAGCCTCTCATAACCTGGCTGTCACAAAAATAATCGAGCCTCTCTTATATTTGATTAATAATAATTTTCACAACACAATAACTGAGCAGTTACTACTCTATTCTTAACCCTCTAGGCAAACTGGCTTCCTCCCAGAGATCCCAGAGATCCTTGCACTTTGTTGCTTTCCTGCTCCAGCTCCTCTCTCCTGATGCCTCCTGGGCCTCTGCCCGGATTCAATCCCCAGTCCTCTTCTAACTCCTCCATCTCTGGCTGGCATAAAGTCCAACACTATTCTCACCCCTGTTCAGCAATTGGCTATAAGCTGCTTTATTGGAATATCAGGGGACAATTGTGAAGCACTGTTTATACAACATTGAGACAGGAGATTCTCAGAAGAAGGATTGCAACCAGATATTGGTGGAGGGGGGAGTGTTGTAGTGAATTTATCATTATGGCCTAATAATGTTTATTATCAGGCCTATGATTATTATTATGGCAGTATTTTCTAACCTGTTAGCAATCGGTCAAGATAAAGACCCCTGTTACATTTTAAAATAGCCTTAACTAATGTGCAGCATGGTAGATATTAATCCCATAATCTACTTCCCATATTGAGGCCAATCCCAGGCCATCTGTTTCTAATAATTTGTATTGCACTACCTCCCATCCATAATCCCAAATATTTTCTAATTATCATCATCTAGGCCAAATCATCCACACCAGCCATGTGTTTCTCCTCCGCCTAACCCATGGAACCTTCTCTTCTCTTCTCATGCAGTCTCCCCTCCTCCCAAGATTATCTCTGTCTCCCAGAGAACCTGGAACCTTAGCCATGCCTATCCTATTTGGCCTGCCCAGGAGTGATAGACTTTTATTGGCCAAACAGGAAGGTCCTCAGGCAAGTTTATAAAGCAGTCTTGGGGCACAGAAACAGCAAGCAGTAATTAATATGAAAATACATCAGACCAACCTCCAACAGAGGAGTGCAGAAATCCGCATTTGAATTACACAATAACCTTATGCCTAAACCTTTCAGTTGTATCTTGTAAGATGCACAAGAAACTCACTACCATATGTATAAATCTAAAAATCACGATACACTGAATGTGTTAGCACTTACCATGGCTTGCTTCCCATGGCTTGATCAGGTACCTTTCCTATATAGGCCACGCCCACTCATCTAGGACTGTCACTTCTCACAATGGACATCAATGAGGGAAGTACTCCCCACAGACTTTCCCTCAGGCCAGTTTGGTGGAGGCAATTTCCCACCCTGGTTCTTGCTTCCTAGGTGCTCCAAGCTGACAAGGACGATTAGCCCTACTTAAACTGACTAATAGCTTTGGTACCTACATTTTCATTTCACGTTTCTAATCTTCCATGTTTCCAAATGTTCTTTGGGATTTTTCAAAGACTCATTTATCGCTCTTCTTAATGATTTATAACATTTACCTGCAAATCATGAGTACTGAACTTTGTCAAATCTGGTATAAGTTATTTTCCCACATGGCCCTTTAAGATGTTTAGTCCTTTTCTGTACAGATATTTTAAAAATGGCTGGGGGGTTGAAAAGATCATCCCCTACGCACTACCTATTGCTTGTTAACTTGGGCAGACCCTGTCCGCACAATGTGATGTTCATACTCACCCTCTTCTGATTTGTTATACAAGTTAGCACTTGAAATTATCAGAGCCTACTCTACGTGCTCTGTGAGAATGCCCTACATGGGTGAAGAGTTCACTGTATCAGCGTGTTTCATTGCTGTCTGTTATATTTCATTTAGATAAATGGAATTCTGCATCATTTACAAGATCACCTTGTGATCTGTTTCATTCTAAAATGTATTACAAAAATCATATACCACAAATGTCTTTAGTGAAATTTATCAGAAACTTGTAGAATCCTTATTTCCCATTGCCAAAAGTTAGTATGAGTCAGGTGTGGTGGCACATGTCTGTGTCCTAGCACTCAAAAAGGCCAAAGACAGGCCGATTGCTATGAGTTCAAGACCAGCCTGGTCTACAAA
>OU015742.1:24615629-24633798 GCA_907169655.1 Acomys percivali | reverse complement strand
TCAGTATGATGGCTGCTCAGAGAACTGAAAATGGAATGATCACATGATACAATGATATCACTCCAGAGTACATACTCGATGGACTCAACAGCCTTCCACAGAGATGCTTGTGTGACCATGCTTTTGGCTACATTTATTCACTAAGCAAGAAAATGGAACCATTTATATGTATATATAAAAAAGGAATTTTAACTAGCTGTAAAAAAAAAAAGAAACTATAAAAACCGAAGGAAAATTGATAGGTCTAGAAAGTATATTGAATATGATAACTCAGACTCTGAAAGACAATTTTTAAAAATTCTCTCTCAAATGCAATCTTAGATTATAATGTTTGTATGTCTCTATATAAATGGGGTAAAGTAGGGCTAGTATAATTGGAAAGAAACTATGAGAAGAGAAAAAGTGGTGTTGGGGAATGGAGGGGTGTTAATCAGACACAAGCAACCTGAAATCGGATAGGAAGTTATAGGTTGTTGTTGACTGAGGTGATAAGGGGCCTCAGGTGTTTCTGGGAGAAGAGGATTAAAATGACTCAACAAAACTGTCTTTGAAAACTCCATATGGAACCTAATAGTGTGCATTTTAAGTACAATTTTATTTCAAAATACATTAAGGAGATCATGCATGACACTAAAACCAGTTTCATCCTGGACATGCAAGGTTGGTTCAATGTATGCAGAGCAATAGATGCAGTATACTGTATAGTGTTAAGGGTAGAAATTATATGATCGTCTCGATAGATGCAAGAAAGCATTTGCCAAATTGAACATGGTACATTCCTGAAATGTTAGTATAAGATGGATCATAACTCAAAATAATAAAAGCTATATATGACAAACCTCTAGCCATCATCATATTAAATGGAAAAAATAGAAAGCATTTTTCTAAAACCTAGAGGAAAAAGACAATGCCTACTTTTTTATTATTATCAAAAATAGTGCTTAAAGTCTCGGGTATATCAATGAGGCAAGATAATGATATAAATATATACAAATAGGAAAGCAAGAGGTCAAATTGCCCCTATTTTCTGACCGCATAATACTATACTTAAAATAATCATGTATGCCACCAGAAAAGCTTCACGTCTGACAAACACTTCCACCAAAATTTCAGATTGTAAAATCAACACATGAAACTCAGAAGTTCTTCTATATAGCAATAGCTAACTTACTGAAATTAAAATTAGTGAAATATCCATTTATAATAGTTTGACAAAATAAAGTATCTAGGGATAAATCTAATCAAGGCAGTGGAAAAAAAACTTCAAAATGAAAATCTTAAGACACTAAAAAATAGTAAGTGAAGACGTTAGGTGAATGAAAAGGTTTCATACTCTTGATTGGCAGAATTAATGTGAAAATGGCAATATTACAAGCTTTAACCTATAGATTCACTGCACTCTCCATCAAAAATCTAATGTCATTTTTCATAGAAACAGGAAAAAATACTGAAATTCATGTGGAACTACAAAAGACCATGGGTAAACAAATAATCCTAAACAGAAATAACATTGCTCAGCTTGAATTTCAGTTATAAAACTAAGCTATAGTGACAGACAATATTGTACCAGACAAAAGGGAGGGACAGAGGGAGAGGGAGGAAGGGAGGGAGGGAGGGAAGAAAGAAAGAAGGAAGGAAGGAAAGACAAGAAAGATAGTATAGAGGTTCTAGAAACAAACCAAAATGTCTATGGCCACCATACATATGTGGGGGGGGCGTGGAGGGGGTTAAGTGTGTGGGTGTGTCATTCATAAAACTAAAAATGGGACCACCAGAGGGAGAAATGAGGTTAGGAAGAAGGGAGATTACTAGAATTTGTGTGATATGAAGGCAGAGATGAGTCTACTGGGGACAGAAGGTACAATTGAGGGAACAGGCAAAAGAAGGAAGGAAAGTCTACAAGAACAAATTAAGTTTGATAGTGCTATAATGAAACTTCGTACTCTGTAGCCTAATTAAAATAAACAAAAGAGGTATCAGATAAAAACATGAGGGATTCTGTGCTAACAAAAGTATAATCACACAATTAATTAAGGTAAAATATTAATCTGTGACATTAACAATCATTGTTTGCCTTGAGATAATCACATAGAAAAAGCATGTTTTAACTAGAAAGATGCATTTTTTAACAACCATTTCCCTTTGTCCTTTCCTGTCTCCAGCTTGTCAGCAGGGATGTTGTTTCCAAAGTCATAAGAGACTCAAGGTGGCCCAGGTATGGCACCAGGTATGGCACTGAGAGCTTTAACCTGGTGACTGCAAATTACTCTAGTTCCAGCCAGTTGGTCTTCACAATCCTGATAAAGAAGACAGAAGTCACCTTTGCTGTTAAAAGCAGCCAGCACCAACTGCATGCACAAAGGTATGTCAAAATACAGTGAAAGTAAAAGGTGCTTGAAGGGTGGATTGGAATTTCTAAAGAGCAAAGCAGAATGAACGAAACAGTTTCCACTGATCAATAGATGTTGCTTGTACTGGGGCTCTTTCAGTTGAATTTTAGATGAAAAGGGCAAAGCATCCAGCATTCTTGTAGAGCAATCCTCCCATGGCTTAGCCCAAATCAAAGACTCAGTAGTATCACCCATTATTACTTATTAATTATTACTATTAGCAGTTGCCTCTTAGATTCCACAGCACTTTGTCAATTTCACACTCTCATCAAAGTTGCCTCACATCCCTCTACTCCTCATATGATTAAAAGATTTAAAGGCCTTGGTATGTGCTGATACTTGCAACAGGCATGACTAGAAGATACAGAACAGTGAGGCATCATGTCACAGAGAGCCAAACATGCATTGAGACACATTGAGCAAGCACTCTATGAGGCTTTATATTGGACATACAGGCATTTTTCTCAAGAATTAACAGTATTATGAGGTGACTTTGGTTATTCCTTCATTTAAGAGTGAGATCTCTAAAGTGCAAGGTGATTAGGAACTAGTTGTTTCATTCACCCAGCAAGTACTCTAAGTCAGGAACTGTCTAACTCTTGTCTCCAAACAATGCGAATCCAATATGAATACTCCCACGGGTCTAATGAAATATAAAAACGATGACTTCATGAACTTATCTTTGGCACTGACATGTGTGTGGTATTCATGTATATGTTCACATGTATATGAATAAGATGTGAGTGAATGTGCACATGCGTGTACATGTATGTAGAGTCCAGAGTAGATTACTGAACATTTTATCAATCACTCTTCACCTTATATATTAAGGCAGGAATTCTTATTAGCACCCAAAGCTCCTGACTTCCTAATCTAGCTAGTCTGTTAGCTGGAGTATCCCTGTGTCCACACCTTCCGACCCCCACTCCCATGGTAGAGTTCTACTTAGGCCACCCTGCCCACCTGTGATCCTATCTCCAGTCCCCTTACAGCAGGTGCTTATATCTGCAGAGCCATCTCCTCCACCCCCAACAGATAAATCTGTGGAGAGGGTAAGAACACGGTTTGTACTGTTTCTGTGGAACAAGAAATGAAGTCACAACTAATTTACTGATTCACCTGACTGCTCTCTCCCAGGCTTCCACCACAAGCCGCATACATTAGCATCCCTCTTTTTCTCTGCCTATTTGGACAGCTTGCATACATCCTGATGAGAGAAGTCCTAGAGGGTGGATCACAAAAGGGCAGAAGAATTCAGCTGCTGCTGGCCAGAAATACTGTACTGAATTCAAGAAGGATGAATGGGGATAAAATAGTTGTAAGGGGAGAAAAGCCACAGTGGAATTCAATTCTTCCTGCGATGATCTGCAACACACTGAACATTGTACAAGCCAATGAGAACTCCCCTAGCTGTTGATCATCTCGGGGCTCTGAGACTAAACTTTACAGAATCAACTCATTCTCTCTTTACTACTTTCTGAAGCAAGGTGACAGTCCCAGGCCAGTGGAGAGCCAATGAATAATGTTTTAATTTAGGTTCAGG
This sequence comes from Acomys percivali, assembly GCA_907169655.1. Lineage (NCBI taxonomy): Eukaryota > Metazoa > Chordata > Mammalia > Rodentia > Muridae > Acomys > Acomys percivali. Next base: position 24,629,865 of record OU015742.1, on the reverse strand, counting down.
ACTCCCAGCTACCACATGGTTAATAACATGATGTGAAAAAAAGACAATTTATTGTCCCAAACATTGAATAGTGTACTGAGTCATATTAAAAATTTATTAACTTACCATCTGTATTTAACTGCATGTGTTCTGTTTTACCTTGTTTAAAAGATAATCAAATTAAATCTATTAATTTTAATATCAAGTACGTGGATCTCTCAGAGTTGATGAGAACCAGTACTACATTGAGAAAGAGGTCATAGATGGTTTATTATTCTACAAAGAAATCATGCTTTTAACTTAAGGTGAGTATATTTCTGAAATCCACTAGGTAATTTTACTATGTATGCTTAAAATGCAGCTCAATCTTTTTTAAATTTTGGAATACTTAAAGGAGATCTACTTTTATATTTAAAGTGTTCAGTAAACAACAGATGATGTAGGTCTCAGGTTGTGGAGATACACTCTGGGGCTGACTTGTCACTCAAATGGAGCTGTGCTTTTGCTGACTGGAGACTCCTCTTATTGGACAATAAGTAATCTCTGCATTTCTAAACATTGGCACTAAAATTCTACATATTGTAAACTGAAAAAATTTTTGGTTGACTTTAGATAGATACTGTTCTTGGATAGCTGATAACAAACTTTAAATATCAAATCATGTATCTCCCAGCTATTACATTCCTAGAAAGAAAGAAAGAAAGAAAGAAAGAAAGAAAGAAAGAAAGAAAGAAAGAAAGAGAAAGAAAGAAAATGGCAACATCTAAATCAGAAGGATTTTATGTAACATTGGGAATCAATCCCCCTGCTACCCTCACTAGCTGGCTCCCCACGCTATAGAAGGGGACAATGAGCAATTATTTGGGATGTCTTCTGATTCTTTGTCCCCTGGAGATGGAAAGATACCATCTATATTCAGGAATATGTTCCCTTTAGATTGGTTAGCTCTTGTTATGTGACAAAACTTTTTCTGGGGAGGTAAAACACACTTGTCTACTCATCCCAGATAAGAATACGATGACAGACCAAAGTATGGGTACCAACAAATTTTGTTGGCGTCACTTACAGGAATGTAGAAGAGGTTTACTAACAGGAGCAGAAATGACTCAAAGAGAGCTGCATCACCAAAGCCCACTTCAGCATGGGTGACAGTCCACAAAAGCTGAGAATCTGGAGCATACTGCACAGCCTGCAGGCAGCTCAACAGATGGAGCATGTCCTTCCCAGGTGCCTTGGTTTCTCTCAACCTCTTCCTGGCATCTCCTCCTGTCTGAGGGCCTTCTTTGCTCCTGAGCTCTGCTCCCTCGGGCAGAGAAAGACCTAGAGAATCTGGTGAGTTTCAGGCTGTTCTTGAAGCAATTTTAGGGTGGTGGTATGTGCTTATCTCTTGCTTAAGGAGCTCTCTTGAAGTATGGTATGTTTTGATCTTGGAAGAGACTGCTATACAATAGCCCTAGAAGAAGCCATATTTCCCAAATCACATTAACTGGATGGAAACCAACCTGAACTCAAAGCCTTGATCTCTCTAGATAACTATGGAAGAGACTCTTCAGTGCCCCTTCTGTCTCCTGATGCCCTCTGCTACTGGACTGCTTATGGTTACATCACAGTAATCTTTGCCGTCAAGCACATGTTGGTCTTCTCTACGTAAATGCTCTTTGCCTCCCACTGCTGAAGCCATGTGAGCTCATTTAGGGTCCTCATAAACCAAAGTGATCTCTCTCTCTCCACCCACTACGTCTCCAAACTCATCTGTTATCATAGGCAATTTATGACTTGAGGCTTGCCTTGCACGTCGCCAGGTTTCTGGAAGTCAAAACTTAGCCTGGCAGTGGGCTCATTCAAAGGCAGTTTAGCTGAGGTGTCTTTCACAGATCATTGAGGCCCTTGAATCCAAATGTGAAGGCTGAGTTGTTCCACACAGGCAACCTGAAGTGCTAAGATGGACCGTGGGCCTCCCATGATTGAAATTCAGGCTATAGGGTCCATGACATCACTAAGAGTTTGTGATCTGGGGACAGATATCTATGCCAACTGTCTCAGCAGTCCACCTAGACTTCTGCTCAGTTTCCAGTAATACACTCAATGTGGATGAATATATATGGATTATTTATAATATTTATTACTTATTAGATATAAGACATTGAGGGAAGGCAGTTTCTGTTCTGGTTAAGACCAAGTAGATTGCTGGGAATCCAGTCCTTGCTGTAGTAATTTGTGGGTTTTTTTTTTGTTTTGTTTTGTTTTTTACCCTCTTTCTGCTCCTGGTGTCACCTGAACTATCTAGTAAGCAGAGCGCTTAGAGCAGGGCTGGCTGGTCCCTCTAAGTTAGTAAGCATGAGCTGCTGTTTGTTTCAAGGGAGAAACTAGAGTAATAAGATGACTGAGGACAAGACAGTAAGTGAAACCAAGATCTGACCTTTAAGAGATTGTTCCATTTCTTAAAACTCTTACTTAAGAGAGTAAAAATAAAAGAAGAAGGGATAAAGTGATCAGTAAACATGTTTTTTTTTTTTAAAGTGTCTGGGTGTTTTTCTGTGGTGGTAGTACTTAAGCCGTTTCCTGCTGGGCAGGTAGGTATCCAAGTACTCCGTTAAGAAAGGCCAATGGACCTGAGCTTGTGCCTGTGTCACATTCAGTGACCACCAAGTTACTAACCCCTCTAAACCTCATTATAGTATGAGAAACCACTCAGCCGAACATAAACCATGCCTGGGTTTTTACAGGACCCAGTATTTGGGGCAAAGCCAGGCATGCAATTGAACTCTTTATTTCATTTGTGATATGACATGACCAAATCTTGTCTCCATATTTTAAGGGCATTTTCTGAGCATTTGTGAATACACACTGTGTCTTGAGGATTACACTGGAGGCTGCTGATAGTTATAGCAAGGAGAGTTGACATTTTTCCTCGAGTCTTTTGTGGCTAGATAGATGAGGAGGAAGCCTTCAGTGGGGACTTCAAACTTTGCTGGAAGGAGAAAAGGTAAATAAGAAAATATTCCTTAAAAAACACTAAGAAATGATGGATAGATAGATAGATAGATAGATAGATAGATAGATAGATAGATAGATAAAAATAGGAGATGGAAGGCTTGATATACCTATAACGATGCCAGGAACTTTAGGAAGGTTTTTGCGAGTGGAAACAGCTGGGCTGACAGCCTCCCCCTCAAGGACAGTAACTGTTCAGTGATTAACCCCCGGGAATAAATACATCTCTGTAATATTAAAGGTAGTGCATGGCTCAACAGAAAAAAAATACATCTTTACACATGATACACAGCAGACATTAATTCAGTGCAGTGACACCCATCAATGCGAGGACCTAGGTGGGCTTGTGGAAGGACCAGGCACCTTTGAGCTTGAGTCCAGAGGTTCCCAGGCGGGCGGGGACCAGAGGGGGAAGTTGGAGCCAGGAGCCAGCGCAGAAGCACGTGGGCTGAGGGGGTGGGAGGACGCCGGGCGCCAGAGTAACCGGTGAAGTGTCAAAGAGGCAGGAGTAGAGGGCTGTGGGGGTGACAGGGTGTGGTCTGCCTGGAGCAGGCGACGCGGGAGAGCGGGGCAGAGGCCCTGGGCTGCAGATGGTGCCTTGGCATGCCGGGTGCGGTGACAGCGCGCAGCTGAGCAGCGGCTAGAGTGTCCCGGGCTCGCCAAGTGCCCAGCTCCAAGCTGCGCCAGCGCCCTCGCAGACCGCGGGGCTGGACACCTGCGAGTGAGGAGCAAGAGGTGCTCAGCCTTCCAGGCAAGTAAGTGTCTCTTGTCTCCGCCGCCCGCGCCTTTCGCTGACCACTGGAGATCCTGGAAAGCGCGCGGGGCTCTGAGGCGTCCAGGGATGTCCCTACCTCGGGCAGAGACCGGGAATCCGGGATAGGAACCTAGGAGCGTAGATGAGAACCAGAAAGAGGGGATGAGAACCGGGGAGCAGGGATTGGGACTAGGTAACCAGGATTAGGACCAAGGAGCGGGAATGGACAGTGGGGAGAAGGGACGGGGACCCGCCCGAGGCCCCGCCGCTCATCCCTGTGACAGCACAGTGGCAGGCTCTGATGTTGCCCATCTTTTGTGTCTTACCGGATCCCAGAGCCCTGCCAGGCCGGGGGCGGTACAGAGGAAGCCACTTTAAGGCTCCGGGCTCCACCTCTCTCCACCCCACAGCCCTGGGGATTTCATTGCGGGCCACCCGGCGCGGGTCGGTGCGTGCCAGAACCAGCGGGGCGGCCGGTGGGTGGTGGATGGACCACCCCGCAGCCCCGCTGGGCTTGCGTTCTTTTTAGGTACAGCGGCTCTAACAGGGCTGACTCGGGAGTACTGAGTCTAATGCCGAGAACCACCTGCTTCCATGCTTTTCTTGGAGTCTAGAGGAGCAGGGTGGGGAACCAGAACCCAAGGCCCTAAGCGTCCGGAGCCCAGGCTTGCGCGTCAGCTAGCAGGTGCTCACTGGGTGGGTCCCTTCTCTGGCTCATTGTTCGCGGTGACTGTTCTTGGGGCCGGGTTTGGCTACATAGACTCAGCTCACTGGGTTAATAAAAGTGGTGACTTGGGGGAGTGGGGAGTCGGAGCGGACTTACCCATTTTGGAAAGGGACTTTTTGGTTCAGAGAGCAAAAGTAGCAGACAACAGAAACGGTCCCTTAGTACAAAACTTAGATCAGGCCGATTCAGAAAGATAGCCTCGTGAAGCAGGCTTCCAAAACGGGGAAAGATACCTCCTTCCTGCACTGAAATTGATTTCAAAATAACGAAGGTGGAGTTTTAAGCGTTTTTTTTTGGGGGGGGGGGGGCAACTGGCCGGTTTCTCTTGCTAACACCTGTTTCCCTTAAAGGTTCTTGGGCGGGGTTTATCTCCCCCCCCACCCCACCCCACCCCCGGCCCTCTCCTTTCTTGTGCATGTGCAGTCATTCTTTTTGTACCTCTAGGTAGTAAGAATGCATGGTTCTGGGAGGGGAGTCTCTTTTAATAACAAAGTGAAATTTCCTCTGTACAAATCGCCACTCAGTGATTTCGACTTCATGGCTCCTCATACTATCGGTGATGTTAACATTTATGGATGGAAGTGGACTCAGGCAGAGGCAGAGGGAGCCTCTTTTCCCTCCTCTCCTCCTTGGGGAGCCCCAGGACATCTTGAGCAAACCCCTTTCTTCCATGGCAGCATGAACACCCTGATTTGGCTTTCCCCCATTATTGAAATGACAATGATATCACCTGTTCACGGTGTCAGTGCCTTAGTCCCCGAGCTGCAGACACATTTGTTCCCTCTGTTTCTAATGTGTACAACTCTTAGCAAAAGAGATCTAAATATTATTTCATGAAAGTACTGTATGCTCACATGCTTGTTCATTATGTATCTGTAGTTGGTTGTAAATATCAGTAGCTACTAAGAAACACCGGTGTCCTTCCCCCTGGATTTGCTGTTGTTGTGCCCATGACCTGCTAAATGCATTGTCTGCTGAAACCTGGAGTTCAGCCCTAGGGATAAATATCTCATGTGAACAGGCCTCTGGCTGTAGCTTTCTTGCTTTTGGAGGGAGAAGGAATAGATGGAGCAGTGTGGCTGTTGCTTGAGGTATGAAAGCTCTATGACTGATTCTAATATTGTAAGTGTGAATTAGGTGCATGATAAATAGCAGTAGAAACCTGGGCAGGCATCTCAGTTCCACAGACAGCCACGTAAAGTACTGCGCATTCTTCGTCTCTTTTACCCATCACTTTTAATGTTCATATTGTCCATGTTTTTCATAACAGCATTGCTTTTCTTGTGGTTTTCCATATTAAAAAGAACTTTTTCCTAAAGCCTATTGTTATCTCGCATCTTCAACACCGTGGTGCTCACTGGATGCACCGAATTATTTGTTCATTTTTTTCCTTTTGTTTGCCTTCACACTGTATCTAAGTTAGTACAGGAACAAATGAGCAATGAATCAGCCAAGTTCTAATGAAGATTAAGACAGGAAAGTTATCCAAAGCTATGTTTAAACTGAGCACACATTTAACCACTTCCCACATGACCCATTTCAGTTAGTAGCTTGTTCATCTTCCAACATCTCCAGACTCTAAATTCTTTCCCAGATTGATGACTACACTAAATCTTGATTGTAAAAGAACCGAACTTAATTATTTGAGTCTCATTTATCAGTCAGCAATGTTTAGCATTGCCAAAACGATTATTTCATTGAAATATGCCTGACTTTAAAGTGTGTTGGGAAAGATCCCTTTTAAATGATTTTCTTCATGAAGGGGAAAACAAAGTCCTTGGAAAGCCGTAATCTCACTGCTGTGAGGCCCTGTAGCCATTGCTATTTATTGAGTTTCCTCTTCCACAGGAAGAAAGGGCCATTGTTTTGTTGTCTAGGAGCTGAAGGAAGATAAAAAGTGAGAAAAGAAAAGAAGCAGTTAAAAATGCTATTTACTCTTTCAGAGGGAGAAAATGTTATTTGAGTAAATACTTATTGTTCTCTTAAAGGCATCCTAAATCTATATTAAGGGCCATTAAGAAGTTTTCATGATAGAAATGTTATTACTAAAATTTCATGAGACATTTCTATTTTTAAAAAAACCTGTACTTTTAATCTAATCTTGGGGTATTTTCATCATTCTGTAAATTATGAAATGTTACTGAATCATCATTATTGAGACACTGAAATTTCATCAACTATATATTGGAGTGCACTGTCTTCCTCCAAGTATTTTCCTTGTACTAGCCAGTCCGTTGAGATGAAGAAGAACATCATTGATGTCATGGTGTGCTTTGCATTTTAAAACAGCAGCTAGTGAATTACAAACATTCATTACTCTACAACCACTTGTTGTAATTTCTCAGGACCCCAAAATAGAGAATTATTTGTACTGTATACTGTCATTCAAGTCTTAACTGTGTCCATGCTGGTCCCTTTTTCTTGAAAATAAATAGTCTTTTAAAGCAGTACCTGTTAAACCTGAATTTTTTCTATCTTCCTTCTGTGTCATAAATGCATGTTAAATATGTTCCACATAGCTTTGTGAAGGGACATACTGTTGAAAACTTGGTGGTATAGGGGGATTGGGGAAGGAAGCCTGAAGAGGGAGGAAGAGTAACTTCCATTAAAACTTGACTCAGACCTTAGCAGGTGGAAGGAAGAACAGATTTCCCAGTGGAGTGCACAGATGACATCATCTGTGTCTATAGAGTTCAAGCCCATGTGGTGCGTTTAGCTTCTCCAGACCCCAGTTTCCTAAGCAGGGGCCACACTGGCTGCATCAAAAGCTGGCTTTGGCTTTCCATAGCTGCCACAGGTTCTTTGTTTCCCCATACTGTTTGGGGGAAGAGTGCTGTTTTATTTAGGGAAAAATATGTCAGTATGTGTTTCCAGAATATTTTAAGGAAAACTTTCTTTTTCTTCTATGGCTGCTCAATGAATGTTCATTTAACAAGACATGTTTGACGTTTGATTTGTTTGAGCTTGGTAAAACCGGAAATGCTGGTCAAGTGACTAAACTAAGTCACTTGAAACAGTGCTTTTAATTTCCTTTGACATAAACTAATTTGAAGAAAATATTACTGAGTTAAGTGTTGAATTTAAAATTCAACTATGGCGTATATTTTTCTTAAGAGGAAGATCCACTTAATTAATGAGAAGGGAATCATTTATGAGATAAAACTAAGACAGTCAACTGAACAATTTAAGTAATATATTGCCTTTTGGGGGAAAATGTGTTTTCAGGAAAGTAATGTAGATTTCTGAAGTGGCTCAGAGACAAACAGATCTGGTCTACAATGCTGCTCTTTTTCTCTGTGTCTTCTTATCCTTGTCTATGCATTCTCTCTGTCAGGATATATAATTTTTTTCCTAATATGTAGTGAGCGGGCTCATCAATGTAGATAGAAGGAAGTCCTTAGAAACAGAATCCACATACGTCTAAAAGGAGGACTGATGGTGACAAGATAGGAGATGAACCAAGGGAAGAACCCTGACCCCAGGCACTCTGACGTCATGGTTAGTGTATGTTGGATGCATGATGATGTCACAAACAGGTAACAACTGAGTCAAGTTATGTGTACATCTGTGGCATCTAAATGCAAACCCAGGCCCTATTCTTAGAGACATTCAGCACACATGTTCTAGTTGGTCACTCTCATAGCAAGGGTTAAGCAGCACAGCAAAGCAACCACATTTTCCACTAGAAGAAACTCCCTTGAAGTGCCTAAAACTCAAGCACTCTGCACATGTGAGGCACAATAGGAGTGCTGGGGAACCACTCCGAGACCACGGGACTGCAAACTCAGACCGCTCTCTCTTTTTCAATTTTTTTTTAAACAACAACAACAACAACAAAAATAATAATATATGTGTATGAGTGTTTTACCTTCCTGATTGTGCACTGCATGTGTATAGTGCCTGAGGGGACCAGATCCTAGGGCTGGGATTAAAGACCAGTTGTGAGCCTTAGATGGGTGCTAGTAACTGAACCCAATCCTCTCTCTGGAGGAGCAACCAACACCCTAGAGCCCTGAGCCAAGTCTTGGGCTCCTCAGAGTTCTCTTCATGTTTTTCCTTCTCTCCTCCCCTTTTTCCTCACCCCCCCCCAGCTTTTTCTCTTCTCCCATCCCCTTCCTTCCTTCACTCATTGGCTTGTTCACTTGCTACCTTCCCTGGCACTGATTGGTAGGTGTGGCCATTCTAATAGTAAGGTTAGCAAACTCACCCCACCAGGCTGGCAGCTTTTGAAGTTTCTGTCCATGTAAATACAGTATTTGTTCTAAGTACTGCCCTTAAGTACAGTGGTTAAGTTTAAGTGCCCACTGGTTGTTTCCCTTTGTGCTAGAATCAACAACCCTTTTCAGCTTTTAGAAGAGCCCACCCACAAAAGTGTTCCTTTTAACTATAGAAAATCTGTTAGGAGGGCATGGAAAGGAAAGCAAGAAAAAAATAAACCAGAAAACAATTCATTGACCCAGGGTGACATGTTTGCAGCTAAGGCCACAAAGGGATTAAAGTACCAGATCTAAGCAGCTGCCACTCCTCTCTGTGGTGGACATGACTGACTTTTCCCTCAGACATCTCAATTAGAGTTAATACTAAAATAATGTAATGTCTAAAATGCAGATCTGTTGTCCCAAATGGAAACTCTCAGACAATGATGAACACTGATCATTTAAATGTGGCCTTTAAAGAGATCATTGAACACAATAAAAATCTGCATATGAGTACACTTACCGTGCTTCCAGTTATGGTATAAATAGTGCATAAAGCCTTAAACTTTCATCCAATTGTTGTTTCATTGACATGCAAATTAACTGCTGACATCTAAGGTGTGTACCACGTGATGACTCCTAATTAGCAAGGAACCCGAGGGGATTATTTATAGACTATGCTGCCACACAGTGCAGGTATAACCCTCACCATGCAGGTGTGTTCCGGTTGGTGTTTAAGCATCCATTCCATTTGGGCAAATGGTTTGTCTTCAAATCATCCTTAACAAGATTAGAAACTAGGTATCCCCCACCAGCTTGGTCAGGCATGAATATCTTTGAGGGTGATGGATTTGAACACAAAGGCTTGGAAATATCATTTTTATTCTGAGCATGTAAAATAAAGTTTGCAAGAGAAAGTGAGTGAGAGAGTTGAACAAGTATTAAGTGAATTGGTTTTGAAAAGTACCTACTTCTAAAGATGTAAGTGGAAATCTTATTTTCTTTTCTAATGACACTTGAGCCCCTTTATACATTGTGTATGAGAATGCCATAAAAAAAACTATTGTGTGTCTCCATTGCTCATATTAGATTATTACTTTCCAATGTGGGCATTCTTTATTCCACATATGTGTCTACTGAAAGATATAATGAGCCCATGGAAAGGAGAAAAAAATGCATTTCATTTGTTCTGTCTGTTCTTGTTCAGTGTGCATCTGGGCCTAAGCTCATCAGGTCGCCACATATGCCTGGTAATTTCTGCCTACAAAAAATAAAAATTCCTAGAGAACTTCAACCGTTTACTACCTTTAATTATTTTTTATTATGTTAACCAACTTAGAATATCCACATTTGCCTGCCAGATTGGCCAAATGACAATAAAAGATTTAAACATGTGGAAATAAAATAAAACGGTAACTTTCTATTTGAAGAAATAATAATAGTTGGATTAAACTTGACACAACAGTGTGTGTGTGTGTGTGTGTGTGTGTGTGAGAGAGAGAGAGAGAGAGAGAGAGAGAGAGAGAGAGAGAGAGAGAGAGAGAGAGAGAGAGAGGGAACATTTTAGTCATCTTGAAGCTAGAAGTGTATACATATTCTAAAAAGGCCATAGAAACATGACATTTCTCTTAGCTATTGTGGTCACTGTAAACATATATAGACTGTGTAACTGTTGCAAACATGCAACAGGTGGAAGTGAAAATATGGCTCATATTTTCAGAATTCTCACTAACATAAATTGTTCTGCACCTTGTTAATGTTGACTGACATGTGGCTTCAGGATTAAGAAGGCTGTCCCGTCAGTATGATCAAGGCATCTTTGATCTTTTCACTGCTGAAGGTTTAAAAGGAAAAAGTATCTTGTAAATAGAAATAAACTTAACTTTCACTAACTTGAAGTAGAACTTACTGTGTGCAAGATATTGAGAAGCAGAGATGGGTTTTAAGAAAAAGAAAAAGTCTGGTGCCTTAAGCAGTGCGAATAAAGCAGGGCCTAAAAGAGATTAAGGAAGGAGTAAGGCTCAGGGCTGCTCGTGGGCCCATGAGGAGGGAGGGACATGCTTCTCAGTGTGGGTGGGCAGGAGGTGGAAAGGCAAGGCTAACTTGGAGAGTTTGACCTAAAGGGGCAAATGTCAGCATGCAGGGGACAGTGAAAGCATGACTAGATCCCAGAGCTGCTGCAGTGAAGGCAGAAATCTTGAGCAAAATGGTAAATGCCAGAAGTCCAGCAGGAAGTACCATGGTACAATGCCCATGAGCATGGAGAGAAAGGTCTGGAAGTTTGGTCCTGATGAAACCTGACCTCTTCTATTGCTGACTCCTGTGCAAATGAAGATGGTGGGAGGAAAGGCTCCCAGCCATGCTCTGACCTCCTGTTCATTCCTTAAAGAGTTGCTGGCTTCAGGTAATCTGTCTCTAACCTTAGCTCCATCTGTTCTCCTGGAAAACAGCAGGATGGTTTCTTCTCTTCTAGAACACTCTTCTGGCTGTGCCTTACTCTCAGATGAAGGTCTTGCTTCTTGTTACTGCTAATATTGAATGCATCATAAAGTGGTGTTCATAGACACCTACTGCTACATCAATCCATCCGCTAGCAGCTAGCATTGGCTCAGAGTTAATCTGCATTCTTACAGGTTTTCTCACAAAGCAGTGGCAAATAACCAATGGTTGTAGTGAAATGCAATGCAAAAATGAGTAACTAATTTGCTAAAGAATGACTTGCTTGCTTAGCCTTAGGAAACAATCATGATTTCAATAAAAATATTTATATGAACTGAATTAGTAAGACAAGTGAAAAATTAGAAAACAATGCCTACCCAAATATAGAGAAAAAAGAGCAGCAACAAGAATAAATTAGCATGTTTTATGGCAGAGTTTTTTGTGGTGTTTGGGATTGAACCCATTGCCTTGTCCGTGCAAGGCAACTATTAAACTAGTGAACTTTATATAGCCATCCCTTAGTACAATGTTCAGCAGTTTTTATTAGCAGTTTCAAAGGCCAGTTATTAACAAAATGAAAGTAAACGATGTGATATAAAATGCAAAACTTCACCACTATAGGACAAAATGTTGTGTATGTGCATTTATAGAATCAGAAGAGCAGACAGTATTTGAAGTTTGAAGGCAGTCCTATTGAACACTGGCAGGATAATGCTGTATATAGCAAGTCCTATGAAAATATGTCCAGTTTAGAAAAAAAAAAAAAGGTGGTTGGAGGTTCTGGTGGAAAGCCCTCTCTGTAGTGTGATTCAACTGTCTCTGAAAGCTCCACCTCCACCAAGCATTCCCCTGGCCTGTGCTGTCCATTCTACCAACAGGTCCTTATAGGATTTTCCCACAGACATGTAATAGACCCACTAATGTCTTCATGCCCTCCACTGTCCTTCTGGCCATCATTTTTGCGATGCACACTGCCCTATCTTCCTACAGGTTTTCTTCCCTGCTTTTGCTTTGGAAGAAGCAATCATCTGAGACTTTACAACTGTACAGTTTGATGCATGGACCCTGGCTTTGTGCTAAGTCCCAGTCTTGCCATTTCCAAGCTTCTCTTTTGTGTGTCCATCAGTAAAATTGAGTATGTCAATAGCTATCTTCTGAAGTTGTCAAATAATCAAATGATCCTCTGAAATAATAATGCAGGTGCTATTGTGTTACAGCTATTTGTCAAGTCCTGTCCCTTTAAAACCATTGGCAAGCTTCTTATTTCACTTTGAGGGTCAGCTATATAATCATGTTCATCAGCTTCAACTCTGGCCACTCATAGATTTTTTTTTTTATTATTTCCACAAAAATCAAATCCTGTCCTGCCACAGACCCTTTGCTAAAGCTGTTCTGGAAGCTTCTTCTTGACTGTCTGTCTTCCAGACCCCCAGCATTCTTTTCTCATTATTTTCCTTCCTTGATCCTATCACAATTTCAGCTTTGTCTTTGGTTGACTCTTTTCCTTTGTATTTGATGGCTAGAATTCCCACCCTGTGAGAAAAGGCTAATGTCTGCCATGTTGGTTTTTCTTGTGTGCCTAACATAGAGCGCAAACATCTAGTAATGACTAAGCATATACAGATGAATGGGTGGGGAGATTGAAAGAGGGAGGAGAATGTGGCCTATATTTTAGAACCTTCTTCACATTTGCAAGGTCTAAGATGAGGTAGAAATTTGATACTAATATTTATTATTATTTTAGCTCTGATATGTAGGGCATTAAACTGCATCTTATAACACAGGCAGTACATTTGGAAATAGGTAGAAAATTCAAGGAGAGATGTCCAGTGAACAAGGAGATGTTAGCTTGAAAATGCCTCAGGCCATGGCAGACCTGTGTTGGAGCTGGGTGGGGGGAGGTGGGGATGAGGTGGAAGTGTGAGTGTATTGACTGGCCAGGCATTCAAGAGAAAAGTCAGGATAATAGTTTACAAAGGGCCCAGATGGAAACACTACATAAAGACACTTTAAAAACCATTTCCACAGAACTTTACTGCTTAGCACTAGACAATGTTGCATGGACTTTGTGTACACAATACCCTTGTGAGTAGATAAAATCAGCTTTAGTGATTGGATGTCATAAAATAAAAATATGACTCTGTTCTTCCTTGGACTCAGCTTTTTTTTTTTTTTTAATGGAAGTCACTCAAACATGGATATGGGTGTTGTGGCTGTGTCTCTCTACAGATGGAGTATTTTTGTATCAAGGAACAGTACATATGGGAAAATATATTTTCACCATTGTTTCTGATCATAACATTGTGATAGTGTGGGAAGTTTTATAGCAGGCACTGCTCCTTTGGTCTTGCCAGGAGGTGTCACTACAGCTCTCTTAGACTAACAGCACATCCTGTAGGGACCAATTGATAACCACCTACATCTCAGAGTGTCGGCTCTGCCCAACATTATCTCTGCTACCTATGTTACCTGGAGGAAATGCAAGAGAACAATAGAAGTATTCCCCGAATCCTATTTCTTTCCAACAAATATTATTAGCTTGTGGATATACTGAAAGAAAAAAACAACTACAAAAAAACCTTGTTCGTTATTTTGGAAGTAAGTGTGGTACTTTCTTATGAGTAATGACCAAGGGCAGTGAAGAAAAAGAGCAAGGAAGAGAGAAAGGAAACATAGGTGGGTGCAGACTTTGGAAAGGATTGAAGCCCATGGTGCCAGCCAGCACTGGAGTGTCCCCTGACTCAGTGCTTTCTTGCCTGCTTGACTTGGCAGTTGATATCCAATGCCCTGCCTTTCTTTACGTAGATAAGTCTAATTTTCAAAAAGCGTGTATTAGAAGTTATATACTTCCCCACTTTTTGATGAATATAATTTCAGTCCTCTCAATAATATAAATTGGCAATTAGTACCATATTTTCCTAAGTAAGAAAAAATGAAAATAGGAAAGATATTGTACACAATACACATGTGTACAGCATACTGTCATGGTGACTGGGGATTTGACCCCTCAGATTTCAACAGGTTCTAAAGAGTTGCCCCCACAGGAGACTTTTAAGTCTCTCTAGTCTGCTTACTCTGTGTGAACAACACACCACAAAAGTCTCTCTCTCTCTCTCTCTCTCTCTCTCTCTCTCTCTCTCTCTCTCT
>OU015742.1:24588483-24615619 GCA_907169655.1 Acomys percivali | reverse complement strand
TCTCTCTCTCTCTCTCTCTCTCTCTCTCTCTCTCTCTCTCTCTCTCTCTCTCTCTCTCTCTGTGTGTGTGTGTGTGTGTGTGTGTGTGTGTGTGTGTGTGTGTGGTGTAGTGCTTCATGCAGAGTCTAGACATTACGGAAAGTGAACTGATATTTTTGCTTCTAGAAAAGCACACAAGACTTGTAAAGTGACGAACAAAGCAGAATGGGTGAACGAGAGAAAAGGAGTGCCCATGGATGAGCCTCCACATCCTTGAGTCTTTGATGAAGGGAAAGACTATGGGACACCTGGCCTCACCTACTGCCACTGCCCCCAGTTGTTCCACAGACCCATGAACCACTTAAAAGAAAAGCTCCTTTTGTCAGGGCCTCCTCCCTGAAGGTTGGGAACTGACTAGCATTTGTGGAGCTGTGTTTCCTGCTGTCCTCCAGGTGGCAGCCTGGCCCCACTGTCAAATGTGCTCTGCTTTTGGCCATCCCTAACATTGCCAGACCCGGGACTATTTCTCAGCACATTTGATGCCCAGGGAATGATGTATTGGGGCTTCAGCTCACTGCACCTTAGGGTGACTGAGCCTGCAGTACTTTGGAATCTTCAGATATTTTCTGAGTTGTCATCTGGTAGAAAGGGATGTGATAGTTTGGACATTTTGTCCCTTTAGAATGGTGCTGGTGGACTGTAGACACCCAGAAACAATCTATGGCAGAACACTTTAAAGGGAACATATACTCTCTCCTAAAATATGGGGAAATAAAGCAAGCTTAATATTCATTCAGTTACTTGATCTGCTATCTATTTCATGGCTTTGTTCTTCTTTGGTTCTGAAATAGTATTTCTTTCCACCTGACTTAAAGCAAATCCTCTCTAGAAGGTAGCTTATGGTAATTGACTGAGTATTTTGAAAGAATGCAGGCAGAACTACGTGGAATGTCTTAATTTAAATGAAGCTGTAAGCCTTTTCATACTGTAAGCGGAGGTATTTAAAAGTAAGGTGATTAGAAACTGCTGAAGTTGCACACAATTCAAGAGAAAGGGAAACACGTTGGAATGAGCGGCTGGCACAAGGCTGCGGTGTCCGTTTATTCTAAATATACATGTAATATCAATTATGGAAGAAAACCAACAAAGGATCTTAAGCTTGTCGGGCTGCATTTGTGTGGCTGCTTCTTTTCATGGGAATTTTTAGTAACTGGGAAAAGTGCCAGATTCTAAACACTGGAAAACGACACATGAATAGGATATACTAGATCTTCACACTGTTGGGAAAATTCACTTATGGCTTCAGGAAGATTTTCTCTGTCACTGTGGCCAAATCTGCACTCTGACTTGCAGTGGTTTAGACTTACGAGTCACCTGCGCTTGGCACTGGGCCATGGTCAGTAGTGTCTTCAGTGAATTCCTCTGGAGAACTTCTGAGAACAATTGTTCTCACACCTGTGAGATTTAATCTCTGTCACAGAGCATTCTCTCAAGGCAACCTGTGAGGGTGTGAGCTTGTGCTGTCTACAAAGCCCTACAGATTACATGTATAAAGAACCCAGCTTTACTTCTTCACCATTTGCTGAACTTTTGAAGTACTAGCAGGCTCTGGGCTCTGGTAGCTGAAGGTGCCTTGAAGCATTCAGAGAATGGCGGGGACGGGCCACTCCAATTCTCCTTCCAGATTCGGTTGCAGTGGTTCTGTGAGCTGTCAATCTGTCTTGCTTCACCTTGAACTTTTGTTCCAATGACTGGAACTGCAGTCCTGTCATTTTGTGAAGTCTTAGGGTAGGAAGTGAACATAAGGATGAGGATAAGTCCATGGCCTCTGATTTAAAGGCCATAACAAAATCGGGAAGGGAAGGCCACTTCCCAACAAGCCTAAAGCTTCCTGTGATGACGCATGACTTCCTAGAAGGATTTTGTCAACTTACCAATTCCTATTCACTTTTGGCTGCAAAAGCCAGTTTATCAGAAAATATTAGATCTCTTGATGGAGAGATTTGTGTTTCTGCACTTCCCTTAATTGGTATACTGTTTACTATGGAAACACAAATGTTGCCCAGCGTATTAGTACTTATATGCTAAGTTTTCAAAATCGATTATATTTCTGTTATTCATATCAAAATCATTGTGTAAAGGAATTGTTTTGGGGCATGCTCAAATGTTTTCTGCAGACCCAAGAGGCTTGCTGTCCTAAGAGTGATAGGGCCAGCTATCTGAAAGGGAGAGCCACTGAGCAGCAACGCACTTCAGAGCCCTGCGGGTGACTCTTTCTTTGTCCTCATCATGATATTGAAAGTCAGAT
This sequence comes from Acomys percivali, assembly GCA_907169655.1. Classification (NCBI taxonomy): domain Eukaryota; kingdom Metazoa; phylum Chordata; class Mammalia; order Rodentia; family Muridae; genus Acomys; species Acomys percivali. Next base: position 24,613,332 of record OU015742.1, on the reverse strand, counting down.
ATTATTGAGAGAAAGAAATTTCTTAGTCTATGAACCTTACAGAGGTAACAAAGAAACAAGAGAAGAAACAAGATTTGGGGCGATAGGCACCAGGGCAGTCATGCTTCCCAGAGAACAGAGTGAAGAAGAGGAAACAGAAACCATTGAAAGCTGTTGATTTTCCAGGAGCCATGAGATATTGCCGTAGAAAAAAAGCAAGCCAAGATCAGAAGCCTGGGTGGCTAGAGGGTAGGGATGAGCACTAAGGACAGGGCTTTCTGGATTATCTTTGGGGAGACTGGGAGTGGTTTAGGAGAAGCTGTAGTATGAGTTAGTAAGAGTCAAACTGTAGCAACAGTCTAATTCAATAATCAATGAACTCCAGAGATGGATGTAGAAATCATGTCTGAACGGGGGCAACGTGGCGATTTTGGAGTGACTTAAGATCTGAAGGAAACAGCTACCTGCTACGTGATGGAGCTTTAAAGTTTCAGAATAGTAATCCTGGCCACTGATAGCACTGAAGGGCACCAGCAGGCCCTTCCAAAACTCTTGATGAGACATCCAACCACAGCTGTTACCCTCAGGACCTATTCACACAATGGCATATCTGTATCATTTAGCCTGTGCCCATTCTGATTTGTATCTGATTGACATGCATTCTTCGTGGTTCCGGCTGCACCACACCCATTGCTAAATATTTTGAATTTTACTCCAAATTATTCACTGGGTGGGAACAAGTTTTTTTTCCCTCTTTATTCTTCTCTGAGGAAACTGGGAGCAGTCCAAGTTCAACACCATGGATTGGGCTGCCTTCCATCCACTGCCATAAGTCAAGAACTAGCTCGGTGAGGAAAGGAGGGGATGTGAGACTGCGTGTAGCATAAAAAGATGACTTCCTCCAGGAAATGTCTCTGTAAACAGTCTTGCTTAGGGCTTAACTTTCAAAACAGACAATATTTAATTGAAGGAGACTGTTCAAACTAGGAAAACCCAACAAACTAGTATGTCTAACTGAGGTGAGAGAAATAAATCCTCTATATATCTGCCCACTCAGAGTACCATTTTTTTCTGTAGTGAATATAAACATTTGCATTTATCCATTTAAATTTAAGTTTAAAATAATAAAGTGCAGACCCTTTCTTATCCCCTTGGTCTCCCATAATGGCAGCACACTCGCTGGGGACAGCAGCTCCGCATCTGCCTTCTCTGCTAGCTCTTCCTTAAAGAGGCCTCTGTCACTGAGTCCAGTCAGGGACCTGGCTTCCTGCTGACAGTAGGGTGCAATGCTTCTGTCGTGTTTTGTTCCTGTGCTTATGGTGAGGATGAAATGAATTAATCAACTACTAAGCTGGGAATTCAAACCAGGTTTCTTCTAAATCCATGGTCTCACATTTTAATCCCAGTCCGTTGGCATCGATACTTAACAACCTGTTGGTAAACAGCGATATACAAACAAAAATTTAGGGATGGCAGGGAGGACAGCTGTGTGGATCTAAGTTTGTGCTGCTCGTGGAGCCTAAATGAAGATGTTTCAACGAGTGGATTTGGGAGTCCTTCATTAGGAAGAGACATTCTTTAAAAGCATCACTCTGAGGACAGAAACAAAACACATGCGTGTGAGCGAGCGTGCGCACACACACACACACACACACACACACACACACACACACGGCCTCTGTACTTCTCCACTGCTATTCTGTTGACAAACAGAAGCCTCCCCCCAGAGGTGAGCCTTTCAGAAGGACATCAGAAGTGGCCATCTGTGGGCCCCATAGTTTGTGTTTGGTTTCTAGTCTCTTTATTTGAAAATCCTTCCACAAAACATTTGGGTGAGAACAATCTGTTAGGATAGGTAAGTGGACCTGTTGGCTAATGGAGAGGATTTTATTAGGGTGGAGAAGAGAATTATGCAAACAGATGGTGTGTGGTCTCATTGCTGACCATGGACAGCGCCATCTGGGAGCTGAGGGGTCCCTGGGAACCACCTCAGCCTTTCTAGCAAGGTGTTTTCTGGGCAGTCTGCAGAAGAATGGCTTGTGTGGGTAAGAGGAACTGTTAGCAGCTCACAACTGTGCTTTAGAGAGAGAAAGGGGGTAGGGACAAGAGTGCATGTATACACCCCTGACTTTGAATATGAACGCTGAAACTTTCATCCAATACTTGGGATGTGGTGATATTTGAAAACAGGATCTTTGAGGAAGCAATTCTTTTAAAGTGAAACTTAACTATTACCTAAGAGGAGATATAGGAGAAAGACAGATGACAGATACATGAGACAGAGGAAAGAGTATGCCCAGTGGCACAGTGAGGACACCATGCTCTTGGATGTCTGCTTCCCAGAACTGAGCGGTGTCTTACATCAGCTGGTCATGTTTTCACCATGGCAGCCCTGGCACAATAAGACAGAGCAGAGAAAGTGTGCTTCAGAATAGTTCCACATGCACTCCGGAGCACTGTATAGCTGTCAGGAGTGAGGTTTGGAAAGATGGGGCGATGGTCCTGGAGCCATTGATGTAGAATCCTCAGCACTGATAGAGTCCCAGAAATGGAACATGTCTTCCATTAGTACCAGTTAAATGAGTATCAACATTTACCTTGCTGGAAATTAAAAATGAATATAATAAACACAATCCCCTTAGGAAACCATATAAAAACAGTTAGAAATAAATTTTCTTCTCTATCTTCATGCATATTCAGGTCTACCTGAGGAAACACACCTCAAATATATCTTTTCCATCAAAGTGCGCTGAACTAAGAGCCATCCTCTAGTGTCTTTTTAGACTCAGCATGAAAGGCTTATTGTTGGGCATGTTTGTATATGGAGGCAGAGTGTAAGCTGTATATCTAACAATAAAGGTAGTTACCATGCTGAATTCCTACCGCATGCTCTGCCCTGTATGTGGCTGGCTAGTTATGTGGTCCAGTTGGCTCTTGTGTGAAGTTACTCTCATTGGTGGAATTTGGCAGGTGGAGGCTCAGCTGAGAGGTCAGTGGTATGTTCAGCTTTCAGCAGCTTGGTATGGAACTGTGGTTACCCTCTGGGTCCATGGGCTTCATCACTTGGTTGTACTGTATCCCTGAAAGAAAATAAGGCATTTGGGCACTCTGAAGTCAAGATTTCTCAAGGAAAGAATATGAGGATGTTATATTATGCCTTTAAATTGATGGGAGTTATATACATGGAAAATTAGTCAGAGTGTCGAATTCTGCTCCAGGTCCCCATCACTCCCTGTATGAGTATCTGCTAGAGTGATTTTATTGCATCATTAGGAAGGACAGTTACATTTGTAAAAAAGTATGTTGACACTGTGAAGAGGCAGGGAAAATGCCACCAACCTATTGAGCTAATTTAAGTGGTTCTTAGGAAGGACTGGTAAGTCTTTATGTGGCCAGCTTAATGCTTTTTATAAAACCTTGATATCTATAGAAGCAACACATTTACTAAAATTGTAAAATAAACCTGGAGTCATTCCAAGTTCTATTCTAAATTTATATCTTCATGTCTCAGCCAACACTCACTATTGTTAGCTTTTTTTTTCTTACTCTAATGACTAAAGAACATTAATTACCCCATATTGCAGCCACCTCCAATTCTGGGGTAGTCATCTGAAATTTTTGCTAGGTACACGCTCTTTCCCCCATGCCATCTCACTCATGCTGACAGTTTGAGACTGAGTTTAACATGGAGGGCAGGGTTTAATCACTCTGTGAGCATCCTGGGGATACATTATACACTACATGTATGCATGAAAAGAAAAATATTTTCTTATGTTAACTTGGGATGCCACCTCCAAATTCCCTAGATGGCATACATCATGCTGAAAAAAGTTTCCCAATGCAGTAAGATGATTGCACAGTTACTGCTTCTGAGAGCCCTGTGTTGTTCTGAATGTACTTGAAGGGAGATGCAGAAGGAAGGAGCAATGGGAGAGATGTGTGAGCTGTAAGCAAGGTGTGCAATGTCTTTGCAGGGCTGAGGGGAGCCATGCTTGTCTTGCCTTGTTTGTCTATTTAGGAGAATACACGAGTGGTTTGCATTTTGAAATATTCAGTCTTTTCAATGTACTTCCAAATAATTTGTCTCTGCATTGTGCTCCTTTGTCTGTGGAGAACAATACTTACGCAAGTGTTTCAAGAAGTAAAATGAATGAGCATTGCACTCTACAAAGAGACTTTCGAAATAAAAACCATTAAGGATGAATGGCATGAATTACTGAGCTCTCCACCATATGTCAGAGTAGGATTGCTAAACCAGGCTCATTTACAAAAACCATACACTTTAATTTATCTAAGAAATAGAGGGATAATGCTTTGAAGGCAATAAAAATAGAGTCATAGTAAATATGAAAGACAAACTAATGACCTGTCTGTTGACCCTGGGTTGTTGGTGTTTTCTATTTGAATTATCTCCTAAGAGTCATTTCTGAAGGATTGTATTAATAGTGTAGATATTATTCAACATTAACGCAAGTTTGGCAACATCAATTACTGAAGTAGATGGTTCAGAAAGTGAATGAGCTTCTCTCCCCTCACACTATCATTTTATTTCTACTGGGAAAAATGGAGCCAAAGAACTTATGAAATCAAAGTGTCTAAGTGATAGTCTGTATCCATGATGGTAAAAAATACATATGTTTTAGTGATATTTTACCCAAATAAGATTCTCCATTTCATTTGCATGGAAGCAAAGAGTGATCAATGTTTATGCAATTAAGTCCTTAAGTGATTTTTAAAGTGCTTTTTCAAAAAATAAGCTAGATGCCATTTCCTTACTACCATATTCTTTATCTGCCCATTTGACTTACCATGTACTGTTCCAAGTAAAATACTTTTTGCACTTTATTGGATAAATCTAATTGTTTATGGACATTATGAGAACCCACAGATTTCTACTATATTAATTTAAAGACTGAAGTTGATGCAAATTAGTGTCATGTGTCAGTAAGTTTGCAGAAAATCTGTCTTAAAAAGAGAACATTCACAGAGTAGATGAGACAAAATACCTAGAACTGGAGACTCCAGCAGGAACTGTGAGCTGCTCACAGCAAATGCGCTGCCCTGGGGGAGATGGCATTTGAAGAGACCGCAGGAAGCAAGGGGTGACTCATCACAAAAGGTCAGTTTCCATGTTTATATCTTTTGAGATCATTTGTGAAGAACCTTTGCTTCAGACCTCAAAGCTGTTCAACCCTGATCAATCTAGAAGTGATGCTTTTGAGGTGTACCTAAGCAGTAAAGCCAACAGCAGTGCAAAATGACGTAACTGTCTGGGGTCTGTCTTCCAAGGCAGTGCCCTTTTCTCTCAGTAGAGCCCATTTTTAGCTTACATGAAGGACCATTGATTAGCCATACTAAAAATGTGTGACCAAAGGTTACCATTCATACCAAAATTGAATGTGTATCATCTTAACAATATTCTACTGTCAACCACTGTCAAAACAGTGGTTGCTTAATAGTGAGAATTCTGGCACACTTAGTCAGTTCTGGTCTGGATTAAGTCAACATATTTGACCATGTATATGCATTTTTCCAGAGGAAAGTCATCTGCCTGAATGTTTTCCCTGAATAGCATACAACAAAAGGAACAGGAGGCAGTACAGGACTCAGTGTAGACCCAGATCCTTTCTTCAGAGTTGGAAACAAAGCATAATAAAATACAGAATCAAAAGGCTTTTAAAGGACACCCAGATGTAACTTCTAACTGTAATATACCAGCTTATGGACCTTGGTAACATTATTTAAATTCTCTGAAAAAATGAGATTAAAAGCAAATTGTGGAAGAGTGAAATTAAATGATGCATACATCAATCCACTACAGAGTCTGTTGTACTTAATATCCCCCAGCGAGGGTGCTTGCAATTGGTTTGAGGCAGGGAGTTTTGAAACATAGCTAGGCTTTTGGAGAATGGCTTTCTTTGCTTTTAGTTAACAACATTTCAAAGCAAAGAATGTTATGTACAGGGTTGGTGTGAAGGTGAAAGGAGTCAAAATATCACCAATTGATAAGGCATACTCCATGAATGCCAAGGGATGTCCATGGATGAAGAAGGGCCACGGAAGGAGAGAAAGCCACAGATTAGGAAGTTGGAAATCATAAAACCTCACAAGGAACATTTACCTGATCACTGTTTCCCTGTCCCCAATTTTTCAAACTTTTTACTTATGAAACAATCTTGCGTTGGAGCCTTACCTCTTGTGGTGATTTGAATGACTGCCCGCATAGACTCAGATCTTTGGATAATTGGTCCCCCATTTGGTGCCACTCTTTGGGCAGGTTTAGCAGATATGGCCTTGTTGGAGGAAACAAGTCACTGGAGGTGAGCTTTGAGAATTTCAAGGCCTCACACTATTCTCGGTGCTCTCTCTACTTTCTGCTTATGGGTAAAGAACTGAGTTTTCAGCTTGCTGTAACTGTCCTGTGTGTATAGGCATCTTGAGCCATGCTGTCAACATGTGTATGCTTTCGTGGTTTTTCCTCTTTGAGATAGTTACCTCCCAAAGCACAGTAGCCCATGTACAGAGGAGTCTTAACCATTCATTCATACAGAGATACAATTGATGAAATATTCACAATGAGTAAGGTGGGGCAAACCAATGTATGAGTGAATCTTCAGAGCAAACCCAGAATTGTTGTGAATGGGATCAAAAGCATAATTGTTGAGGATCATTCATTAAACACATATGTTCCACACTACCAAGTTCTGAAGTGTGTAAAAATACATATAACATAACAAAAATCAGGAGTTGTATGAAAGTGTGTGCTTTGGTGGGAGCATTATCAGTACAAGCCTGTTCAAAAGTAAGATAACCATCCACAGCAAAATTCACAGCTTTCTACATCCACTGCCTTGTAGTTCTTTGTTTATGGAAATGTTCCAACAAATTAAGACAGGATAAAGACATACATTTTATTGCAATCAACCTTAATAGAAGTTAGAGACAAATTAAAAAACCTAGCAAGAGAATGATTTTATAGTTTATGGCATATCAATATATCTTAATATAGTGAGCCATTCAAATAATTACATAGAAACAATGAGTTATGTTTATATGACAATGTAATTGAAAATAGTAAGATATAAAATCTACCACATGAGTTAGGGAGGTAGTTCAGTGGGAGGAGTACAATACTTACATCATAGGCAGAAGGATTTTAACTCAATGACTACAACCCACAGAAAAATGCTGGGCATGGTGGTGCATGAGGGTAACCTTAGCATTGTGGAGGATCTCTGGGGTTAGAGGATCAGCTCTTCTACTCTGCTTGGTGAGATTTGGGGCAATGAGAGGTCCTGCATCAAAGGGGCTAGATTCTGTCCCTGAAGATAGCACATGAGAGTGCCCTGTGATTTCCACATGCATGGGCACCCATGGGCACACTCACTTATAACATATGTACCTGCAAGTATTCACATGTTTAGGCACAAAAGTGTCATATGTAAAATAGTTCATCAATATAAATGAATAATTTATTTATATTGTATAAAGGGTTATGATAAGCTCAAAAGTCACATCAGGATAATTGATTTTTACATTTAAGCATTCACTTTATATTGCCTTTCAATACACTCCCCCACTTTAGTTTCATAAATGGATACGATAAATGCAATTTTGTCTTTCTTTGGAAGTCTCATTTTTCACTGGGCTTGAGAAGAACAGTTTCTTTCACCATCCCTGGAAATACATGGATTACAAGAATAAAAATGCATGATAGTGTCCTCATGGCATGTACCTTGAACATTTAAAAAAAAATCAATTCTCAGAACTTTTAGCAGAACTCAGAACTTTGTATTAATGACAACTTTTCTGGAAATAAATTCAAACAGACTACTTCTGGGTCTAATCATCCTGTAGATTGATCTGGGAGATCATTCTAGTTCACAGTGACTGAGCTGCTGTTCGCAGGAGGCCCCTGGCCTTGTGGGAAGCTTCATAGCATGGCTCCCCTTTATGTTCTGGGCCTCATAGTCTAAGAACTTAGCTGGGCCTGTCACTTGTCCCTCCTGGGCACACCATTGTTCCAGAACTAAAATTCAGTGCAGTGGCTCATGGCTCTCTTACTCTTGTGAGGAGAACAGCAAAGGGAAGCTTGTTCATTTTCTTGCAAAGCTTGTTCTGTTCCCTGGTGTGAGGGCTAATTCAGCATAATGGCAAGGTAGCTAGGCTAGGGGCTAGACTGTTCTGGATGGGAGGGGAGTAAACTGGTTTGAACAGGGCCACATTGTCAATTAAATGGGCGAGCAAGGGATAAAATTTACCTGCTCGAAATTCAGAAGTCTTCCCTACACTCATTGTTCCAAACACTTTCCTCAAACTGTCTGCTTCCTTCGGCCTTATTGACAGTGTGTTCCATGTCTGTAACACGCTCCCACATCTATGGAATACAGGAGTCCACATGCTAGAAAGCAGTTGCTGGCTTGTGTTCATGATACACAGATTTGCGGGCCTGTGGGTGGTCTTGTCTCCTTATCCTCCTTGGTTCATTTCTTACAATCACAGGTTCTGTTTCCTCAGCTTGAGAATACAGCCATCCTATCCATCAGCATCTTAAGACAATTCCTCGCAGCCACTCCCTCCCCTACCCCACAAATGTGCGGTTACTCAAGTCTTTTAGAGAAATCAGTGAGGTGTTTGCAATAACCTACACATGTCCTCCCATGCACTGTAAATTCTCTTTGGGCTGTGTATTGTACTTAACACAGTGTAAATACTATGTACATAACTGTTGTGGTAGGTAGACTGTTTATAGGATGGTGACAAAAACGAAGAACATCTGTCCATTGTTTTATGCAGAAACAACTAAAACACGCCTTCATTCTGAGGGAAGTTGAATCCACAGATACAGAAGGCTTCCTAAATTAACATGACCACCTAAATATTAATATTCATATCTTCTCAACAGCCTTCCTGCAGCTCCCTCCTCCCCCACAGGCAGAAACCCTGTCACAGAGAACAGTTCCCACTGGAGAAGCTTCCAAACACCAACAATAGCAAAATGGTGTTCCTGATCTGCTTCAGAAACAATGAGACAAGATGCCTCCCAAACAATGCAAATAAATGAGATTTTTAAAACTTCCAGAGGGAAAACCTACCACACCTCTTAAAAGGGATGCTAGAACATAGTTGCTAAAATGTTGGGCCCAGTAGCATGCGGGGGGCCAATTAGGCTGAAGAAAATGGGTAGAGTCAATTGAGGAGGCTGTGGAGCCATCTTGAAAGCATTTTTTAAAGGCACACCTGTTGGAGTAGTGAACTCATAGAAATGCACATAAAGGATTGTACATAGCCTCTTCTTTGATGTGTAATTTTTCCAGCCAGGCATTAACTCCCTCCTTCTTTTAGTGTGTCAGTGCATGGACAAGGCATCCCTAGAGCTTCCCCTTACAGTGGGGTGGTAACATGGTGGCCCTTTCATTATCAGTGCAGCAGGCAATTGTTAGTGAGAAAACACGTTGCCTTTAAAAATTATTAATTAATCAAAAACTGAAAATCTTAACTGAGCAGCTGCTATGCTTCAACCACTCTACCCATCATGGAAAGTCCACATCAGAGTTGTAGTCCTTGGGGTTTACAGGGACTTTACTGGGTGAGAGGGGGTGCAGACTCCTGTTGAGACAAGGTACAGAGTCACCATCTCCCTATCTCCCTATCTCCCTCCCCCTCTCCCTCCCCACCTCCCTGCCCCTCTCCCTTTGTCTCCATCTATCTATCATTTTTTTTCATAAGCTCTGTGTTCCCAGGCAGCTTCTGTAATGAAGGAAACAGGCCTCAAGTACAGGAGAGTTCTAACCAATGACTCCCAAACATGGGTCCTAGAATCATCAGCCCCGTAAGAATCTCTGTGGATTTTTTTGTTTGTTTGTGTGCTTTTGGCACAAGGTCTCAGGACTGGGCCCAGGCTGATGTCCTGAGTGCTGGGATTATAGCTGTGACTTCACACTTGGCTTATGAAGTGCTAGGACTCTAGCCTAGGGCTTTGGCCTGCTAGGCAAACATGCTACAACTGAGCTCCGTGTCCGGCTGCCCATTGTGCCATGCTTTTTGAAACTGAACTTTTTAATAGATCAGAGTATCTTGTAGACAGAACTAGGCCACCTACTTTAAGTATTTGCTTTAGGTAACTCTGATTCTTCACCAAGGCTGGAACTCCTCAATGAAAGATCAATAGCGGACAAGAAAGAGTGACTTTGGAAATAGATACTATGGAGAGCTACCACAGATACCCAGGGAGACACTGCACTGTTATAGCTGAGGCGTTCCAGTTCTGGACTCAGAATGTTGAGGTTTAAATCCTGTCTATACCTTTCAGAGCTATGGGATCTGGGGTGAAGCATTTAAAAAAATAATAATAAAACCAGCTTTGGTGATGGCTTCAGCGTTTGCTAACGGTACGAATCTTGCAGAAGATCTGAGTTCAGTTCCTACTACCAAGGTCAGGCATCTCACAACTCCTGTGCAACTCCAGCTACAGGGGCATCCATGCCTCTGCCATTCATGGGACCCTGTATAACATATAATGTACCAGCATACTAAATATCCAATTTACAAAATAAAATATCTACATCCCTACCTTGTGGTGTTATTATACTGATTAAATAATCTAAAATATTTTAAACACTTACAATGATGTCAAAGACATAAGAAAAAACTGCAAATAGTATTACATGCTGTTGCCTACATTATTACAATAAGGAAATATAAAAGTGAAGGTTAAAGATATGACCTTGTCTTTAATGCCTTAGAGTAAAGAAGGCTAGCATTCTGTTGATGCATGAAACCCTGTATATAAGAGAGGACTTTTGACTTGTGTTTCCCCAGATGACTGTTAGCCCCTTTCGTGATTTCTGTGATCAGTAGAGGGGTGTCCCTGTTAAGTTTTTGTCAACCCACACAAAGTAGAGTCATCGGATTCCCTGTATACAAGTCTGTGGGACAGTTTCTTGATTACTGATTGATGGAGAAAGGCCTAAACCTCTAAGGGCAGTGCCATCCTGGACAGATGGTCCTGGATTGTATAAGAAAGCATGCTAAGCTTAAGCAAGCCATGGAGAACAAGGCAGTAAGCAGCACACCTCCATAGCTTCCTCTTCAATTTCTGCCTCCTGTTTTCTGCCCTTCTAGACTTCCTACCCTGGTTTCCCTCAGTGGTTGGGACATGTAAGCCACATAAACCATTTATTACCAAAGTTACTTTTGGCCATGGTATGCTTAATCACAGTAATAGAATACCTTCTAAGATGAGAGGCTGTGGTCAGCAAACATACCCATCATGTCTGTAGTGCATTCAGTCCATAGCTTTCCTTGTCTTCGTGTCTCAGGAACAGTAATAGAAAGTGTGTCACAGAAGAAACATTAAGCCATGTGATTTTGGAAGCATTTTAACATTCTACACCTCTCTGTTTTACATTATGGCCTCAAAAGTTCTATTAATGTCAGTTATATTTGAGTCAAGCACTTATCTGGCTACTTACCCAGTAGACAGCAACTTCGGTGAGCTCAGAGTACTGTGGCTTCCCTTTCTAAGGCCCAAATCTCCACTGAAGATCCTGCTGTTGACCAGGGCAGGATGGAGCCTGGTGTGTCTTATCCACAGCCAATGTGGTTTCATTTCTAAATAATATCTTGGGCATCTGAAGACCTCATCTATCTACCCACTTCTTCCTTTACCTCTTATCCAGATTGTGTCTCCATGAGGAAGAGGAGTTGCTATTCAGAAGAGGTCTCAGGGGTCAGATTTCAGGATGCTAATTGGGTTACTACATGCTGAGTTTGTAGCTGTCTCCTTGGTGATCTTTGAGCTTTGAGTGGTTGACAGTCCTCTGTGGCCCAAGGCTATTGTCGTTTCTAATAGTCACTGTTACCTAATGTTTGCCAACTGGCCATCCATGTGGAATATCCAGATGATTTTTCATGATAAAATAAACATTTAATAAACAATTTAAGTTGTTTATTTTTCTACTGAAACTCTACAATTTTAAGTAAATGGACACCAAGTTACCACCAGGAGCAGAGAGTACAAACTGCTAGAAAATACTTTGGTCATGGACACCTGACATTCAGGAACTACTCCATGAAATCAGCCATCCATAGAAGCAGCCTTTCAAGCCCAGCTGTTTTTCCAATTAGGAAGTTTAGTTTTATAACAGGTGTCAGACACACAACAAGCACTTTTTAATTTTTTTGTTTTTTTTCTTTTTTAAAATTAATTTATTTATTTCCTTTACATTCTGATTGTAGCCCCTCCCTCCCCTCCTTTTTACCCACACTTCTGTCTCCTATTCCTCAGAAAAGTGGAGCTCCCCTACCAACCCACCACAGGAACTACTAGGATTCAGCACTTCTTCCCCTGTGGCCTGGTGAGGCAGTCCTGCCAAGAGGAAGTGATAAAACAAACAAACAAACAAACAAAAGAAAAAAAAAAAAAACCAGCCACACTGGCCTAAGACCTGCCAGTCATTCAACATTAATTGCTGGATAGACCCTTGGCAATTGCTCCTTTGGCCCAGTGAAACAGGTATTGAGTATGAATTTCTATAATTTCCTCTTCATACATAAAGTTAGGATTGACAAGCTTTGATAAATGGGGTGTCAGACAGATAAGACTTGTCGAGCATGCGAACATCCATGAGGCTTAACACAGGAGACCTGCCCAGGCCGTGAGGACCAGGCAATGCCTGGAATTTGAGAGTTTCCCTCACACTCTTAAACACAATGTTCAGGAAAGTTACATTGTTTCTGAGAATGCTGAACTGAGTTGCTATGTTGTAGAACCGGAGACACACATATTTTTTTAAGTGTTATTTTCAATGAATGCATTGAGCAGAATCCTTGTCAGAGAGAGGCCCCACTCCTGTTACTAGGGACCCACATGAAGGTGGAGCTGCCCATCGGTACCTCTGTGTAGGGGGGGCTTAGCTCCAGTCTATGTGCGGTCTTTGGTTGTTGCTTCGGTCTCTGTAAGCCTCTCTGGGCCCTGGTTGGCTGGCTCTGTCTGTCTTCTTATGGACTTCCCATTCACTTCCAGATTCTTCTATCCACCCTCCGCCCCATATTTCCACAATACTTCCTATGTTTCGCCCAATGTTTGTGAGTCTCCACACATTTGTTTGAATCTGCCACAGGGTGTAGCCTCTCAGAGGACAGCTATGCTGATTCCTGTCTGTGAGCAAAGTTAATAGGGTTGGTGGTTGAATTTCTCTGTGTATGTAGCCTTGGCTGTCCTGGACTTGCTATGTAGACCAGGTCGGCCTCAGTCTCACAGAGATTTACCTGCCTCTGCCTCCCTGAATGCTGGAATTAAAGGCATATGCCATCACATCTGGTCTGGCTGCACATCTCTTTATGCAGTTCAATTTAAAAAAAAGTAATTTCTTTTAAGATGCATTCATTGAAAATAACATTTAAAAAATATGTGTGTCTCAGGTTCTACAACATAGCAACTCAGTTCAGCATTCTCAGAAATGATATAACTTTCCTGAACATTGTGTTTAAGAGTGTGAGGGAAACTCTCAAATTCCGGGCATTGCCTGGTCCTCACGGCCTGGGCAGGTCTCCTGTGTTAAGCCTCATGGATGTTCGCATGCTAGACAAGTCTTATCTGTCTGACACCCCATTTATCAAAGCTTGTCAATCCTAACTTTATGTATGAAGAGGAAACTATTGAAATTCATACTCTATACCTGTTTCACTGGGCCAAAGGAGCAATTGCCAAGGGTCTATCCAGCCATTAACGTTGAATGACTGGCAGGTCTTATGCCAGTGTGGCTGTCAGCCTTCTCTCTTAGGTGAAAGAATGGTATTACAGACTGTCTTGTGTTAGGGAAAAGGGGGTTGACTGGATAAGGAGCCCAGGATCTCTTGTGATAGATGTCCTATTTCTGGAAAGATGCTAGGCTTATTATACTCCATGATGTACCTTTAAACTTCAGTTTTTAAAACACAATTAACACATTGTGCTCCGTGTCCTGCTTTTGCAAGGAAAGGAGGTTTCAGTGGTGTTACAGTGAAACTGAGTGGGGCTCACGCATAATCTATTCACGCCAGGGTCTCATGAGTTCTGCGCATTCCTATGTTGAGTGTGACCCCAAAGGAACACAGAAACCATAGTTTCATGGCTTTATTATAAGTAATGGATATTGTTATGGGCTCTGCTGATCTGAAGAGAGAAGCTGTGACTGAGGGGGTGTGAGCAGGCAAGTTTGCCTACTTGGTATTTGTGACCATGTTTTTAGGCTCCCAAACCAAGGCTGACCTATTTTTTTTTTCTCAAAGGCATCTATTTAAAAGTCCAGGACTTGACACTAAGAATTTGGCAAAGAAAATAATAGTCTAGTTAAGACTTTCCTCGATAAAGTAAAAATATCTATGAAATAACACATTTTGGTTTATTAGTATAGAAAATCAGAAATAGAAATTATCACATTGTTAATGATCACTTAATGACCAACACTATTTTTAGAAATAAAGTATTATATAATTAGAAATTTTAAATTACATAAGAAACATAAAATAGATCACAAATTACTTCTTTCCACTCTCTTAATAGGTAACAGCCATTAATTGATTTGTGTATATGTGTGAGATGCCTGGTGCTGGAGATATTAATTGATTTAAACTTTATTGATAGCATCATCCAGTTTATATTTCCTGTGTATATATTTGATATTTAATCAAATAAAATTGCTTTAATTAGTTTAATACACCTGGCTATTTTCAGATAACTCTATATGTTATCTGTGTATTTGTACATATTATGGACTTACCTATTCTTCTTAATAGCTACAAAATATCTGCTACGAAAATCTAATATGTAATTTTTCCAATCAGTGAGCCCAATTTCTAAAACAACCCGAAGCATAAAACTAAACTATGTTTTCCCAACCATGTTTTAATTCACTGATAAGACAAAGAATGATTTTCCAAGAATATATTCCTTTTTATTAAAATGCACATACACTTATATGCATATATACATATATGCATGTATATATGTACATATGTATATATATATATATATCCTTTAGATACATGACTTTATTCTGATGAGCTTTTGGTTGTGTACCTTTTATTATAAATAACAACAAACTGTCTGAAGGTCAGAATTGGCAATCACTGCAAAGCCACAGCTATGCAAGGTTTGGAATCGAATTTACTTTCTATTGTGACTTGGAATTAGAGTGGAAAGCATTTGGCTAAATTTATGTATTACTGGGGTCTTATAATCTGTTTCTCAAGGAGGTAAGACTACAAAAGGGAAGAAAGAACCAATTACTGAGTGGGTTTTCTGTGCCAAGGACTGCGTTAGATTTTGGCACATACCCTATTGCTAAAGGGTTATTGTTATTGATTATTTAATAATTAAGTCCACAAAGTTATTTCCAGGCACCATGAGGTAGATATTGCGGACAGCCAAGGATTTGATTATATCCTTAAAGGTACACTCATCTGTAGCAATTCTGTTTCTATGGTATAGGCTGAACTGAAGAGAAAGACAATGATTTTAGGGAAAGAAAGATGGGCTGATGTCATTAAACCTCATAGGTGCTTACAAAAAATAATTGTTCTATGTGTATCTGGAAATTAAGTTACTCATGCAAAGTAGAAGACCTGTCAATTGTTAATGTATGATTTGCCAATAATTGTGGACACCAGACACAAAGCTGTAAAGAGAAGCATGTCTTCAGTGTCATTAGGAAATACCCTGCCTACAAGAGTGTAGGGATAAAGAGATTAAAGGAATGGCTAACCAATGACTTGCCAAACTTGAGACCCATGCCATGGGAGAGAGTTAACCCTGACACTATTAATGATACTCTGCTATCCTTGCAGACAGGAGCCTAGCATAACTGCCTTCTGAGAAGCTTCACCCAGCAACTGATGGAAATAGACGTAGAGATACACAGCCAAACAGTAGAGAGTCTTGTGAAAAAGTGGGAGGAAGGATTGAGGGAACTGAAGGGGTCAAGCATACCAGGAGAAGACCTACAGAGGAAACTAACCTAGGCCCATGGGATCTCATAAAAACTGAGCCACCAACCAAAGAGCATCCATGGACTGAACCTAGGCACCCTACACATGTTAGGCGATGTGCAGCTTGGTCTTCGCATTGGTCCCCAAACAATTGGAGCAGGGCTGTCTCTGACGTTTTTGCCTACTAACGTATCTCCTTGCCCTAGCTGGGCTGCCTTTCCTGGCCTCAGTGGAAGAGGCTGCTCTTAGTCCTGATGCAATTTGATGTGCAAGGGTGGGTTGGTCCCCTTCACTGAGGAAAAAGAGATGGGGAATCAGGGAAGGGAGATATGAGGGTGGGGCTAGGGAGAAGAAGAGACAGGTCATCTGCAATCAAGCTGTAAAGTGATTAAATAAATTAATTACTAAAAAAAGAGAGAAGGAAATAGGCACAGATTCAGATGTGGGTCTGCAGCAAGGGCATGTGCTTCTTTTTTTTTTTTTAAAGATTTATTTATTATTTATACAGTATTCCATCCACAAGTGTGCCTGCCCACCACAAAAAGACACCAGATCTCATTACAGGTGGTTGTGAGCCACCACGTGGTTGCTGGGAATTGAACTCAGGACCTTCGGAAGAGCAGACTGTGCTCTTAACCTCTAAGCCATCTCTCCAGGCATGTGCTTCTTGACTGGTTCTGGGTGCAATCTGCTGGGTATCACTCCACTGAGTACACCTATGAGAGACCTTAGGGAATTTCACTTAAGAAGATAAGAAAGATGTTATTTAGTCAGTGAGACCATCCCTGCTCTCAGTGTACTAGTTTATCTTGGACAGTGACATTCTGACCTGAAATTCCAAGTGTGGTTGATTCTAAGCAAGGGCCTTTAAGGATAAGAAGCTTCAATAAGTGATACTGAATGCAATGTTGATTACTGTTGTTGAAATTTTAGTGTTGACTATTCAAGCATTCTTAGTTTTTCTTAATAAGAAAACAATCAATCATTTTCTTTAATTCTGTCTCCAGGTAAGCCTACAACATCTCTAAAAGCATCACATTCCACATGCCTGCTGCCAAATACATAAAATAACATTTCTTTTATACATGCCTTTCAACATCCCTCTTTCCATCCCTGATGATGTGACATGACATTTTAAATCTCTACTTGTCTCCGATGGCTCTGTAATCACCATATGATTCCCATTCAAAAGGATACAGGTGCCAAAGGATGATGGAGTATGGCACAAGATTCCATGAAGGTGTGGAGTCAGATCTTTCCTGAGGGAATGTAGCCATTCCTGTGACTGTGCACATAAATGGAAAGCCTGTTACAAGCTGCCTGGCAGATACCATCTATTCAGAACGTATTTCTCCTCTCCATTTTCACCCCTCCCCCTTAATGCTTCTGCTCCCTCCTTTTGGCTTCCCAGTTTAAAAAACACTAGAGTCCTAGAAATGTAGCATCCAACAGAATCCTGCTGTAGGAAAAATATTCCTCATTTAGGGTATGGCAACATAGATAATTAAAATTTCAGTTGTTCTGTTGAAGTAGTCATATTTTAAGTGCTGAAGAGACCACGGCATATGACACACACAGGATAGTACAAAGGTATAGCGTAACATTTCCTTCGTGGCATAAAAATCTGCTAAACATTAAATGTTAATGTCAAAGTGTCTGGGGGATCCCACAGAACACAACACTTGCTAGTGTCACTTATTCTTCCATAGTCTGGCAGATCCTAATTGGCATTCTTTGATTCTATGTGGTGCCAGGGATTCCCAGGAGAAGGCAGATGGTTCTGGGAACTCCAGCGTTGGCAGTGTGGTTTGGGTCTTTTCATTTCATCCACTACCTCTAGCTTAAAATCAGCCCACCTTTGACATTCTCGCGCCATTAGTTGTGTCCACAATTTTTTTCTTAATTTGAAAACTCACATATCCCATTAGACTTTGCTAGCATCATTTATTTTTAAGCCTGGTTGCAAAAAATCAATAAAGGACTTTTTGTGGCATGCCTAGCATTGTTCAGTGAATGACAAGGTTTGGGGACAGTTTATAAGAAAATGACAGGCTGTGGCAGAAGGTCTTTGCCACAGAGACATGCACACTGATGTGCTGTGATCATCTCTGAGGTGCTCGGCAGGTAATTTGTTGCTATTGATGAACTGTCAGCAATTGCAAGTGGTTCTTTTATTTTAAGAAATTAAAACAGTCTCTATTCCTGGGACTGTAGTGTGTCTTTCATTTGTATTCTTTCTTGCTCTCATGAGTAGAAAACAAGTGCTAAGAACTTGGTGCCTGGCTCACTGGTGGCTGCTCCTACTCCGTGGCTTGCTTCCAAGACTGGACCATTGATTGGAATTGTCACCCATATGTGTCATTGTGGAAAAAAAAAATGTGAAAGGCATCATGAGCAATGTGATGTCAGGCTATTTTGCTGATGGCTATTCCTGGAGCCTTGTCACTGCTTTTTTCATTGTTTGAATCTGGCTGGGGAAGAGAGGATGACACTCAAGAAATAGTGTGCAAGTGTAAAAAGATGACCAAAGAGAATTTGTTTTCACGGTGGACTAGGTCCAGGACTTGCTTAGGCCGAGGAGAAGGTGGTACAGTGGTGTTAGTGGGTTAGGACAAAGTTGAAGGTGCACAAGCAGAGCCTTTAATGGAAAAGAAGAAAAGGTCACCTGGGCCATATCTGAAAGTCAGGACACTGTGCAGTATTGCCAGTGGCATGCAGAAAGATTTTTTAACCGAGTGCCTCAAATGGGATCAGGCAGTTTTTTTTTAAAGGCAGTGTGCTTGGAATCCACATAATGAGTGAATTTGGCATCTGTTCTTGTCTAGTTCTGTTACTTATGGGTGGAACAGAATTGTTACAGAAACATGACACACTATCAGCTCTCCCTGGCTTCTGGGGTCTGTTTCAAGTGGCCATTGTTGAAGGGAAGGTGCGTCCTGTGCAAACCTGCAGACTTTTATGGCTCAGTTTGCATAGGTAGACTGTACTAGAAAACCCAAACTTCCTAGTTCTCTCAGGACAGTGTTCTGAGCTCATTTTTGAAAATGGCTCACAAGCACAAAGACCCCATTGAGCTGACCTCGGGAGGAAGGGCGGCTTGACTGATGTAGCATCATCTGTCCATTTAGTTTGTTCTTGCTTTGCTGACGGTTACACGGATTTAAAGGCCCATTAGAGACATGTTCTGTCTGAGCAGTGCAAACACACGAGCTGATGACTGCTCGATAAACAGATTAAGTTTCATTTTAGACAGGAGTAGGGTTTCACTTATTTAGAAGCTAATTATAAATAGGAACCATATTCCTTTTGATGGACAATTCAATTGCATTTAAATTCAAATTAGCATCTGCTGTTTATATTTTATATTGTGCAATCTACCTGAATTTAGACAGAATCCATTCAAGATCTGTGGCTATGGCATCTTTGTTCTCTGAAGTATTTTAAAGGGAAAAAAGAACATTCTCTGAACCCTTGTTATTGGAACCAGCATGCAGTTGTCCTTGAACATTAAAGAGTGCTCTTTCCGGTCCACACTCATATGAAAGGGGGTTGTGCAAACTAGCACAAATACAGTTTACTACAAAAGTGGCTGTTAGAAAAATTGAGAATTTTTCAAATAATAAATATATTTTCAATGCCCAACACATATAAACTATCCTTATATCTTTGTCAGGTATTTTCTTATGTAGAATTTAGTGTGTGTGTGTGTGTGTGTGTGTGTGTGTGTGTGTGTGTGTGTACATAAACACATTTAAATTCCCTGTATATATGAACTTTACCTGTACTTAATACAAATACGTAATGCAAAAAAATAAATAAATAAACAGTCAAATTTATCTATGAGCAGGTGAATGTATTCATAATTAGTTTCTCAGGATTTTATAACTGATTGAGAATAATTAAGTAGCTTAGCTTTGTGTGTTTTGCTTTTTCCTAAACAAATCTCATTTACCTACAGAAAAATCATGAAGTTGGGGACTATGAGGAGTTGCTTATGCAGATGTCATCAAATACTTGAAGAGTGCTTGTAAGGCAATGGCTGACAGAAGGGGTGGGAATTGATGCCCAACAACTAAGTTGTTGTCAAAGGCATATATAGTCCACTTAGAAATGTTATTTTTTTTTAAATTATTGACTCGTGGTCCTACCATTTTCCCCAAAGTATTCAGGCTTAACTTATAAAGAGACAAGAATCCCTATAGCATAATACACTGTCTGAAATTTAATTTATAGCTGTTACTATTAAATAGTCATTCTGTTTTTTCAAAGTAATGATATGCCATAGTATTAGAGACTATTTTAGTATAAACCAGCATAAAGTTATTTAAAATATGCAGTAGATTTACATGAACATGTACTAAGATACCAACATCTTTGAATTGGAAAGCATTCCGGTTTTATTTCTGTTGCTGTAATAAAATACTCTGAACAAAAGCAACTTGGAGAAGAGAAGGAGTTGTTTGACGTATACTTCTGGGTCTCAGTCCAGCCGTGAAGGAAATCAGGGCAGAAGGTGGGGGAGAGTGCTTACACAGGAATTCAGAGCAGAAACCATGGAGGAATGCTGTTTTCTAGCTTACTCTCAGGTTCCTGCCTAGCCAGCTTTTAACTCTACGACCATTCGCTAAGGATGGCAGCTAAAATGGCTGCCACTGGACATCATACTGTTCAGAGTCAGATGAAGGTCTGGGGAGTCACAAAGTAAATAGTGAACTAATTATTTATGTAATTAGTTTTGGCAGAATACCATTTTAGTTTGCTTCTGTATAACTATGGCTTTGAGCCCTTCCCTTTTGCCTTTGTTTGCCTTCCAGTGTGTATCTACTTGTAGGTCTGTGCACCTAACCCCCTGTGGTTTGTGTGATGATCTCTGTGTATGTCTCTGCCGGCATGGGTGCCTCCCAGTGGTGGCCTGCCTGCGAGTCCTTCCCAGGTCTGAATACAGTTTGTCTTATTTCCATATGACTCTTCTCAATACCTTTAATCTCTTAGTCTTCTGTAGCCATCTCTCTTCCCTGGCATTGGATGATGAACCTCACAAAACTTTGGTCTTTGTTAACATGTGGAACTCAGAAGACCCTGGGCGGGCTCTGCAAAGAAACACTGGATTGATGCTACCTTGACTGTGGATTTTCCAACCTACAGAACACTGACAAACACATCACTGCTGTGGAAAAGGCAGAAATATGTGGCATTTTTATTATAGCCCCATGAATAACCTAAGCTATCACAGTCAGTACAGTAGGAGCAGTAAGCTACTGTGATGTTTTGGAAGGAAATCTGCCATTACTAAAATTCTTTGTTTTAATTAGTTTAAATCATAGCATATTTGACACCACAACTTTACCTTCTAAGAGTCATTCAAATAATCAAGTTGCCCAAGGAGATACATGAAGCAAGTGTACCTTGAAAAAGAAAACCATTAGAAACAGGAAAATCACCACCAAGGGACCATAAGTAAACTGTTTTAATGTGTTGAACAGAATTCTTTTCGTCTGTAATCGCAGCAGTAGGGAGTAAGTAAGTAAGAAGCCAGTCTGGGTATATAGTCTGTTGAAGGTCTTCACTGGGCTATATAGAGAGACCATGTCTCAAAAGACTCAACAAATAAAACAAATAAATGAATGATATGAGAGATGCAACTGAGGAAAATATGAACTCTGTCTCTGTCTGTCTGTCTCTGTCTCTCCCTGTCTGTGTCTGTCTGTGTCTGTCTCTGTCTCTCTGTCTCTGTCTGTCTCTGTTTCTCTGTCTGTCTCTGTCTCTTTCTCTCTCTCTCTCTCTCTCTCTCTCTCTCTGTGTGTGTGTGTGTGTGTGTGTGTGTGTGTGTGTGTGTGTGTCTTTTTAAGCATATGTGCAATAATCTGTGACCCCTTTTTGTCTAACTATGAAGTTCTGCCCCTGGAACCTAGAGGGAAAATCATCTCAGTTAGTTGTAATATGAGTCAAATACACTCCTCTGACGCTGTTTGAGGATCTAACCACCATCTAGGAAATTGTTTCCAGAAAATGAATCACAAACTAAACTTTGGAACATGATCTGCTGTAATTGGAGGCTGCCTGGACTGTGACGGATAGTATCAGATGAAGATGCATTCTTTCTCTATGTTGCTCATTATACTAATGATGTTTCTGCTGCCTTCAGAGATGGATGGAACATTTGATAGATCCATTTGGTTTAAATTCTGTGGTAGACACAGCAATGGATTCCTGGAGGTTTTGATTTGTGTAGAACATGGGAAGCTAAAACCGTGAAGGCACCTATCCTTGCTCCAAGCTCGACGCTGCCCCAATTCTCTGTTATCCTGTTCAATCCTCCAAATAACTCAGTGAAACAAACATTACTCACCACACTTCATAAAAGAGGAACTACCTGCCGAGATGTTAAGCGACATGGCAAGGCTATGTTCACATCATGAAAGAATCAAATTTCCAATCCAAGCCTGTGAGGTGCCCACATTTCTGGCTGTTTCAGCTTACGGCAGGACTCCAGGAATTGAACTGACAGGGCATTAAGAGGATGAAGAAAAGACACATAGAACACCTGGGATCAGGTGACCTGGGTCTCTCTGATAGAGAAGCCTCAGCCCCTGGGAAGCTAAGAATAATTATATACAGCTGACCAGGGAGTTGGGCTTGCCAAGAGACAGCAAGTGCAAAAACTTAACAGCCACTATGGCACTCTGTGGTCAACTGATTTTTTAAAAATGTTTCTCTTATATGAGAACATGTTGAAGCTATGTGCACACATGACCAACACAGGCAGGACCAGAGAATGAGCATAGGAAAGAGAAATAAAGGGAGAGAGAAGGACAGAATACAAAATGGAAACCTAGAAAGGTGTTGACTGTCCAAAGAAGCCCACCCTCATGCCTTGAGTGTGCCCTTTTGCCTGGAAATAAGCTTGTAGCCGATCATTTTCATTAAGGAAAAGACTCATCACTCTGATACCTAAGGAGCAAATTTGGACTACTCTAACTTCAAAGCATCTAAGCGTTTAGCCATTGATAGAATAAAAATGGAAGCCTTTCCAAGCCACATTATTATATGTGTAGCTGTTTGGTAGCATTTCCATGATTCTGAATCACTGTGGAAAATCCTATGCCTTTCTGTACAACACAACCACACCTCTGGACATGGTCATGTACTTCAGGAATATTTGCCTGCATAACAATGAGCTCTTCATGAACTTGAAATAATAGTTCTCATTACCCTTGACTGGCTACAGGAGACCTGGAAGAGGAGCAGTTTGTTGACATGGCACATATAGAACCAATGCTTAAGCAGGTTGGAATTAACAGTGGGTGCTTTGGGTCTGGTCTGCCAGCTGAAGACTGGATGCCCCGGTGATGGAGAGGAACTTGTGATTGTCCAGACAGTCAGCTCTCTGTCCTGTCAGTACTTTTGGAAGTTGCTTGCCTGAACCTTCTTCATATTAGCTAGTTTTTCCTTCTGAGGTCTCTGATGGGGTTGAAGACTAGATAGCCACAGTATTAATATAAGTTGACTGAAACAAAATTTAGATATTAGGATAAGAATCAGTAGCATAGGATAGATAGTGGAACAATTTCTTAAAAATTGTTAACTACAAATGGACTGACTGGTCCTTGTAAATGTGACTTAATGGGTAATTCTTATTTTGTTGTATATAGCTTATTTTATTTAATAGAAAGGGGGAGATGAAGGAGAGATAAACAAGTTTTTTGTTTAGATCACAAGTGGGGGATGAGAAAAGACTCAGGAGAGCAGGTGATGTTTATTCCCTTAGAAGTTAAACCACCATGTGAGGGAGATTGGTTATTAACCAGCTGAAAAACATCCTTGAACAAATTCTGAGAGGAGGTATAAAAAATGAGCCAAAAACAAGAGGTGGGACCTTTGGAGACTTGGGATGGTTTTGGCTGTTTATCGCTGCACTTAGAGATGCTCCTAGAGAGACTCACTTGAGGGAAGGCTTCGGGGCTCTGGGCTCGGCTGAGGTTCCGGGTTCTGGTTGTTCCAGAAGAAGAAATCTTGCTGATTACACCAGCAGAATTGTTCCTCAGCACTGATATCCTTATACTTCCATTTTTGTGTTCTTTGATCTTCTTTTCCTATTGTTTAGGTTAGTCGGGTTATAAGTGAGGTACTTTCAGTTAACAATTTCTTAATATAATATATTTGCTAAGAAAATTGAGCCTACAAGTGGGAGGCATGGTTGAGCTATGGAAGGTGGTAAGAAATATAGAGCCGAACAATGAATACTCAATATAAACCAAAGAAAAGATGCAGAATGAATTAAGAGGCAGGTTTTGAGGCAGGTTCTAGACCCTTTGATATAGAGAGATTCTCTAGAAAAATGTTTATGGACCAGACCCTGCTTACCCTGTTTATCCTGCGTCTTCTTTAAAAGCTCTTAGTGTCCATCATGGCCTCTGCCCCTGTATAAGTTGATTTGCGTCTTTTCCAAAGAGCTTGAGACTCTAGTCTCTCATGCACATGCACACAAGCTGGTTTGAAAAGGTCTTTGTAGATGATCCAGTTCCGATGTTTGTCCATGACTCATTCGAAGGGGAAAAGTGGATGCATGCAAGGAGCACACTATGCAGTGGTGAAGGTAGAGACTGACGCAACACAGCTACAAGGTGAAGAATACCAAAACTTGTCTCCTAATTACCAGGCACCAAGAAAATATCCCAGGGCAGATTTTTCCACTGAGCCTTCCTTCAAAAGACTGGCATCCCGAAATGGATGACCAGGAATCTCTGTCACATAAATCTCTAAATGCTTAGTATTTTGTTGACAAATGTAGAAAATGAAAGCAATGTTCTGTGAAGATTTAGTCATCTAACCCACTGAAATATATATATATATACACACACACACACACACACACACACACACACACACACACACACA
>OU015742.1:24547802-24588473 GCA_907169655.1 Acomys percivali | reverse complement strand
ACACACACACACACACACACACACACACACACACACACACACACATACCCAGTGCTCAGAGTGGCAGCAGTAGCTGTCACAAAGAGCACAGACTGGCACTTGAGCACTTATTCCAGACCATCACTCAGAGTCAGAAAAGTCCTTTTAAATTAACCGTTGTGTCAAGTCTTCCAAGAAGACCCAAAGAGGAGTTTCTGTATGGACACTGATGAAGGAAGACAGGAATACACACAACATAGCAAAGCAAGAGTCAATGTGAGGGAGTGCAGCTGCAGAGGCCAAAAGGTAACCCAAATAAGCTCATGATACCTGTAAAGTCTGGGATTACATTTTCCAGGACCATATCCCCTTCATGCTGTCTACACTTTTACTTACCAGACAGAATGATCTACTTTATTTACCAGCTGATAAAATGTGCACAGGGGAGGCTGGTCTTTAAGCCTACACTTCAAAGCTGAAGGGTAACATGGAACCAGCTGACAGGCGATGACAACAGGCAAGCTTGATGCTTGAAAACTGGCCATGTGTAGCACAGTTCAAAACACCAACTTCAATATAAGAACTTTCCAGGGCACTGCCGTTGGTGACGGAAAATGAAAGTCAAAAGGAGAAAATGGAAAGAACTCACATTTCAGTAGAACCCATAAGGGGCTCCAGGGGGGAAAATGATAAACCTCTTTGGAAGAAAAAAACGTAGAAGCTTAAATGTGGCAGAGTGATGAAAAAAGTGCTTCTCCCAGTGTAATCCTTCTAAAGAAAAACTAATTTTCAAATCAAGATATTATGCTTTCTAGATAATTTTGAAAAGAGAATTATTTTTTAAGTGGAAAGTTAAACTAAGAAGGCTTGGAGGAGGTAGGACAGGATGGCTCACCATGAAAGAGAAGATATTTAAAATCTTTGGATGTTCTTATATAATGTAATTTATTTATATAACAGTATTAGATATTATGCATAACTGATTAAACATAGTAAAATAATTTTTTGTAAAATGGATTTTTAAAATGTATCTCTTAAGGTAAATAGTAATTATTATTTTGAAGATTAGTTTTGACAGGGTTTGAACATTGATGGGATGAAAAAAAATCAAAGAAGATGCACATAGGTTTTGTAAATATATTTTATGTAACTAAAGACAGAAAAATTCCCAAGGGGAATGGTCACTGATGGGGATTATGAGCTGCCTCTGGCTGTGCCTTTTAGTAATAAAGGATAAAATCTAAGGGGGAACGGAGCAGTCAGTAACAGCCAACATTAAGCACATGGTCCTTAGTGGCCTGATGATGAATAAAATATGAAGGTTGTCCGTAAAGTTTTTAGTATGGTTTTTAGGTGACTAAATCTGTTGACAAAGCAAACGCTCCTTGCCCCAGCTTAAATTTGCATCTCATTTATTCATCCAGTATGCATAATTGAGCTCCAGGTATTAGGACCTGAGAATACCAAAGGAGGAAGAAGGGAAACCCCACTCTCAACGGGCAGTGACAATGCCAGTGGTGGACTCCTCTGCTTCTTTCTTAATCAGTACTCAACCAGGAGTACGTATTTAAAAATAGTGAGACTGGTTTAACTACATTGAAGATGAACTCCATTGGCAAAGGTGCTCAAGCTGCAGATAAGCAGTAAGCCTTCCTGGTGCTCCAGAATCACTTTGTTCTTTGTCTGTGAGGCTGTAGCTGACATAGTCCTCTATGTGTTCTCACTATGGGTATAAAAATAGAAAGCTCATAGTCTAAGCTCAGGTCATAGAGGGAGCAGAAGAGAGGGTGGATTAAACAGCAAGAGCATAGAACCAACTGGAAAGTGTACAGACCCTAGAATGAAGCCTGGGTGAGGCTGATGAGTGGCAGAGAGGTGGGGAGGCACGAGTGCCGGACCCCATGGCAGTGAGGACCGCAGCCCTATTCTGAACAGGCATCTCCATAGACTGCTCATATTTCTGAAGGTTTCACATCATAGATCATTCATGTGGGACATCCGTTCCTAAGTGTGCTTTGTGTAAGTCTAGTTCATTAAATATTGCTCCAACATCCATAACAGGTCTCCTGCTTAAGTAACAGGTGTCAGTCATAGCCTTGAAGGAAATATAATTCACCCAGATGGTTCAGGAGTACTGAATGTGTGTGTGTGTGTGTGTGTGTGTGTGTGTGTGTGTGTGTGTGAGAGAGAGAGAGAGAGAGAGAGAGAGAGAGAGAGACAGAGACAGAGACAGAGACAGAGACAGAGACAGAGAGAGACAGACAGACAGACACAGAGACAGACAGATACATAGACAGAGACAGAGAGAGACAGATACATAGACAGAGACAGACAGAGACAGAGACAGAGAGAGACAGATAGACAGAGAAAGATAGAGACAGGGAGGGGCAGACAGAGACACTAGAAGTACAGTGAACATTATCAAAAAGCACATAAAATGCATAAAGAATGCAAAAAGATATTAGTTAAACTGAAATCCAACCAACCATCTATTTTAAATCAATTTTGCATAAGAATAAACATGTGTCTTTATTAACCCATATTTAAATAAGTGCAGGGTCTCATATCTAACAGAGTTTCTGTAATAATGATAAAGAGCATCTCATGACACCTGAACACTTGTAATGAGATGTTGAAACATCTGTCATAGCTGGGGGGGGGGGTGACAAAAACCGAAGGGAATCCTGTTGCCTTTTACCCACATCCATAGCTAATCAAGTGCTAAATTTATTTTGGTGGTTAACAGCCGTAGGTAACAGGTATTCATTTACTGTTCAAGGTTTTTGTTTATTTTCTCCTGCCATAGGTTAACAGCCTTTCAACCCATAGATGTGATGAGGGTCCAAAGACTTTGCAAGGGCCTATAGGAACAGACTTGGAGGAAGTCTTGTTTCAGGAGAGCTACAAGCTAGCCAGCTGATTTCATGTCTCTTGTTAGCCAAACTCAGGACGAAGTTATGTTCTCTGGAGCCAGGGTTAGTCTCCAGGGAATGTAGAACAGAGCTTTCACTCCAGCATCTTAGCTCAATACACCAAGTACACTAGCAGATTAATTAGATGTTTTGGTTAGAGATAGAGGACAGCAGTAGAGAAAGACTAGTTCATTTGGGGGCGGGGCAGTCACCAAGATGGCTCGGTGCATAAAGGTCCTGACTATCAAACCTGTTGAGCTGAGTTCCATCCCTTAGATCCATGTTGTAGAAGGAGGGTTGCCCCCTGACCTACACATACACTTATACACAAAACACATTTTAAAAAGTAAAAGAGCAAAACAGAAATAAGTTGAGTGATTGCTTGTAGAATGGACCCTAGGTCTGCACTTCCAATGTCATTGGATAATTCGGAATGTGGGTTTGGAGAAGAATATTGAGGCCCATTTCTTGTGCCTGTATGTCCTTGTAAATTTTGTCCGAGATAATATACTTGGAAGTTGGGTGTAGCAGTGGCCCTCTGTAAAATGAGCAGTTAGACAATTTAAAAATATTTGAAGTATGTGTGTGTGCGCGCATGCTTATGTGTGTACCTGTGTGTGTATGTGCTTGTGTGTGTGTTCATGCATAAATGTGTGCATATGCATGTGTGTGTGTGCTTATGTGTGTGCCTGTGTATGGGCATGCTTGTGTATATGTGTGTATACCTGTATGTGCATGTGTGCATGTATGCTTGTGTACATGCATGCATGTGTATATGTGTGAGTGTATTTAAGCGTGTGTGTGTGTGTGTGTGTGTGTGTGTGTGTGTGTGTGTGTGTGTGTAACCTGGGAGCCAGAGAGCATCAGATTATCTGGATCTGGAGTTAGGTGTGGCTGTGAGCTAACCTGTGTGAATTTCAGGAACCGAACTCTAGTCCTCTGCAAGAGCAGCAACTGTTCTTTCCCCCTAAGCCATCTCTCCAGCTAACAAGCCCAGCATCTGGGAAGCAGAGGAAAGAAGATCCCTGAGTTCAAGGCCATTTGTAGCTACATAGGAAGTTTGAGGCAAACCTGGGCTACTTGAGTCCCTATCACAAAACAACCACAAAACCACAGTCTGAGACTGCGTGCAAGTCCATAGCATGGGTAATGACTTGCTTGCCTCTGCTTGCTCTAGTGGAACACTGCCTTACAGTGATGAACAAGTTCATGCTGACCCACTGGAAGATGAGACACTGTGTGGCTCTAAGCCAAGCCAGATCATTTGTCCCAGTCAAGGTCCTAGACAAATGGAAACACAACCAAGATCACTACAGCTGATGTACAGAAGGCCTCAAGCCAACCACAAGCCCGCCAAGAAGTCCAGCCGAGGCAAGAATATTTTGGATCTACACAATCATGAGCTGCATAAATGGATGTTATTTTGAGCCATTCCTTTTTCAGGCAATTTGTTACTCAGCAATAGCTAATTGATATGGTGATGTATAGAATAGAGTTCTATATAACTCCAGTGTAATGCACAATACTAAAATAAATGTGGGTAGCATGAAAACATCAGGTTTTTTTGTTGTTGTTGTTGAAAAATGAAGCGGAGATTTGATAGGAAGGGGCCAGTGAATGGAGCTAAAAACAAACAAAAAATGAGCTTTGAACATTTCACTGTGTATAGGACTAAGGCTGAAAAAAAATAGTAATAGAACCAGGTGCAATATGTTAGTAGAGAAATAACCACTGTGTCCTTGCATATAAAGAGAAACACATAACGAAAGCTATTTTTGTTTGCATTTGGTCTTTTCTAAGACCATTTATGTCTCACTATGTAATCCGCTCTTGCCTGTCTCTGTTCCCTCTGAACTCTAGTCTCCTGCCTCAGTCTCTCAGGTGCAGGAATTAAGAGGCATGCAAACTAACTCACTCTTAAGTTTCATATATTATGTTACCCAAAGCCTTGCACATAGGCACACCAGAGAAATAGAATTTATATGCCTCTGGCAGTCCCTAACCTCCCAGTGGAATCTTATTGAGTGGGCAGGGATGTTATGGCTGTGGGCCACTTCTTACAGGTGTGAAGAAAGTGGTAGCTTATGAGAATCCACACTTTCGTAGTCACACATGGCCATCTGAACAATGATTATTCTACCCAAAAAAGGGGAGGTAGCCTGCAGTTACTGTATAGAGGAAAAACAAGATTCCAAGTTGCAAGGATGCTCGCCTTCCTAGGAGACTCCCATATTAAGCTATTGGTCATTCAGTGTCTTCCAGTCTTTGTCTGATACAGTATGAATGACATGAATGACATGTGACAATATTCCTGTGGGGACTCGGAGATGGCTAATTTGGCAAAGCGTTTGCTTTGCCAGCACTAGGACCCGAGTTCAATTCTAAGCGCTTATGGAAAAGCTGGGCATGGTGGCACAAGTTTGCACTCCTAATCACTGAGGAAGTAGAAACAAACACACAAGAGCATCCTTGGGGTTACTGGCCAGCCAGCCTAACCTAATTACTAATGTGCAGTCCAATGAGACCATGCCTGGAGGACAGGCAATTACTTCTTCCCTGGCGCTTCTGGCTGGTGGCAGGTTCGCTGTCTGTTTCCTGTCCAGGTTCATCTATGACGGTAATAAACAGTTGTCATGGCTGTTTGTGGAGGTGTAATGAGATAATAGCCCTGAGTTTAACACCAACAAGCTCTGACAAATGATGATCTTATTTCTTTCCCCTTTGTTTAGTCTGAATCAGTTACTGGTTGGAGTAAGTAATACAGGAAAAGAAAAAGAGGTTGACGGCCACCATGGCCTTGCTGGCTGCCCCAGCGGAGCCCCCCACTTCCTCTTTGAGGGCTTTAGCACACATGAAAATTATCAGATGAGTTGATTCTCACGTGGAAAGGCTGAGAGAGGGAGGGGCCTGCAGCCAGGTGGAGCTTCCCTGAGGAAAATTAGGGAAGGGTTAAAACCAAGGGAAGAAGGAGCTTGGAAAGCCTTGCTGCTTGAGGTTCTGGGCCAGAAGTCAGCCAGAGTGGCCAGGTGAGTCCTTCAACATGAGAAGGGACAAATTGCTCGCTTCCCTAGTCGACCCAATGATGAATAAACAGCTCTCTTTGAATCCATCATAGCTCCTAGAAAATTGCTTTGCATATGGCAGGTTCACAGTAAGGGCTTACTGGATGGATGGTTTATTCAATTAATCACTGAATGTAAATAGAAGGGCCCCTTGAAATCGGGTAATCCCAAATTGTTGCTTTACAGCTGGGAAACCAAAGCCCAGGCACTATGTTCCTGGAGAGCAAGGCCAAAAGTGTGGCCCCCAGGTTGGCTGGCTCTCAGAAGGGGTTTACTGCTAAGGCTCTGAGTGTGCAAGAGGCAGCACCTCCACTTCAAACTCCAATCAGAGAAAGCAGATTTCCTCCCAAAACTGCCTTTTCTTTCTCCACGATGAGCAAAAATTCACTGGTTATCTTTTCTCAGCTTTAGTACCAAAGACCTATTTATTTTCTATTAGAAATTGCTGCATGCATCAGGGGACAGTTTCCAGTCTCAAGGGCTTGGTATCTAGACTTCTTCTAGTATGATGTAATTTGAGGTCTTTTTTTTTTTTTTTTTTTTTTTTTTTTGGTAGTCCTCAGGACATAGAGTGAAGGGTGCTGAAGTTTATGATAACAGACCCACGTTAACTGAGGGTCAGTACATGTGCCCCAAGCTAGTGCTGCACAACTTGTGGCGTGTGGCCTGTGTCCACAGCAGCTGCTCTCTTATTCCACCATTCGCCTGTAGGCCACATTCACGCTGTCTAGTCTTCTGCCAGACCTCTGCATGAGCTTCTAGCTACTCGAATTCTGCAGCTATCAGGACCAGCTGAAGCCCTAGCCCCCCCCCATCTCAGTTACCATAGTCACACTGGTCCCCCAGCCCATTCAATCCTCTGAAACCTCTTCAGTGTCTCTATCCTTCTGCTGCTCCCACTATTATACGTGGAGCATGATATGTTTGTTTATTTGTGTACCTTATAAAGCTGTCATCATATTAAACCTTTCTTGAATGAATACCTAGATTTGGTTTGGATTAGGTTTGCCAAATGAAATATCAGTTGCCCGGTTAAGTTTGAACTTTAAATACCTATTGAAAAATTGTTAGTGTCTTAGTGCCAGTCCCAAATAGTGCATGAAACTGTCTTATAATAAAAGGGAAGCATTATTTATCATAAGAAACTCAAATGTAAGTGTACATTCTATGTTTTTATTTGGTAACGAATTCTGGCAACCGCAGAGATGGTTTGACTTCAGTCCTCTCTTAAACCTACTCACTCTTAAGAATTGTCTTGAACAGAACTGGAGATTTAGCTTGTCGGTATCATGCTTGCTGGGCAAGCACAAGTCCTTAGGTTCAGTTCTCAGATCTGGGGGAAAGAAGAATTATAGTGAGGTGAGCAATCTACTGGAGTTTTATCTGGAGCCCTTGTATCACAGACCTACAGGATGTAGCTTCATTCCTTTCAGCTCTGGCTTAGGTGATTTTCACTGTGTCCATTAACAAGATTTATATACTTTATTTATTTATTTATTTTAACTAACCCTGGATGGTCACAGCTACATTTAGGAACCATTAGTCTGTAAATTCAAACAGCATTACTAATTGGTATAAAAGTTTATAAATGGCCACTGGTAGTCAACTGTGTGAGTGCAGGGGTGCTGACATTTAGAGCACCCTCCTCTGCTCTGTGTCCAGGACACAGCTTCAACCCTTAGCAGCAGACGCTTTAACCCCTCTGCTTTCATCCTTCCTTCCACAGGCATTAGAGTCACTTAGAACAGTGCCTTGCTAAGTCAGTGGTTCTCAAGGTGTCCTTGGCCCCTACATGAGCAACTGTCAGCCATCCTTGGGAACTTGTCATTCACGCACATTCTTAGGCCCCATCCAATACCGCCAGTGAGAAACCCCGGGTGGGGCCTGCAATCTAGATTTTAATCAGCACTCCAGCTGGCTCTGATGCTGACTCAATAACCATCAGGAAAGACAATAGCTCCCCGAGCTTCTCTATATAAAATACAGATGATTGATGCATGAGTAATTAGCATAATGCTTAAATGTACTTGCAAATAGATCTACAGCAGCAGTCAGATTTTTAGCAGTCATTCTCTCTGTTTTTCTTTGTGTTTCCTCTTCGGATGATGCTAGGAACTTGTTTCTTTAACCCATTAGGTGTGTGCAAAGAAGACCTGATTACTCACCACGCATCCCTCATTCTCCTTTAATTTCCCCTCTCTCTGCCCAGTGAAGCCAGTGAAATCCTCCTAGAAGGCAGTTCTCCCATCCTCATCTGTCACGCCCTAGAGTGAGCCTGGCCAGCATCTCCCTAGGAGTACTGAAACCTCTTGGAAGCTGTCCACTGTTACCCAGATTTGCATATCCTTCCTGGCCCTCCAGCTGTAAACAGGCTGCACTCTCAGAGCACTGAGTCTTCCTGACCTCTACTTGGTCCCAGTGTTCTAGCCTCAGTACCCAGCAGCAAGCCCTCCATGCACACATCACCATCCCATCACAACGACTCCCACTCTTTCCAGGCAGGGATACTTTTAAATACACACACAAACACTCAAGGGAATGAAATTTGGCTCGTATACATTCCAGAATTGGCCATTTGCTAAGTGAGTACATATCGAATCCGTAATTACTTTTGCTTTCTCCATAGTATAATTCTTCTATTTTTCATTATATGGAGCAGTGTCC
Source organism: Acomys percivali (assembly GCA_907169655.1). Taxonomy (NCBI): domain Eukaryota; kingdom Metazoa; phylum Chordata; class Mammalia; order Rodentia; family Muridae; genus Acomys; species Acomys percivali. The sequence goes on along the minus strand of OU015742.1, from coordinate 24,579,856 downwards.
CAGCAGTTTATCCCTTCAGGAGATGTCAACTACAATAAGAAATGCGTATAATACCTTGCCCTACTGTTGTTGTTGTTTACAAAAATCTAAACCATAGGTTAGACATGAACAAGAATCTGGTTTGGCATTGATATCAGACCAAAAAATTTCACAGAAAAAAAAATCAAGTTTAAAGTATAAAACTTGAAATGACTTTAGTGTATTTACAATAACTTCAGCACCATTTAATTCCAGAATATGCTTAGAACCTTAAAAACAGCCCACCAGACCTCTTTGGTAACTAAGCCCATCTTCCTCCTTCCATCAACCCCTGGGAAACTCTGGAAACCTCTGCTCTATTCAGTGTGTCTGTTTTTACTCCCCATTTCTGGAGATTCTACCTAAGTGGAATCCTACAGTCTGTCAACTTTCATATAACAGTATCATGAAAGTTTATCCATATATCCATGAGATATGAATCAGGACTTCAGTGATTTTCACCTCTGTATGGTACTTCATCACAGAACATAGACTGTCCATACACTATCAGTTAATGAATATTTGTGTACTTTTCTTGGTGTGTGTGTGTGTGTGTGTGTGTGTGTGTGTGTGTGTGTGTGTGCAGGACATGTGTTCCACACAATGAAGTCAGAAGACAACCTTCCACCATATTTGAGACAGGGTCTCTGTGTGGTTTTCATCATGGTGTACACCAGAGTAGATGGCTCACAAGTTTCTAAGATTGTCATGTCTTCACTTCCCTCCTCAGTGGAGCACTGGAAGTACAGGAATCCACACTCGGCATCTGGCTTTAATATAGGTCCTGGGGATTCGAACTCGGGTCTTCCTGCTTGCACTGTTAGCACTTTTATTGGGTGATCCATCTCCTGGCCCCATCTGTGAAATTTTTATCACTTAGCCCTAGTGAAAAGGAGTGTGGTGGTGGCATTTATGGTGAAATCTGTGTGGACCTGTCCCTTGGTTAGATACCTAGGAATGGAACTGGCAGAGCACACTGAATATCTTGAGGAATAGTCAAGCTGTTTTCCTCAGTGGCTCCACCAATTTACATCCTCATCAGTGAAGGAAAGTCCCAGTTTTCCATATTGTTTTTAACACTGGCTGTCTTGTGGGTTTTACTACACAAAGCCTAGTGGATATGCTGCTGTGTGTCTTACCGTGTGTCTGAGCTGCGTTTCTCTAATGCATGAGGACTTTAAGTGCCTTTGGGTGTGTTTATTTTCATTTCTTTCTATCTTGCTTGGAGAAATTACTTCAGGTACTTCCCACATTTTTAAGTTGCAGTGTTGCTGGTTTTTACCACTGGGATGCCTAAGATCTAAATCACTATCTGAGGACCAAACTGACACCATCTTCAGCTCATCACAGTTGGGCTTGTTGACTTCCGTGGTGGTTTGGAGAAGATGCCCCCATAAGTCCTTAAATTTGAATACTTGATTCCCAGCTGGTGGCTGTTTGGGAAGGGTTAGAAGGTGTGGCCTTGCTGGAGGAGATATGCCACTAGAGGCAGAATTTGAGGCTTAAAGACTCATGCTATTCCTAGTGTGATTTCTGCCTCTCTTGTTTGTGGTTCAAGATGTAAGTTTTTAGCTATTCCTTCTGCATGCCTTTGCTCTACTATTATGAATTCTAACCCTCTGGAAAATAACTCCGATTAAACACTTTCTTTTATATGTTTCCTGCATCATGGTGTTTTAGCAAAGCAATACAAATGGAACCAAGACAAACACTTTATTTCCTAGAAAGAGGAGGAGTAGAGGGAATATGGGACGCTCATTTGAGTATCCAGTCACCCTTCCCAACCAGATATAAGCAATTCTACCATAATTGCACATGGCATTGGGTTCTTGGGGGAGGGACTAGGGGATACAGGTGAGAAAGGATGAGGCAAGGAGGCACTGTCTATGCAGCGATGGGGACGTCATCATCACTACTGGGTGAAGATATTCCAGTATGGCTGGTTTCACAAGTTCTATGCTCCAGCCCATACCCCTCATCCACTGTAAATAAGCCTAAAATACGCACTGGCTCCTCTCTCTCTCTCTCTCTCTCTCTCTCTCTCTCTCTCTCTCTCTCTCTCTCTCTCTCTCTCTCTCTGTGTGTGTGTGTGTGTGTGTGTATGTGTGTTTGAGGTAAGAGCCAAAACTCATTTTTGTTTGTGGATACAGCTAATCCCAGTTTGTTTCCAGTTGAATGAAATTGGCACGCTTCATTAAAATCAGCTCATCATAGGCTTATGGTCTACTTGTTACTGGAACATAAGGAGTGAAAAATTTTAAATTTTAGTTTCTTCAAAAACACAGAAATATTATAGGAATAAGTTTTTGCTTTAATTCCAGGTGTGGGGACATGGGGCTGCTTTGCAGTGGCTATGATTTGCCTCGTGCTCTGGAAGAGGAGTGATTTTGCAAGCTGCAGATGGTTTTTGTGATTGTGTGATGTTGGGAATTCTGGGACTTTTTAGAGGGTGTATAAATGCTAGGACCCCAAGAGGCAGGGTGTATTGTACGGGGTTGTTAGTTGGTTGTTAGTCACTGTTCATTGTGGTTTGTTTAGCAGCCACGCTCAAAGAAAAAACAACAATAAAAAAATTAGATATCCTGTTGGGGAAGATCAAACTTTCCCCTAGAAACTCAGCACTCCTAATCAGCAGTAGTCTAAAACACGACTCCGTTGTGATCATTGACTTTATTCAGGGATCTCTTTCCTTTCCTCTATGCTCTTTTTTTCTCTCATATCTAGCATTAGGAGGTTGAAAGATGAGAAGAAAAGGGGTAGAGAAGTTGGAAGAAAGAACCCACAAAGCAACAAAATCTGAGTACAGCCCTACTCATCAAATCCCCATACACCTTTATGCCTGTGCCTCACTGTAAGATTTTAAACCAGGAAATGTTAAGTCCTCTAAGTTGTTTTTCATTTTCAGTATTGCTTGTCTATTATAATTTTTTGAATTCCCATGTCAATTTTAGGGTCACCTTGTCCTCATGGGAATGACAGCATTTTGATAACAATTACATTATGTCTGCAGGTCAATACAGTGCCACCTTCATGCTATTTACTCTTCCAATTTGTGAACACGGGTACTCTTTCCATTTTGTAAAGAATTTAATCTCTTCCAGTGATATTTTGTTTTTAATGTATGTCTTTGCCTCATTAGCTCAGTTTATTCCTAAGTATTTTATTCCTCTCAGTACTAACTTACTGTTTATATATATATATACATATACACATATTATATTTATACATATTATTTCAGTTGTGTACCCTTTAGCCCACTAGCTTCACTGAGTGATTTAGTAATATCTAAGGAAAAGAAAGGCTGGGAGGGAGGAACTTTACTCAGAACATGCTGTACCATATTTCCGGGGACTTGTAAGATCATGTGCATGCCTAAGAAAGCTAGAGTGGTCATCTCTGGCCAGTTTCCAGACTCTGTGAAAACAGGCAGTTTAAAACAAACACTGACACATTGGCCATTTGTGCTTTGGACAATGTCCAGTGGCAGTAAATAGTGTTGGTCAATTCCTAAGACTGCCTGTCATCTCAGGCCTCCCAGTCATCCTCAGTGGAGGAGTTCCTGACCAGTTTGTTTCCCCCAGAACCATCCAGGATTTCCTTCTAGAACATAGGCTTCTGTAGTTTTCAGGGTTACTGTCAAGGTGTCTAGCAGGGGAGAAGATAAGGGGAAGCTAAGGCACACATATGCGCTTCCTAGCCAGCTAAAGCAAATTACTTCTGAATTACTGTAAACTTCTTGGTTATGTTCAGAATTCTAAAGGTGTTAATTTTCAACAGATTTTTAAAGTCAGTTTTATGAAGGGGCATGTTTGGGTTTCCCTAACTGGCCATTTCCACATCTATACCTGATGGTGGGAATAGGAGATTGACGTCTTTCTGTGTTGCTGTAGAAACAGGCCATACCTGCTGACACACTATGCCGTGCACCCATAGAGGGTGGTCACATGGTAGGGGCTCTATCCATTGACATGCACAGAGCAACCACAGGGCAGAGCACATAGGATTCTTATTTATGTGTCTCCATGCTTTTCAGAAGCTGAACACAATAGACTTTAAATATTTGATGTCATAATTCAGCACATAATACATAAGATTCACAACAATGACAGCACAGTTACCAACAAAATCACCAACATATAGAGCACTTTTAAATGTAACCCTCATTATATTTATGAGTTAATTTTTTTTACTGTGTAAAAGGGTTAATTTTTTTAACTTTCTTACAGGAAAACAGTGAGAAAATAATTCTAGCAGTTTTCAGATAAAACCCTACCACTGCTTAAGAAGAACAATTGCTCAAGTACACACACACACACATGCACACACATGCACACACATGCACACACATGCACACACATGCACACACATAGACACACACACATATATATTTACACATATATGTATACATATACACACACATATATACATACATACACACGCATACACACATACACACTTTCAAGTGTAGGGTGTTTGGCCTGCATATATGTTCATGTACCATGCTTGGTGCGCTTGGATGCCAGAAGAGGGTGTTTCATTCCCTGAGCTTCTATGTGGGTGCTGAGGACCTCTGGAAAAACAGCTAGTGTGTTTAGCTGCTGAGATGTCACCCAGCCCCTCAAGTACATTTTGTATGATAAGGTCCTGCTGTAGGTGTGGCCAGTTCCACTATGAAAAGAATGAGAATGTGCCAAAGACTCTCTATTCTGAATACTAAAGAAAATCTCCTCTAAGAGGAAGAAGGCAACAGATCATGGAGAAACCTGGGCACAGAGCACAGTGTGAGAGGCAAAATTATACTCTTTTCAAGACTGTCCCCGAATCACAACATGGCATTTGATGCTCTCTCGGGCTCTGTTTGTTATATAACAGCTGCTGAAGTTGTTCACAAGCCAGTGACAGTGGCACCGGATGTCATCATTGCTGGAGATTGGGACCTGTACACTGGATGTTCAGGCTTAGCACAGAGGGGTCACATGGGCTTGCCTAGCTGTATGCTACTGTTCTTTTGTCAAACTACATACACAGACTAGTAGACACAACCATTGTAATGGTTTTTATCCTTGATAAGAGTTTTACCTGTGGCGCAAAGGCACTGCCTTGGATTCAGGACCTCTCTTAAGGATAAAGTTAATCAGGGGAAGTTGACAGATGTACTTTCTGGAATCCTCGCCAAGTTCTGAGGATCGCCAGACTTGTTTTTTTTTTTTGTTTTTTTTTTTTCTCTGCCAGAGCTCAAGGAATTTCATGTTTAGTGTTTTGCATGCCATGTACCTACAAGTGGCAAGGCAGGCACTGTAACTAACGCTCTGCGCTGTGTGTCATCTGTCCATGTGCCTCCACGTGGTTCCAGGAAGACCTAATCAGCCTCAGAGGTGAGCTGCCAGAGCTGGAGAGCAGGCTGTCTGGATAAATACTTCTCTTCATTTGACCCTTAGATAGTGCTCCATAGAGAGGCAGAAGCAGTTTGTAAACATCACTGGATGAGCACTGAAGGGTAGGAGTGGTAGACCCAACTCAGCCTCTGGGACTGTGGCCTACTGCTGCTTTAAATTGGCTTTGTTTTTAATGGGCCTTCCTCTGCAGAGTGTACTCGGTCAGGGACTTTACAAGTGTGCTGGGCAGACTTAGTCTTCTTAGAGTTGCTGCAGGCTGTGTTGGGATGTGAGACTAGGGCTGCACAAAGGAGCTCTGATCCTCCCAGCAATCAAAACTGCTTAGATTCTCCTTGTTTTATTATGTTTGCAATTCTAGGACAAAGTTTCTGAGGAAAGATTCTGAGGCCTTGAAAATCTGTTTCTGGAAGGTCTCTCTTGCGCATCCTCCTCAAGTCCAAACTTAACATGAATCCATGAGTAGCAACAGACGCCTTTTTAGTTTGGTTTTAGAGTAGCCCACACCTTTTTAGAAAAATTAGTGGTAAGAAATGAATCTGGAGCAAAGTACTGTGTGCTGTGTGCTTGTCAAGTGTGTGTTTATTGATAATGATGATGACACGAGCCTCCTGACAGTAGTTAGATATTTTTGGTGTATTCGTGTTCTTTTTTGCTGTAGTGCATTTTTTATTTTTGTCATATTTTGCCAAACAATAAATAAGGGAGGCATTAATATTCATGAGATGTTGCAGGAAGAAATTGTTGAGTTTATTTTGCTCTCAGGGACACAGCCCACTGAAGAGAAGATGCTGTAAGCTTGTAGTTGGAGAATAAAATAGTAACGATGGTAACAGTGATCAGCCTAATTCTCCAGGGCACATTGGAAGCACACAGAGTTGCCTGGACTCCTTTGTGATGGTTAAGCATATTGCAGGACCCCATAGCTCACCTTTCTGTGCCTTGATTTGAGCCTCAGAGTATATCTGAGTCCGTACTAACTTTCTCACACAAAGCAGAAACATAGGCTTAGATGAAGAGCCACAAGTACTCTTTATCAATGTAATATAAATTATTCCCAGCTGTCAGTATCTCTGTGTTCCTCAGATTCTGATTTCCTCAAAAAAAAAAAAAAAAGGAACGCATGTTCCCCAAAGTGCACATCATAGTATTCTGCACATGCTTGAAGTTCAGTGTGTTTGTCAAGGTGAAAAATAAAGGAAGACACAGGTAGCAACTGCATCTTAGTGTCGATTCATGTGCATTCTGGCAGAAGCCACACAGGTTTTTGAGCCGTGGTTTGCTGTCCTCTTTGCTTACTCTGGGGCATTGATGAAGGGCCCAGACCCTGCCTTGGAGACTACACAAAGTTAATTGATGAGGCAAGAGAAGAATTGTCATTTTAAGCAACAGTGAGGGTGCTTGGCATGTTTTTTGGATTCTTTAATATTTAGCAATGAATAAGAAACTCAACTGAGAACTTTGGTTTCCAAACATGGTAAAATGTTCCTATCTTTCAACATAATTCCTACCCCTCACTCCAATACTCCCTGCTTTACTCATAAGAGCAGCTGGAGCTAGACAGGAACAACACGCTGTCTTTGGCATTCAGGTCTTAGCCTCAGATCTCTCCTCTTCCTCTCACTCTGTATAATGCAGAGTAGCAAACAGTGCTTATGAGCTTCCTTGTCAGAGCCAGTCTCCCTAGATTGAAATCCGAATGTATGTTCTGGGAGTCATGTGACCTTGCACTTCTCTAAGATCTCATACATGACCTTCCTATAAGGAGAGCGTCTATGACACAATAACCTACTTCATAGGTTTTATTAATATATGTAACAGATAGATAACTTGTAACTAGCCCGTTGTAAATTCTGTACTATTGTCTCTATGATCATTATTTACCCATCCAAGCTTCAGCTACTTCGTCTCTGACATGGAGTTGTGACAAGAACATTTGTAGGTTACAGGGAGCTTTGGGATGATTCTTTTGAAGTCCTTCGCATATCACAAATACTCAGGGCATCAGAACTGTCATTTTTATGCGGGAGTTATTTTATTTTATTTTTGTGTTTTTTCTTTTTTTAAGAAAGGGTTTCTCTGTGTAGCTTTGGCTGTCCAGGACATGATAGAATAATTTTAAAAACTATATCAAATCCATTAGTCAGGAAGCCTGTAGTTGAATCCAGGGCAGCTGTTGATGGGAGGAACAGCATTTACTTATTTGTATAGGAATTAGTAAAGACATGTATTAGAAACAAAAACATTTTGAATTAGGGTAAAAACATAATCTTGAAATAAGAAACACTTTGAACCAGGGCACAATAAAATGACTTGTTTGTTTTTTTTTTTTTTTATTTTTTTATCTAAAAGGAAATAAACAGAGGTTACATTTTAAATATGGTCCAAACATCACACCCAGTAAGCAAATGTATGATTTTTTTGAGAGTAGAAAAAAATTAGAGACTATTATTATTATTATTATTATTATTTTTAATTTGGCTTTTCGAGGCAGGGTCTCTGTGTTAGCCTTGTCTGGCCTGGACTCGCTTTGGGATTAAAGGCATGTGCGACCACGCTTGGGCGACAATTTTTATTTTTAAGAGATGGAAGGTACAGTCTTAGAGAAAAGGGGAGGCCTGGATCCAGTCACTGTGTGCAGGAGGTTGACTCCACCCCTGGCCTTCCCTGGCTCACCTTTGGGCAGTCAGGGCTTAGTGAGTAGGGTTTGCACAAGGGAGTTGGGTTTGCACAAATGCATATCCTGTGCACCTCTGGCAGATCTGTTGTGGGAAACGGGGAAAAGCCGGGACAGTGGGCAAGAAACAGGCAGCAGTTGAGTGGTTGTCCTTAAAGATGGTAGCTAGTCACATGATCTCCCTTAAAGATGGCGGGAAGCAACCAGTGGTGGTCAGATTGACCACTTCCCCTTAGTGGGGAGGCCTGGTGGCACTCAGAAAAAGAATAAGCAGGCTACTAGGATGAGACTTGAAAGACTGTGACCTTAGGATGGGGAAAAAGGTCCCCTTCTGTCACAGACCCAGGGGAGGGGAAAAGGTGAAAGAGAGAGGGATGGAGGAACGGGAAGATAAAAGTGAGGGGATAACAACTGAGATGTAATCTGAATAAATTAATAAAATAAAATTTAAAAAAGGCTCTCAGGCTACAGTCACTCAGGTTGGCTGAGTGCAGTGTTCCAGGAATAACCCAAACCCAGAGGATTCCTGAGATGTGCCCCAAAATGCCCAGTGTCTGAGCTGAGGCTTGGGGAGTGGGGGATAAGTGGCAGCCAGTGGAGCATAGTAATTGGCAAAGAGGGTACCTGCACAGCTGGCAGAACTTGGCCAGCCTAGTGATCTAGGCCACTGATGGTGGAGGGGCAGGGAGCCTAGGGAACTGCTGAGGGCCCAGCAGTTGACCCTAGGCCAGATTGGCCTCCCAGGGAATTAAGGAGAGCACACCCATCCTGGAGCACTTGCTAATCCAGGCCAAGCAGGGGAAGATCAGAGCACCAGACCCCAGAGGAGCCCATGGCCGATGGAGAAAGAAAGGGTAGGGGTTGAGATTTCCAGGTACCTTACCAAGCCTTGGATGGAATGGTGTGCACAGGGAGAGCCAGTTTTAGAGTGCAGCAACAGAAATTTACCCCAGCTTAGAATTGTGGTCTCAGTAGCAGTCTTGAAAAACTGGTCAGGAAGGGCTTCCTCACAGATGGCTCCAGGCAGATGCAGCTAGGTTGGCCTGAGGTCCCATCAGATGGCAGCGGAAATCGAGAGAGCAGTGGAAAGTGCTTAGAGAAAGGAATTTGACCCTTTTGATTTCGCATCTCAGGCTTCAGCACCAATTTTATGACTAATCATAAGAAATAAGAGCATAAGATACCAAGGCAACAGATATTAGATTATCTGAGATTTATTAAATGAGCATGGGGGGGGGAAGGAAAGGGGGAGGGGTACCCCAGTGAGAGAGAGAGAGTGACAGAGACAGAGGAAGAGAGGAAGAGGAAGGGCGGGAGGGGCGAGGTAGGTCTGTCCTTTTATGTATTGGGCAGGGCCACGCCCGCATGGCAGGGAGACAATGACATCACAGGTAGGCAGACTGAACAGGGTCTCTCTGTGTAGCCTTGGCTGTCCTGGACTTGATTTGTAGACCAGGCTGGCCTTGAACTCAGAGATCAGCTTGTCTCTGCCTCCTTGAGTGCTGGGTTTACAGATATGTGCTACCACACCCGGTCATTCTAAGTCTTGACCTCAGTTACATGTTTTGTGGCTAGAATGAGCCTTGTGCCTTTTTCATACAGTGCTTTGTTCTGGGCCCCCCCAAAAAAAGGGGGGGACACACACGATCCTCTCATTTTCTACTGCTCCAGTTCAGGATCTCTTCCAGGAACTGTTTCTCTCACAAAGGAACATGTGCTAGTCAGCTTGCTGTTTGGTATTCGCCACTGAGGTAGACATGTAGATTTTTAATCAACATATGAACAAGGACCCAGATATAGTTAGTACCTAGGGTTTGATTATGGTCAGTCCACTAAGTATAGATAAATTTTGACCCCTCTCTGGCTTTCATATTACTGCTTAGCACATGGAACAGTAATGGAGTTGAGATGAGGGTTGAGTACTCAAGTGTAATAGGGCACTGGGTACAGAACTTCTAGTTCAGTAAGAAGGTCTATTCTCCTACCACCTCAACCACCAAATCAGTCCGTTCCACTGTGTTCCCTTTAAGAAACTGTTTACAATCACAGCCTTATCACAACCACAGTGACATTAGAGAGTCTGGATTATGTCTAGATTTGGCATCCATGTGGCTGTTTTAACATCTTGATTTTTTTTTTGTGCCATCACAGAATTTAGTTCAGGGAAATAGTATTCTAATATTGCTGCATTTATATTCTCAAAATTAGTTAAAACAGATTGTTTTATGCAGAAAAAAGGCAGATACTTGAAATGTGCACATGATTACCACTTGCCAAAAATTCAAATTCATTGATTAGTCATGGCCAAATATTTTGAGATCATCCAAGGATTTACAGAAATTAATCCAATTATATGGATATATTTCCTTTGTGAGCCCTATTGATGACTGTTTGGGGAAAACAGAATATTGAAAACATCAATATGGTTCAGAGAGAAATCTTTTAAGCCAAAGCATTATGAAAGGTTTCACTATAATCCATTCAGAAGTTCTGAAAGGTAGATTGGATATATGATTTGGGTTTAGCCACTGAGGAAATTAAAACAGCAAAAGAATGAGAGGTTCATCTATCTCCCAGCAAGGCAGGGACACAGCCTGGATTAGAATGCAAATGACAGTATTCTCTAGACTTACATAGAACAGTGTGCCAGCCAAAAATGTGTGTTTAGAAAACACTTCTAGAGTTAAATGGTCCTGCTGGAGTGTATTTCTTTTGTTGTTATTCAGTGTTCCATTCCTATCTAATTCTGGTAGGTACTATAAGAACCACAGACCAGCAGGAATAAAAAGGACCTTGGAAACCAGAGGGCATCTCAAGACATCAAGAAAAGAAACGCCTGGAATCAAAGGAAGAAAAGGCAGCGTCCACCTGGAGGTATGTGTGGCCGCCACTGCCTCAAGGCTATGTGCGGGCCATCAGCATTTAAATCTTCACAGAGTTGAAAGCGACCCACTGTGAATTCATGTTTGTTTGTTCATCTTAATTCTGTGAGGTGGCTTTTGCTTTCTTGCCAGTATAATAGAATGTGTCCTTCTTTCTCTCTCCCACCCACTTCTCCCTTTCTCTTTCTCCATCCTAGCTGATTTTTATGCATTTTTCTTCCTAATACATTCATTCTAAGGCTAATGACAGGAAATACTTCATATACTCAGTGGAGTTATACTTGAGTTATATAACCAGAAAGAAAGTGAGGGGATGAAAAAGGAAAGAGAGGAGGAAATGAAGGATATAGAGAAAGAGGAAGAGGAGAAGAACAGGACATTCTGGAGGGAAATAACTATTAAAAATGAGCATAGGGCACCAAATGCTGCTCACCAGGCACGTGTTTCTCTGGATCCAAAGACACTCTAGATGTAGTTGGTCACACACTTTCTCACTGTGGTCCCCATTCTGAGCAATTTACTTCAATGGATGTAGTACATATTGTTCAGAAAATTCCATAACACATTATTGTCCCCTTTGTATGCTCCTCACCGTGGTCCTCTGAGTTCCCAGAGGCTTGAACTACCTGATATTGACCAAAAGATTCCAAAAGAGGAGCTAGCATCAAAAGTTAGGGTTAGAGGTGGTACAAATTCCAATTTGTTATTTGTGTGACTTTGGGCATATCAGTGCCCACACTTATACCTTCAAAATAGCATAAACCAGTTCTTAATTGTATAGTTGTAACAAAACTAATCTATATGACAGCATGGTGAAGATTAAGTGCCCATAGCTACAAGGAATTATTATTTGTATTTCTATTATTAAGGAATCCAGACTTGGATCTTTTGAGGTGCCAATCTAGTTTTCCTCGGTTGGCCACGATTTTGCCTGTAGTTGCTTTACCAAGGTTTTGAACAGCTCCGGGACCCTCAGAGCTAAGCTGTTCAAGCTGAATTCTCTTCCCAATTGTGCCTTTGTGTTTTGCATAATGCCATAGACCAGGGTCAGGCTCAATCAAGTAAGGCTTCATACTAATGGCTTATGGTTCGTGTGCAAGGAAGCAGGACCCATAGGGCATATGCATATGTATGCAGTCTTTGGGAGGGTCAGGTTTGAAGTTTTGTTGAATGTGCAAAAATAACAGATATTGAGTTAAATTAAAATCTAATGACAGTTTGCTCTGGGGCCTGAAGGAGTCAAGGTTATTGGTATTCTTATATCCAACTGCAAACTGTGTTGAAATATATCTGATTTTAAGTAACATGGTTCTTCATTATAAAAGCAGTCTCCAGTAATAATAAAAACAATACTTGGAACATTTGGAAATAAGTGAAACTTTTTATTAAGAAGGCACCTGAGCTCATTTAGATCATTTATGTAAATACATTATGTATAGTATAAATGTGTATTTCTACACATATTTTTATAGAATAGAAATTAAAACATTATACAGCCATCGTGGTCTTTTAAATATTTTAAGCATGGATGGTTTCAGGGTTGCTAGATGCTGTGATGTTCTCGAGGCCTTACATTAGAAACTTTTAACATCATGGACAACATGGACAAGCACTTAGTTCACGAAGCTACTTGAGTTGCTTGAGAAATTGGAATTGTCAGGCTGAAGTGGTGTTTGGAATGTGGGAAGCCAGCTGGTGAGAAATGCAATTTTGATGTAATAGCTAGAAGATTATTCAAAGTATGACATGCAAAAGAGTAAAATGCAGAACAGGGCGTTACGCTGTTCCATCCCCAGGCTGCTGGGCAGACTGGCTTTTTTTTTTTTTTTTTACTGCTCTAAATCTTCTTGTTTCTAAAGGCATCTGCTTAAAAACTGGGTACTTGTGTGTGATTTGTATCCTGTTTTAACCAACTTCTCACATTCTTACACTGTCATGGTTTATGTTAAATTTTAGAGCCTGGAGTTTTCTTTTTTGTAGAACTATGCAGAAATAAAAAAGAAAGAAAGAAAGAAATGGTCCCTGATGCTTTTCCTTGGCCTAACTCCTTAGGGAAAAGTCATGTGAGAGGTAGGAGCAAAAGCTTCTTGGGGCAGATTCAAATCAGTATAGTTACATCCAATCTTAAACAGATGATGATGATTAGGATTGGAAACATACCAACTAATAAGAAGAATTAGCTTTAAAACAACATGAGAAATCTTGCAAAGAGCTAGGGAAGGCCATGCGCAGGCTGCATTGGAGATGTGCCAGTGGATGCCAAGTGTGGAACCTTTCAGAGACAGGATTAAGCATAATCACAGGGGCCTGGGTGTGTTCGTACTGCTTCATGTAAAATGGCTTGAAATAGAAGATGGGTCCTTGTGGCGAATGATAATGAGATGAAAGGGCTCCTGGTGTGGGTTCTATGCTCTCCTCAGTAAGTGCCTATTACTGATCCTAGGAAGGAAAGCAATGGATGTGCTGTACGTTCTTGTTGAACATCCAGAGAAGGAACTGCAGTCATCTAAGTCAATCATTGGTCTATTCTTCATTGGTTGTTTGTTTGTTTGTTTGTTTTTTTCATCAAAATGTTTTGAGCATCTAGCATGCGCTGTAGGCTTTCATTGTCCATACTGTTGCTATCCTAGTGGACAAAACCGATAATACTGAACATTTGCATATAGATTACAACTTTAGAGGGGAACCTGAAAAATATGCAAATATCCATTATAGCATATATTCAAATAGCATTGCAGTGCTAAGTGGTATAAAGGAACTCATAAGTCAAAGGAAGCATTGTGGGCATATGGCTGGGCTAGTTAGATGTTACATTTGGGAGGAATGGAGAGAGGCGAAGGCCCGACAGTACCTGACAAAGACCCAAAGGGCACTCCCTGTCTGAATACTGATCTACAGTCAGCCACAAGCCTGCCATTACTGTGCAGAACAAAGGGGCCACAGGGGCAGAGAATGTGAGTGAAACAGGATCTACAGTCAGGGAGATGTGGAGTTGATTCATTTCCACTGAGTATGAATTTGTGGCTCATGCCCATCTTATTTGCACCTTGATCCACCATTTGCAGAGGAAAATAGTTTTTCTTTGGGTTTCAAAAATTGAGCATGAAAATATAAAGACTTTTTTTCTTATCTTGGTATCATTTATCGCAAGACAGTTTCCAATCTTGTTTTGTATAATCATCCAGCAACCTTGTGACAGATTCTGTTACTACCATCCTTATCTAGATGTGCAAGATTGGGTACCAAAAAGGAAAACAATTCACTTCTGTTTGCACAGTTTAGTGACAGAGATACGTTTCAAATTCCCAAGGAGCCTAATTCCATGAACTAACCTCTAACCACTGCTTGGCCCCACCACAGCATCTGAAGGATGTTCTCTCTTCCTTTATGAAGGAGCTAGAACTGGTTATGCCTTCATACCATCCGGTTCCTAATTTCTGCGATCAGTACACACTGTGAGAAAGTGGACCTTGTCTGAGCAGTTAGGACAGGGCATCTGGGAAGCACAGTCTGGCTGTTTGGGATGCCAGTGCTGGATGCAGCAAAGAGCCATGGAAGTTCCTGACATTGAGGCTTCTTAGGAAGGTGGCATTGACTATTCTGCAGTGAGTGCCATCTTATTACAAACCATCATTCTCTCAGGAGTGTGGCCATGTTTTCACATGCTGTATATGAAATATTGTTCTCAGAGATCTATTTCTGTCCTGAGCATTAAATACAAAAAAATAAAAGAAGATGCTAAGCCCAAGAAATTGCGAATGTAAGAGAGGGAATATATGCTAAGAAAAGGTATTTCTGTATATGTGGCTGAGGTAGAGAGGCTGTGGTGGTTGGACACAGAAAGGACACTCATGAATATTTAATCAGCATAAAAATGAGGCGCAGGTCATGCAGGTGAATGCTCATGAGGCACATCAGCTGTGAGGGCTAAGAACCTAGGTTGCCTGCTGCAGGTTCAAGTTTCAGGACTTGGCGATTGTTACTAAGTAGCTATGTGGCCAACGTTGGCTATGCAGTGGAGAGCTCTAGGTTTAAAGGCAAGGCTATCCAGGATTCGCCATCCAAGATGACAGGATTGCAGAATTGGAAGCCATAGTGATTTCACACTCAACTTTAAACACAAACATCTCAGGAAGCCAGACCAATGGCTGCTAAATCTGACGTTGCATATTGTAAATCAGTGGAACAATGAGAAAAGCATCAGGCCTCTAAGAGCTTAATTTCCTCACCAACCCCTCAAGTCTTCCATCATCCTTTAAGTTTTCATCTTTTTGAATTAATAGCAGTCTACAATCATTATGCATATCTCTACTGTCTTGAGCAAATCACAGCGAGTATAACTTAACTTCTTGTAATTAATGTAGTCATTACAAACATTCACTGTTCTAGCCCATTTAAACACTGGTATCTCCTGGGCTCTTGATTTTAAATAGGGCATTTCTATAGAACAGAAAGCAACCTAAGCGCTGAGACTCTTAAACTCACAAGCTTCTGTCTTTGATTATTTTTTTGAGCATTTTCTTTGTAAGCATTCCTCGTACTTCTCGCTTAACAATAGGACCTGCCACTTTGTTGGACGCTAGTTCTATTTTTCCTTCACAACTTTTAACTCTTTTTTTTTTTTTTTTCATTCTCAGGTGCTAAAAGGACATGGAAAATTAAGCTTCTTTTTCAGTTTGGGCTAAATAAGAAAAATAGATCTGATTTCCATTGGGCTGATATTTTGACACCTGTTTTTCGTTTAAAAGAATATTCTTTAGGCTCGTGGTTATTTTAAGTCCACAATAGCGAACCAGCTGATTTATCACTTACAGGATGCTTCACATTTTTCAGAACAATGCCATAGCTTAGAACCATTTGCTCCCCATGCTAATTCCATCATTTTATATACTTATGAAGTCTAAAAGGCCTGCATCTCTGTCCTCAACAAAGAGAGAGTACTAATGCTCCATCTTCCGCCGCTTGGTTCCTAGACTGGGGTGATTCCTGGCATATGATGTGAACCCTCTGGGGAGTTAAAAACCCATTTACCCCATGGCAGAGTCAGATGATGTTGCAGATGATGAGATGATTGGTAGAATCTTTAGAGTTGAGCTATTAGTCTCACATAATTGGAGTCACAGCTGGTAGTAAATATAGATGCACATACGTAGCCTGGCTAGAAGTTTCAGGATAGAGATGATTAAGCAACATCAGGTGAAACCAGGAAGAAAGCCAGTGCCAGGAAGACAGACAACAGACACTAGATGGGAAAATCAACCAGTGTGATTGTGTCTCCACTCCAGCTGAAGTAAAGATGAGATTTTCATCCCTAAATGGCTAAACGAACAGGAAACCTAAATTCATTATACATCTTATGGACACAATGAAAATTTGGGGTGTTCAAATAAAGAAAAATATCCCACATAGGATCAGGTGTTTGAACATAATTCCTTCTTGAAGGAACACCTAAATTTCATTAATAAAAATCTCAGTAACAGACTCATAGAAACAAAGTTACTATGTTCAGGCAATCCCCCAACGTTCTAGGACTGTCAAGCAATACAGGGAGAAGGAAAGAAGAGAAGACTCCAGGTGAGGATGCAGACAGAATTTAATTTGCATTTGAAGCATAGCACTATCAGAGTTCATGCTCCTGGATGTTAAGCATGGCTGTCCTCTACAAGCTAGTGAGGCCCTGTCTCTGAGGACTTGGCAGTGTAGAAGGTAATTACTGTAAAGCTGACCATGCAGATTGTAAGTGATAGGTCCACCAATATTTACAGTGCCCCAGCAAAGGAATGATTAATTATTATAGGAACACACAAGATTCCTTTTGCGTTAGTAGACCTGTATACACCAAGCACAGGAGCCAGAAGATGGAATGAAGACAGCCATGGAATAATGCTCGTAACCAAAATGTATTAAGTGTAAATGCTGAAAGAAAACAACATTTTGAATACATGTGGGGAAGTATGCTCCCCTTACATATTTGTTTAAAAGCTTCCCTTGCTTACCGGAAGTTGTAGAGAATGAGCGACAGCTCCTTTAAATAGTGTTTGTTCCTAGCCCTCAGTCTGACAGAATGGGATCTTCAAGCAGTGAGAGGAACTGCCTGAACGTCTGCCACATAAGGTGAGACGAGTTGCCCAGGGCCACTGCTTCCTGCTTTCTTTTGTCACCCAGTGCATTCTTCACAGCACTGTGGGAAGACCAGTTTAAGTAGGTACCATGGTTTTGTCTCCAGGATCTTTCAGTAACATTCTGATGGTGATGAAGAGACTTCCCAGGGACAATTCTGTAGATGGCTGTCTAGCTGGAAAGGTATGGTGTCAATGATGAAGGCAGCTGTTTGACATTTATTTGATTTTCGATCTAGAAATGTCAGATCAAAACTACCCCACATCTCTTTCATTAGAAGCTCCATGGGTAGCAGATATAAAGGGAGTGTCAGAAGGTGACAGAAACACCCATTACAAGAAAACTGGCAATTAAAATCAGCCAGAGGCCCTTTCTGTATTACAAGCAAAGTTGAGTTAGTACAGCCTTAGTGATCCAGGTTCCAGTAATGTCCCAGGGTTTGCTGAACTCATCTTGTATGTTGTGAGGAAGACCCATTATCTGCCACCCTCTACATCCCACCCCTGTTCTCATTATTAAAACATAGGATGTGTTGTCTTATAGAGAGTTTTGGATGACTATTCAGGTAGAAAACTGTCTCTGTCATCTTCTCATTTGGAAAGCTACAAACCTGTACTCCTCACGTACTCAGGTAATCAAGTTTATTCCTTCTCAAGTCTCTGGTGGAATTGAAGACCAGGTAGCTTAGTTTTACAATGAAGCTTAGTTGTTTAGGCGTTAAGATGTTTCTAGGTCTAGATAGGTGTTTCAAGTTGATAATGACAAGATGTGATGGAGATTGATTTACATTCAGAATTTTAGATGCGCCAAGATAGGAAAGATGTTTTCTTCAAGGCTGTCAAATACAAATAGGCAAAGCACTAAGAATGTAACATTTATATAATTCCTGATTGTATCATGGTTCTTCCTGCTATAGGTAGTTTATTGTATATGTGTGTAATAATATAAATGTTATCTGTAAAAAAGAAAAAGGAAAAAAAGATGTGTTGTCTGCTGTCCATTTTCAGCACCCACAAAGCCTGCAGATGACTGGGTTCCTAGCCTCCAAATTGGAAGTTCAGACTTCCTCAGACATGCCAGGCTTGCTCTTTTAATTTTGTACAAGGATTTCAAGTATCCTTCTTCACTTGTGTACAAGGGACTCAAGGTTCTACTATCCTGGATTAGTGGACAGAATCCTTGCCTGTTTCACATTTCATTTTTCTTTTCATTTAGTATTCATGATCTTTAAAACAATATTTCAAAAAAAGTAATGTAAACCAAAAGAAAGAAAATAACAACTGTACACAGTTGTCTGAGTTATTTTAAGGATTTATTTCTTTTGGGTTCAAATTCCCATTCCTTGGTGGGGAGGTATGGCGAATATCTCTGTGTATTTATTACCCATCTGTGTTCCATTTTTAATAAACATCTTTTCATGTATTTTGGTCATGTACTAATGGTGTTTTCTATCAAGTTTGGGATTTCTTTGTGTATTTTAAATATTAGACCTATTCAGTATATGTGTCCGATAAATATAGTCTTAATAAATGTGTTTCTTTATTCCGTTTGGTTGGCCTTTCATGGGGAAAATGTTTTAAGATGTACTTTATTGTTTATTTATGTATGTTAGTATGTATCTGTGAACATGTATGTGGGTATACATGGACTTCAGGAAAGGATGTGAAAAACCTCTGGAGCTAGAGTGACAGGCATTTGGGATCTACCCAGGGTGAGTGCTGGGAACAGAGCTTGGACAGAGCAGCCAGGGCTCTCCACCTCTGAGACATCTCTCCCTGTCTCTAAACAAACATATTGTCTTTTTACATTTATTAGTACATTTTCAGTTTTACCAGACTTATTTTTAGAACTGATTTTGAGTTTCTAAGCCTTGACTTACTTGATAGTTTTGCACTTTATGTTTACATTTCTGCTCCATTTTGAGACAATTAAGTAAAATTAATGTTTAAGTTAAGGTTTGTGTTGTTGGTTTCTTCATATACCACTTGGTGCAAAAACTCTTCCTTCCATAGGCTTTCTTTCCACAGATCACCTGAACATGTTTGAGTCTGTTTCTGAATTTCCTCTTCTGTTCCATTGACTTCTTTGTCTATTACTTACCTACTGACTGATCCTTGAGTGCTGTTGTTGGAGCCGTTAATACAAGGCCTGTCTATTCTCTTTGCCAAGGTTACTTCAGTTGTTTTATGGACTGTTTTACAGTGATAAAGTTGTTTGTTTGTTTGTTTTTTTTAAAGCAAGACGTGGGTAGATGTTTCATTGAATTCATAAGCCACGTTATGAATTGAAAAACTTGAATCTCTACCCAAGATAAGTTCAAATCTGTGAACATGATGTGTCTTCTGAGTTACCCAAATTACCTTTGGTTTTGTTTTGGGGCCACTTTGTAATTTTCATCTGGTAATTTTCAATCTGTAATTTTCATCCATAGGAGTTCTGTTAAATATATTTCCTTTTACAGGCAATTAGAATATATTTATAAACTGAAGTTTCAGTACTTGTTGTTACCATACTTTATTTATTTTAATTAACTAATTTATTTATTCACTTTACATTCCAATGGTAGCACCTTCCCTCCTCTCCTTCCATTCTCATCATCCCTCCCTCTTCCCCCATTACATCTCCCTTATTCCTCAGAAAAGGTGGGCTCCCATTACCAATGCACCCCAGCTCATCAAGTTGTACCAGGACTGAGCATGTTCTCTTCCCCTGTGGCCATAAAGCAGGCAACAGAGTACCTGTCTGAGACAGCCCCTGATCCCTTACTATGGGACTCACATGAAGGCTGAGCTGACCATTGCTTCAGCTGTGTAGGAGTGTAGGTCCAGTCCATACATGGTCCTTGGTTGGTGCTTCAGTCCCCACAAACCTATCTGGGCCCTGGTTAGTTGGCTCTATTGGTCCTCTTGTGGAATTCCTGTCACTCCAGTTCCTTCTATCCTTATGTCCACTTTTCAACCAGATTCCCTATGCTTCACCCAATCTTTGCCTGTGAGTCTCACCATCTGTCTCTGTCTGCTGCTGGGTGGAGCATCTTAGCAGACAGCTATGCAGGGGGCTTCCATCTGTGAGTGTAGCAAAGTATCTTAGGGGTTGGCTCTCTCCCATGGGGTGGGTTTCAGGTTGGGCCAGGCATTGGTTCGACATTCCCTCCATCTCTGGTGTCCCTTTGTCCCTGCACATCTGAAGGATAAATTTTGGGTCAAAGTTTTGAGCATTGGTTGGTGTTCTACTTCCTTCACTAGGAGTCCTGTCTAGTTAGAGAGTGTCCTGAACTTGGAGTCTCAGCTTTAGTCACACCCATATCCTCCCAGAATCCTACCCTGTCCTAAATCTCTATCTTATCACAGAGATGCCCTGCCCATGGTCTCTCTTCTTTCTCCAAGCCCTCTGTGTTTCTGCCCTTCTTTTCCCAGGTCTTATCTCCACCCTCATTTATCTCTGTGTTCCCTCTCCTACTTTGTTCCATCTCTTCAACCACTACCATTATCTATTCTATTTACCCTTCTGAATGAGATTTAAACATCCCCTCCTTTGTTACTTATCTTCTTTGGGTTTGTGAATTATAGTGTGGTTATCCTGTACTATATGGCTAAAATGTGCTTGTAAGTGAGCACATACCATGTGTGTCTTTCTGAGTCTGGGTTACCTCACTCGGGACGATCTTTTCTATTACCATCCATTTGCCTGCAAGTTTCATGATTTCTTTGTTTTTAATAGCTGATTAGTATTTTATTTTGTATATGTACAACAGTGTCTGTTATTTTGTCTCCCTTTTCATTTTTGATTTTATTAATTTGCATATTGTCTCTCTGTCTTTTAGTTAGTTTGGCTAAGGGTTTCTCTATCTTGTTGATTTTCTCAAAGGATTAGCTCTTGGTTTTGTTGATTCTTTGTATTGTTCTCCTTGTTTTTAATTTATTGATTTCAGTCCTGGGATTGATTCTCTCCTGCTGTCTACTCCTCTGGGGTGTGTTTTCTTTTTTTTCTCTAAAGCTTTCAGGTGAGCTGTTAAGTTCTTAGTATGAGATCTCTCCAATTTATAAAGGTACTCAGTGCTATGACCCGTTCCCTGACCCAGTTACCATTAAGTAGAGAGTTCTTTAAGTTCCATGAGTTTGTAAGCCTTTTGTTATTTCTGTATTATTGAAGTCCAGCTTTAATCCCTGGTGATATGACAGAGTACAATGGGTTAATTCAAATTTCCTGGATCAATTGAGGTTTGCTTTGGGAGTGATTATATGGTCAGTTTTGGCGAATGTTCCTTGCAGTGCTGAGAAAGTATATTCTTTCGTGTTTGAGTGAAAAGTTATGTAGATATCCATCAGATTCATTTGATTAATTACATCTGTTAGATTCCTTATTTCTCTGTTTAGTTTCTTTTTCAATGACCTGTCCACTGGTGAGAACGAGGTGTTGAAGTCTCCCACTACTAATGTGTAGGAATCAATGTGTGATTTAAGCTTTAATAATGTTTCTTTTTCAAATGGGGTGACATTGCATTTGGGACATACATGTTCAGAATTGAGATATCCTTTTGGTGGATTTTTTCCTTTGATGAGAATGAAGTGTCTTTCTGCATCTCTTTTGAGTAATTTTAGTTAAATGTCTATTTTATTAGATATTAGGAAGGCTACTCCAGCTTGCTTTTTGGATTCATTTGCTTGAAAACCATTTTCCATTTCTTTACTTGGAGGTAAAGTCTATCTGTCACTGAGGTATGTTTCTTGTATGCAGTAGAATGCTGGGTCCTATTTATGTATTTATTCTGTTAGCCTGTGTCTTTTATTGAAAAGTAGAATCCATTAATTTTGAGAGATATTAATGGCCAATGACTTTTAGTTCGCTTTATTGTGATGTTGGTGGTGGTAGTGGGTTTGTGTGCTTGTTTTCTTTTGGTTTTGTTGTGAAGTTATTTATATTTTGAGTTTACTTAACCATCTGTTAGAGTTTTTCTTTTAGTATCATTTGTAAGGCTGGGTTTATGTATAGATATTGTGTAAATTTGGTTTTGTTATGGAAATCTTGTTTTCTCTATTTACAATGATTGAAAACTTTGAGGGATATAGTAATCTGGGCTGACATATGTGCTAGGATCTGCATGACATCTGTCCAGGCCCTTCTGGCTTTTACAGTCTCTGTTGAGAAGTCCACTGTGATTCTGATAGTTCTGCCTTTATATATTACTTGGCCTTTTTTTCCTTGCAGGTTTTAATAATTTTCTTTGTTCCGTACATTCGGTGTTTTGATTATTAGATGATGGGAGTAATTTATTTTCTGGTCTAATCTACTTGGTGTTCTGTATGCTCCATGTATGCTTAAAGGCATCTCTTTCTTTAGGTTGGGGAAATGTTCCTCTTTGATTTTGTTGAAAATATTTTCTGGTTTTTGAATCCATGAATTTTCACTTTCTTCTATTCCTATTATTCTTAAGTTTAGTCTCTTCATGCTGTCCTTGATTTCTTGGATTCTTTTGTGTCAGGATTTTTTTGATTTACTATTTTCTTTGGCAGATGTATCAATTTCTTCAATTGTATCTTCTACACTAAGATTCTCTCCTCCATCCCTTGAATTCTGTTGGTGATACTTACCTTTGTGGTTTCTGTTCTCTTCCCTAAGTTTTCTATCTCTAGTATTTCCTCAATTTGTGTTTTCTTTATTGAGTCTATTTCCATTTTCAGGTATTTAACCATTGTATTCACTTTCTTCATTTGTTTGATTGCATTTTTCTTTATTTCTTTAAATGATTTATTCAATTCCTCTTTAAAGGCCTCTATTTGTTTGATTGCATTTTCCTGTAATTCTTTGCTGGATTTATTCATTTGCTCTTTAAAGGCATCTACTAGCTTCATAAGCATACACTTATGGTCATTTTCCTGTGTTTCAGCTGTGTTAGGATACCTAGAGCTTGTTGATATATTGCCCTGATATTTCCTGATTGTGTTCTTATTCTGGCCTTTAGCCATCTGATTGTCCCTAGAATTGGATGATTGTTCCTAGAGCATGTTGAGTTTCTTGGGCATGCAGGGGAAGTCCTGAGTCATGCGCTAAGGTCTGATCTCCTCAAGTAGCCTACAGCTCTGCTCTGCTGGTTGTGTTCTGGCTGGACATATAGGTACAGAGGGTGTGGGTTTATAGCCCATGTGATCCCGAGGTCCTGCAGGTCTCCCCAAGATGGCTAGTAGAGCTGTGAACCATAGACTGGATCTGTACATCTCTGGAATCCAGAGTCATCTTCAGGACGGTGGGAGTATCCAAGAGGTCTGACGGCGGTATTGTGCCTTTCTGGTAGACCGCAGCCTCTCCTCTCTCCTGAGAAACATGAACAGACACTGGTATTTTGATATCAGCTACATGGCTGCTTGCTTGCATCACAGTCACTGCTCTTCTGGTATTCCTATTCCACTTGGCACCACCATCTTGGAATGAAATCCCATTACCATTCTTTAAAAAGCAGTATTTATGTCTTAAGGAAAGATAGTAACTCTTCAAAAGGTGTCACAGAAACTATATTTTCTGCCGAGTAATCATATCATTTTAATATGAACAGCATTATTACATTTTAACCTTTGTGATTCTGTTTATTTTTCTTCTCTTATTTTGCTGGCTAGAACTAGCATTATGCTAAATAATAAAAATGGAGGCTGAAATTACTAGTTTCTAAAATGGAGGAAAAGTTATGTCTTTTGTCATCAAGAATTATGTTAGCTTGCAGTTATTTATTGACATTCTTTATCAAGTAGAGGCAATTCTCCTGTAACTCCATATTTATCCCAAATAGATGTGGAATTTTGTCAAATAATCTTCAGTGTTGATTGACATGTGTCTCTAACTTTTGTTCCTCAGAAATTTGAAGGATAGATTTTATGTTTCATTTTATAATATAAGTAACCTAGAATATCCACTTGGCAATGATATAATTATTTTACATATTGCCGAGTTTATTACTTCAAATTTTGTTTGGGACTTTTGAGTTTAATTTCAGGAAAATGTCATTCTTTAGTTTTCCTTGTTTAATTTGAGGGCAATGCAAGTGAACACATAAATTGAGTCTGGAATTGTTTTTTCATTCTCAAATTCTCTGAAAGAACTTTTATGAAACAGGGTTAAAATCTCCTGCAAATAATCTTCAAAAGTCAGTGAAATCACCCAAGCTTAGAGATTTATGGTTTTTAGAGGTTTTCCACTAGGAGTGTTTTCCAGATTATGGAGCCTTTCCAGGTTATTTATTTCCTCTTAGTTGAACTTTAGTAGCTTATATTTTTAAGGAAATAGTCCATATCTTTTAAGTTGTTAAATTTATAAAAGTAAAATTTTCATGTCACTTTCTAATTCTATTTGGGATGTATACAGAATTGTGTTTCCTGGTGAAGATTGGAAGACTTTTACAGAATCAGTATTCCATTATGGAGATTAGCAAGCTATGTCTCTTCTTTTTATCAGGCTTACTACAAGCTTATTAACATTTTTTAAAGGATGCTTTGGGTTTCATGGACTTATCTCTACTCTTTTTATATTTCCAATAATACTGTTTTTTTTCACTCAACACCCCCACCCTTGCCAATTTAGGATTACACCTATCTTGCTTTTTTTTAATGTAGTTTCTTCAAGTGGGAACTTAGGTTATTAACTTGACGTCTTTTCTTATAGCAATATAAGCATTCACTGCTATGACTTTCCTGATCAACACTGTATAAGAGACTACCATATGTTGATACACAGGTTTTTTTTTTTTAAACTCAGTTATGTATGCTTTAACTAGACCTCTTGGATTATGTAAAATGGCTTTGTTTAGAGATTGTTGCTTATTGCTTTTATCAATTCCTGGTAAGAGAGAAAACATTATGTATGGTTCCAATTCTTTTAAATCCATTAATGATATTTCATGGGGGTATACTCCATATTAAGGTCTGAACTTCAGAGAGTTTGTTGTTGGCTCTATCTGTGTGATATGTGACACCCATCTTTTCGTGCCCTAAGATGTGATCTTTGCATTCTTAGGACCTTAGATTCATGAATGTAGATCTGCATATTACTGAAGCCCACAACTGAGGAACCATGTGTTAATATTGTGTTGGCAAACTACAAACCTACATGGCAGATGATGTGGAATTTCTGCTTCCTACTTTCTACTGACTTATCTTGTGCTGTTTCCTAGGAGTTTACAAGCTTGTAATATTATTTTTTTTTTTTTTAGTTTTTAACCATATTTGGTATTGACTCTACTTCACTTTCTTTACTAAAGCTTTATGTAGATATATATTACTCATTTAACATGTGTCATTCACTTTGAAGCCTGTTAGCAAATATGTGAAGCCATCACTAAAGTCAACAATAGCTGGCCTTCATCATTACCTGACACTGCCTATTCTCTCATTCACAACTGCTCAAAAATACCAGTCTGCTTTCTTTTTCTATAGGGTGTCAATTTAGTGATTTATTTATAAAGTACTTTTTTCTGCCTAGATTTTACTTAGCACAAAAATTATAAGGCTTACCCATTTACAGCATTTATTCTTTATACTGCTGAATAATATCCCATGGTGTTTACAGTGTCTTGTGTGTTATCTCTTTATGTAGTTAAATTAACCTGTGATGCATAGAATATTTCCTTTTGCTGGGGTCATGTTAATTTGTTTAATCATTTTCTTCTCATTTTTTTTTGAATGCCTGAGCATCATCAAATACAATCTCTTAAAAATCTATCTCCATGTCTTTTAAGGGCTGTGTAGCTTTTACTCTCATAGCTTCTCCTCTCATTGCCTTTGTACATATGGAGGCCAGAGGCCATCAAATGAGTGTCATACCTCAACACTTATCTACCATATTTTACTGAAACAAGAGTCTTTAACTATCCTGAAACTCATTAGTTAGACTGGGCTGGGTGGCTAGCTATTTCACAAGTTCAGGGTTCGCAAGCACGTACCACCATGCTGGGCTTCTTTATGTGGCTTCTGGGAGGCAAAACTCAAGTCTCTGTGCTCTCAGCAATCACTATGTAATCTTAACTATTGACCAGCCCTGAGCATATATTTGTAAACTAATGTTTGAGAAGGTAGACATATAACCAAAACTCACAGCTTTCTTATTTTGAGTATGGACACATTCCCTTTCTCCACAAATAGATGTTGAAAATGTTATTTTCCCTTAT
Organism: Acomys percivali; assembly: GCA_907169655.1. NCBI lineage: Eukaryota > Metazoa > Chordata > Mammalia > Rodentia > Muridae > Acomys > Acomys percivali. The sequence goes on along the minus strand of OU015742.1, from coordinate 24,553,615 downwards.
CAAGTGAGCCTAGCAGCCTTTGCTAAGATATAGGTTGACATCCGCACACTTCGGTTAGCGTCTTGATATTCTCATCCTTCCTTATTGTATAAAATCTATTGCCCTCTCTCCAAGTTTATTGGCTTAGCCAGTTCAACTCCACTATCCAGAAGCTCTAAAGAACTCTTAAAATCTTTGTTTCTGTACATCACAGCTTATGTGTGTCCATGAGATTTCACAAGTGAGTTATGGGCTAGTGAGGTGGCTCAGTAGGTAAAGGTATTTGCCACCAGGCCTGACAAACGAGAAAGCTGATTTCCCCAAGTTACAGGAGACCTCCAAAGGAGTACTGAGGCAACTGCATCCTTACACACGTAGGCACACACATGTAGGCACACATACACACACACTCACACACACACACACACACACACACACACACAGAGGCATGCATACACACTTGTACATGCCCACAAATAAATATTTAAATTACTAAGTAAATATTAAATTTTTTAAGTGCTTTCTGTTTGTTTATCAATTATTAGAATTTATCAGTATTCTTGTTTTGTATGGTAAGATTCTCCTATGCTCCTTTTTAAAAATCATGGCTCCTTTAGTTTTTAAAATCCAATTATGGAGGTGGCCTTCAAGCCTTCGCTAAGTCTGATGCATGGCTACTGCCACAGGATGTTCTCATTTTCCACTCTCCCTTCCCACCCTCTTCTTTTTGGCTTGTGCATTACATGTTGCTCTTTCTCCCACTGTTTTCCCCCACTGTTTTCCTGAGAACTGAATGGTTTGTGCAATCACTTGAACCCTCTGTCAGTACAGATGCCACCGTGAGATGGTTTGTGCTCGCCTGTTGACTTGTTTAGTGAATACCTGACTTATTTCAGTGAGGTCTGTGTCCCCACACAGGACTACAACTCTGTCCTTGCTCCTTGAGGATGCAGCCACTGGCTGTAAGGAGAGCAAGTCTGGGGTGACAGTTGTTCTGCAGTGCTCACCATCGCGCACTAAGGGTCACGTGGGTGAAGCTCCACTCCTTGACGGCAGATCTTTCTATTGCTTTCAACAAGGACCCAGGCCATGAGTTCTCTACAAACTGATTCAGTAGGTTGATCTTTCTAAGTCAATTCCTAAAGTGAATTTTGAGATTGGTTCTGACACCATGAGGATATCACCCAACCGCCTCCTCCTCTCTCTCTCCCTCCTCCTCCTATTTTTTAAGTGTCTTCTCAGGCAGAAAAATGGCCAGGTCCACAATTTTCCCTATGTATCAAATGAATCTCTCAGTAGCCCTCCAGCTTCTCCCTCTCCCTCACCCTAACAGGCCTGACGGTCTCTCTATAGTCAGTTAAAAACTTCATCAGCTCTTCTAGAAAGAGACCAGGAGCTCTCATTTTATGGTTGCTTTTCTATCTTTCAAAGCAAAATCCTAGAGTCACAGCTCCAGGGCTATTGGTCAAGACCCTTGTGTTCGTCCCCCTAACTGACAACCTGTATCTGAAGTTGTGCACTTATTAGGTTGGTCCAAAGTCAACAGAAACCACTGTTTTAGGAACAGCATAGCCAGGTCGTCTGGGGTTCTGCTATCGCCCCAGCACCATTCTGTTTACTGATGGGGCGGGAGAGTAGAGGGGTGTCCTCACCCACACTGGCACAGGATAAGAGTTCTGGCATCATCCTCTAGCTAGGAGCTATAGGGAGAAGGAGCTGAGCTCTTAGCTGTACCCAATAGCACTGCCATGTGCCGGAGGGAGGGGCAGGGTGAAGGAGCAGGTTCTGTTGGTTATCACGGATTCCTGCTGTTCTGGCTGTTTAGATGACATTCAAAGCAAATACATCTCCATTTTTTCTGCAAGCACTTACCCAATTTCTAGACCTCAAATGGCTTAAAATAACTTTTACTTGTTTTGCCGGAAGCAGGTTCGGTGAGCTCCTCTGTGTGTAATACCCACAACAGAACCAGTTGTGGTCATTTTTTTCTCAGTGCTGGGGACCATACCTGGAATATCATGCATACTGGGCATGTGCTCTACACAGAGGTATGGCCCCAGTTCTGATCATTTTAACACAGCTACCTCCAATGCTGACTTTCTCATTTGGCTTCATAACTCTGTTGCTGACATAACATTGTTTCGCAAAGTGGTTATGAGCATCATCAGAGAGTTCATAATCAAGAGTGTCCACTTGTAACATTATGCTTAGATAATACCGGATACACCCCCTTTCCTGTGAGGCATGCTTGACAACGACACACTCTAGAGACCATTCTACTGTGTTACTGAAAATTTTCACTCTTAAAGAGTCTCTGCACTTCTCCCAGGACCCCACACATTGCCAGGACTTGCTGATCTGTATATTAAAGACATCGCTAAATGGCTCTTGGAGCGCCCCCAACTTACATTTTCTCTTGGCAGTACTCATGGTTTAACGCTGAGGTTAGAAGGGGTTTTCTATGCTGCAGTCTTAAGAGCTACTACATCGAAGCTCTATATGGTTAAAACTTTAACCTGCTCTTGAACTTGTCCTTGTTCTTTGCCCTCCCCCCTTTATTTTGTTGAGCATGCTCATCTTCTTTTCACCATTAGTTTAGATGCTGCAAGGTGATTTATATGAACTGAATTTGTAATAGATATTTAGTGAGCACACTTGGTATTTGAGGCATAGCTATACTTATATACAGTAGGCTTTGGTCAGAATTTCTATAGATCCCAGCCATTGCATATTTCTTCTTTAGAACTTCTCTACAAATTCTGAGTCTACCTTACCCCAGTAGATCCAGGGGCATTTGTTACCCACCCCCATTTACATGTGAATTTATTAACTTATTTTATTTATTTTCAATCTTACCTTTAATTACAGAAATGTAATTATCTTGTATAGGGAATCATCTTTGTCATTCACTAAAGTTTTGGGGGCTAAAGAAAATCAAGACAGCTATGTCTCTAATGAATTAGATTCTGAGGATATCTAAGTCACTGGGAAGTTCTATGTCATTGACAGAAGCAAAGCCACAGAACCAGACTCAATAAGGCCCTTCCCACACTTCCATCTCTGTTGGCTTTAATGATATCTGGACACATAAAAAGATTAGAGAACTCCTTGATTTAAAAAAACCTAGCTCTGTTATCTTCAAAAGACTCCTGAGATTCTCAATATAACAGCATCCTCTATAGGCAGTTGATGTATGTGTTGTTTTGGTTTCACTTTCTTAGTGTAAAGTTACTTAAAATGTGCTTGAATCTATCAATTGACTCACAATAGACACCACATTGTCTTCATGTCTTCCTATTTAAGAAATTGGGGGCACAATACAGCTATATGCATTATCTTATAGTTAATTCTCTCAAAAATGTTTCAAATGTGTACATAGATCTCTTAAACACCACTCATCACATATATTCTTGGTGTTTTCATGAAATACATAGACCTAACCAAAACCATCTCATGATTTTTTTCCCCACAAATGCTCACTCTGGCATAACCTAAGCTGTATTGTAAATGACAGAGCAAACAAGATAAGGGCTTGGATGGTTTTAGTCAGGCTAGCACAACAGAAGAAATGTGAACTGATAAACATTTCAATGGAAAAAAAAGAGTGGGCCTCTCATTTTCCTGATGTAAGTAAACTCAGAAATTATTGACCAGGCTTATAAAGTCACAGAGACATATGCAATCTAGGCACATACAAGGGCAGGTCATCGACTTAGCCAGTTCCAAGCAGGCAAAACTGTGGGGGGAGTTTGGAATTGTTGCTTTATCAGGAACATAAGGCAAGACAAAAACTGAAGCTGGCAGTTTCCCCTTGTGTAGAAAAACAATGGTCTTGGTTCCCATACAGCTCAGGGCTGAGGATAGACATCTGAGAGGGACAAAGCAGGGAAGAATCGGGATACTCAAGGCTCATGCTAAGACTGTTTCTATGGCATCATCTTCTGAGAGTCGGCAGCAAAGATGAATTGGCTTAGAGTCCTCAAGATGAGGCTTCTCAAAAGAGGGTACCTGACAAGAAGAAAGCAAACCATGCAAAGGCTCTTCTAAAGAAATCACAGTTCCCAGCTGAGCATTTATTTTCAACAGTCACCTCGCTTTGATCAAAAGTAATCTCAAAGAAAAGTTATTTTTTGATCCAACAACCATGACTCCTGTAGGTTGGGCTTAAGTGTGTAACTAGGGGGAGGGTCAGTGACAGCTTGTGGGGAATACTTTTCTAAGTGCTGTGGTAGGAATCTCTGTGAGGAAACTCAGGATAGACTTCTAAAAGCCTCTAAGAGACAAGAGGCCAGACCTGACTTCACCTGTGCTAACTACAGGTTAGCACATGTGAGATTCATGCCCTTATATCACGGGGCTTTCCTTACTCCCTGCAGCATTTTGGAAAGTCTTTAGTCACCCAGTGACTTATATGTTAAAGGTTTGGTCCCCAGCCTGTTGGCGCTATTCAAAGGTGGTAGAACCTTCATATGGCATGATCGACACAGGAAAGTATGTCACTGCAGGTGCAGTGCGGTCCTGGCTCATTCTTGTCTCTCCCTGCTTCTCTGCCACCATGAGGTTAAAAAGCTGTGCCATCTGCCATAATGTATGACGGTGCCACATCAAAGAATGGAGCCAACTAACTGTGCACTGAATTTCAGAGGAACATACAGCATTTGTTTTTTACCATCAGTTCCAGTGTTAGTGCCTCAAGAGTGACCTAACTCTTCTGAACTGCTTGGAACACTCTGTCATCATGCCTTAAAGATGTAAGGCTGCAGAAGTCCAGGCCTGTCATGCAGAGGGCAACATCTGCTATCTTCAGCACTAATGATCATGATTACCCAGGTCTGGATGCATCTAACATGTTAAGAGGACCCAAGGAAGGATAGAAATCAATAGTCCTGCTGGCCTGAGGTACTAATGAGTATATGCAAGGTGTAAGTCCTCCCTTAAGCGAGCAATCCATCTTGAGAATGATGCTGAATCAACCCAGGTCATTTCTGTTTGTTCATTTACTGTCTGTGGGCTTTAGCTATAATTCTGTTCTTAACCAGAAAATATGTTCCTCTCTCTGCATGAAAATGTAAGCCTGTTCTACTCTGAAGCACTCAGCGACTTTTTCTATGCCACTCAGGTGTAAATTAATGAGTAGTATTTTTCCTAATCACAGTTGCTATCACTGTATTAACAGGAAAGCTAGCCAAAGAACAAACATCGTAAGGTAAAATTGATTCAGTTCGCTCTGGTACCCACATCGTCACATCACCAGAAAGTACAACTGTTACTTAAACCGTAATACTTGACTGTCTGAGGGAAAGAAGACAGGCATGCTGGGAAACAGGCTCTCTGCGCTGACTATGCTACCTGCTGTTTTTCTCACAGTCCAAGCATCACTTTGGTATGGGAGAGAGGGAGAAGCTGAAGGTCACTGAGCCCTTTGCAGAAGGGGGCCATGGACCCCAAGGCTGAGAAGCGGCCCATGCTGGGAGGCCCACAAAGCCGCCTTTATTGCTGTGTGGGCAGCTACGCACTTGCATCTCATTGAGAACATTGCCTCACACATCCACAGAAGCAATTACAAAGAAAGGATGGAAACATCCGCTTGGTTGTTTAAGATGGTCAACAAAAGAAGGGGAAGGTTTGGAGAATGGAGCCTCCATCCGGTGAAGCCTTTAAAGGAAGCAGGGAGGCTGGGAAAGGAGCTTTCACATCTGCCAAGATGTGTGTGTGTGTGTGTGTGTGTGTGTGTGTGTGTGTGTGTGTGTGTGTGTGTGTGTGTGTGTGTGTGTGTGTGTGTGAGAGAGAGAGAGAGAGAGAGAGAGAGAGAGAGAGAGAGAGAGAGAGAGAGA
>OU015742.1:24509422-24538582 GCA_907169655.1 Acomys percivali | reverse complement strand
GAGAGAGAGAGAGAGAGAGAGAGAGAGAGAGAGAGAGAGAGAGAGAGCATGTGTGGAGGACAACTTGTGGGAGACAGTTCTCTCCTTCCACCATGTGTGTTCCATGGCTCAAAATCCGGTTGGCAGCCGTGGTAGCAAACACCTTTACCCAACAAAGCATCTTGCCAGCCTTCTATCCCTTCTTCTAGCAGCGCATGTGGCCCAATCATCATTCAGATGAAAGAGGGATGAACTGAGGAAAGACACCCATAGCACGGGTGAAACGAGGTCCAGAAACCAAAATCATGCTGAGGAATGAAATTGCAAGCTGCTCTCTCTGCTAAGCCCCATGGTGCTTTGAGAAGTCTTCCATGCACCCCACATTACTTAGAATGGGGACATCACTGGGTACATTCACACTTCCCCGTTTTTCCTTCTCTGGTTTTATCTTCCAATTGCCATCCTCTGTAGCAGCTTCTTTGCCTCTTACATTTTGGGTGGCCATCTCAAAAACAAAGGAGAAGCTCAGTGATTGCGTTCATCAGCCATGAAAACCAAGCTCATATCCCCAGGGAATTGGCTCCATCTCAGGGCCCAACAAAATGTGAGCCCTCTGCAGACATGTCTGTTTCCCAGAGTTCTGAGCAGAACCATTTAAGTTTCCTGGCACCTGCCTTCTCAGCTCTTCAGTACATGAAGAATGTGTGAGCTGTATTCTTGGCCTGTCGTATTAGAATACAAACACTGCACATCCTAAGGAGTCTCTCATACTGCGTAGATCTGGTTCTCCACTACTAGATAGAATTGACTTAAGGACAGGTATTCTAAGGCCTAGATCGCCTATGTTAGTTGGTCTATAAAGTGATTCCCCAAGTTTTTTGTCTTATCACACATTTTTATTATCTTTAAACTGTTTCTATATGTCACTAAACATTTTAAATATTAAAACTGAGAATATAAAAACTAATTTTTGAAACATAATATTAAGCACATTGATATTTACTCATCTGGTAAAAACTATTTTTCCAAAGCCAACAATATTTGATGCAAGAACAGGAATCATTTCACAATTATTTTCAGATTGCTTTAATGTTTGACTTAAGATGATTTGTTTCAATTATTAGTTCTACGGAAGACATTCAGACTGCCATAGCTGCTTAAATAATTCAGCCTACTGTATTGTAGTTGAGGAATAACCAAAACCCAACCACCTTCTCCATTTGGAAAAGGAAAACTTTGCCCAAGCAAAGAAATGGTAATAGATAGTTCTAGAGGTTTCTGATTCACTCTTTGAAAACTGCTCGTCTATGATCCAAGGACCAGCATATACTTTCCTTGCCTGAACCCCTCCCTACCTTAAATAAACTGTCTAACCACTAAAGTGAAAAATGTCTTAACCTCTAAATAAAACAGCATGACATTCAAGACATTAAAGGCACTTATGCCAGAGATGGAATGGTTAAACACATCATCCCGTCACAGTATATGAGGAAGACACTGGTGGTGTTGTACCATGTTTGATTTTTAATCTCTCTAAGCACATGCTAAAGTATCATACTCAGCCATATCAACTAGTTCTAGATAAGATGCTTTCAGGAAATGTTGAGGAAATTGAGCAATAATTCAAGTAGGTCTCCCCTCCAGTAAGAATAAAGATGGAGGTGATACAGTTAAAAGATATAGGAATCCCCATCACTTCTTTCCTCTGTAAACTTTTCACCTTTTTTATCATTAATTTTTCAGTGGCAATAACGTTCTCTGAGATTATCTAGGCTCAAAACATCTGAGAGGTGGAACAGGAGAGTTGGTTCAGCAGTTAAGAGCATCTGTTCCTCTTGCAGAGGGCCTGTGTTCAGTTCCAAGAACCTACGTGATGGCTCCCAATCATCTATAACTCCAGTTCCTCTGAATCTGATGCCCTCTTCTGACCTCTGTTGGCACCACTGATGCATGCACTTGGTGCACAAACACACTGGTAGGGCAATACATCCATACACATAAAATAAGTACATCTTAAAAAATAAAAGCAAACAAAGAACATCAGAGGTAATGTAGCTGTTCTGTTTTAAGCTCAGGGAACAGTGTAGTGAAGAGACCAAAGAAGTGCAGTGTTAAATGGCAGAGCAATGTTTGCAAAGGGCCCTTCTCATTTTTATCATGGATGGGGAAGGAGACAAGCCCATGAGGCCCCACTCATCCCTTAGTTGTTGGTGAAGGTTTTTTCCATTGTGGAGCCTCAGGTAAGTTGTTCATGTCCCAATAAATATTCTTGCTTAGGCAAGAAACTAATAGACGTCAGTGAGTCATACAAAAAAGAGACATCAAAGCACGAAGGCGACTTGTTAAGAAGGATTCCAGTGGGAGGACGACGTGGAGGGTGGAAATTCATTATATAAATCTATGGAACTGTCAAGTAATAAAAAGATTAATTAAAAAACCAGAGACGCTATTAATAGTTCCTACAGATTCATCATTCACTCTAATCTATTAATTTCTTCTTAAAAATGGCTCTAATGTCTATCTACGTCCCTCAAAACTATGCTGAAATCCCACTCATATGCTGTGGCTTCATGCTAGAAATAGAGCCATAAGTTCCAAACTAGCCAAGGCACCTCCAACTTTTCTTTCACATGCAGAGCTATGAAGTCAAAGGAGAGGAATATTAGTAGGTGTCACCTGAGCAGTAACCATTGTCGGTAGCTGTCTCTACGGTCTGTCATAATTGTCCAATGTTTTTCTGGCACAGGCATCGCTCAGCTGATTGTGCCAGTGTTGCAATTAAGAAACTTAGCTCAGCATCCAAGAGCTTGAGTGGTGTGGAGCTAAGGTGGAAACCAAGGTCTGGCTCAGAGCCTATGATGGTTGGATGAGTAATTACTGAGTGGGTATGCAAGGGAGTAGCAGAGAAGAGAGCGACATGGAAGACTCATGAGCTGACTGTGTGCCCTTTCTCCAGCAGAGAGCTGGTACTGGTGTGAATGCAGTAGCTGCAGTCCCCACCACTGCAAATATTTCAAGTCTGTGGCAGTCTTTCCACCTGTACACTGCACAGTCCATGCTCTCACTTAAGAGAGCAGAGCACAAGGTAATCAGCCGGTATTGGAAGAATTCTGATTGGCGGCATAGTGTACTAATGCTTTCTTCAATTAGTTTCCCCCAGAGTTAATCCCATTTACTTTTCCTGTTTGGGCAGCCAGCTGTTTGAAGTTGCTGAGCAACCCAGAGTTGAAAGGGAGGGAGGGTAAAGAAAGATGGAGACCCAATAGCTGGTGGAGATAAAATAAAATCGTATGTTGGATGATTTATTTTCAGGGCACCCACAGATAATGCTAAAATAAAGATGAAAAAGGTGAGCTAAATTTAGATCTCAGCATTTGTTTTTCAGGACTTATAATCTTAGAGTAATGTAATATTTTTTTCCTTTGAAACAGTGTGATAGCAAAGAGCGAAGGGATTAGATGTTCAGTCAAAGGGAAAAACATGTTCTGTCTTCAGGAAAGCAAGAGCATTTGAGAGATGCCAGCTCTCCTCTGGGGCTACTGCTGCCTCTAGAGAAGTGAGTTGGTAGCTGAGTGTGCGCAATCCTGCAGAAAGTTCAGAAACATAAAGCTTCAGGGGGTAGAGGGGCTAACAAGAACATTAGCATGATAAAACTAAACACAGGGTGTGTTAGACTGACGCTGAAAGTGGCAGAAATGAAACAAGAGCCCACATGCCCCATACATCCACGATTCAATCTCCCATGATGGTCCTGGGAGTGGTGTGGTGGCGGACTCATGCATCTACAGGGGAGTACATTGCTATACCTTCATTCTGGGAAAGCTGACGTCATTGCCTGGGAAAGGCCAGCTCTCATCAGGGATGTTGACTGTAGAAAGAGAACGGCAGTTCAACATTCAGTATGTAAAGACTCACTAGGTGATCCTGAGGAGGAAACTTCTTCTTAGAGCCACTGGCAACATGCTGCCCATTCGGCAGAGAAATGTTTTCATCTAAGAAACACAAGGGTGCATTCATCTCGCTAATAAAAGCCAGTGCATAGCAGAAATCTCGGGAATTGCTGCAAGGCTTTCAAGTAGAGCTGGAATGTCCAAGCCCACCAGGGTCATTTGTGTCACCCTTGGCATGCCAAGTAGTAACCCAGATTTGAAAACAATACAACATTTACAACATTCTTTCATTAAAAATAAAATAAAGACTGTTTCATTTAACTTTCAGACCTATGTCCTCAAAAGGTGATGGCTCCCACTCATTCTATGGGAATGTAACTGGAATGGAAGAAAAAGAGAAACATTGAGAAACTAGGAGATGTTAAATCATCCTTCTGTATAGAGAGAACAGAGTAATTAAACACAAACAAAGGTACATCGTTGCATTAAATAATGATTGAACTATTTTAAATTCTGAATATTTAAATCCTTTATATTTATGTGGCTAGAAATAACATACTTAGTTAACACGCTACACCACATAGATCAATTTACTCATACACATACAGGTATATTCATATTTTTATTTTCAGATGTAGAGAAAAAACACTTTTAAATGGTCAGTGTCATATAACTTATCGGAACAACTTAGGCATTGAAATAATACAGTAAAAATGACTATGGCTTCACAAAATAAAACTTTGCATTTGTCTTCTGGCCATATCATATGGCTTACATGTCTGCCTAGCGCGTAGAGTAGAGCATTCTTTGTTTTAGTAAATGTGATATTTCCTGTCTACTGAGGCTTTCCCAGGTCTCCAATGGCTTTAGTTCTACAGGAAGAAAGGACCACCCTGTGACTGCCATTTTATCCAATAACAGCTGGCAGGGAAGACCATGGATCTGATATGAAAACTGGAAGACCATGACAGTGTGATTATCCTATTAGAGTTTCTGACAACTCTGGGACAGAAGGGTCCCCTAGTCTATGGAAAATTGTAAGACAAAGGCTAGCTCTGTGTTCAGAGTAGAATCCTGTGTCCCGGGGTGCAGTTCTGCTCTCTGTAGGCTTCTTAAACCCATGGCCTCTAAACCACTGCTGTAAACTGTGGCCCTGGGTGTACAAGTATAGAACTCCACACTGGACATTCCATACCCACAGTGGCTAGGCTGGGACTGAGGACTGACTGAAGCCCTCACTGGGCCCTGCCTGCCTCCTCCTCTCATCTCCAAACCAGAGAAGGAAGATCTTCCTTTAAAAAGATCGGTCTAACTGTATATGGCCCTCTGCAGTTTCTCTCCTATCTGTGACTGGGTAATTTTCAATCTCTTCCTTCTTCCGGCACCCATGCATTCCGTATTCTTACCTCATCGTTGTTGTCATTATCAGTACTTGATGATATCTTAATGGTCTGATGGATCTCTTGTGTTTCTTCTTATCTAAGTTACAGCCATCTTCCTATGTTCTTCCTCAACTTTTTTTTCTTTCTAGATCAGCACAAAATACCCATTGGGAAGCAAAGTTTTAGAGTTTGGTTTCCTGTAAATTCAAGTCAACCTGCTGGCCTGTTTATAAAGATATTTAAAGTATGTGTGTGAGCTTCCTAGAGACTTTTCTACTCTTTGTCTCTCAGAAGGTTTTTTTTCCTCAAGCATAGGAGAAACTCATTAAAATGGGTCATGCTACAGAGAGAGAGAGAAAGAGAGAGAGAGAGAGAGAGAGAGAGAGAGAGACGGAGACAGAGAAATACAATGAGAGTATGTATGAACCCTCCCGTTCTTTGAACTCTTGACTGAACATCAAACACTGGTTGAAAGGCCACTACGCTCAGAAAAGTTTGCCAGAACACAATATTTAATAAGGCACAATGCCTTCTTCTTTCAGGGTATACAGTGGGTTGCAGGAGGAGAAAACAGCTTGGAATTGAGCATCTGATTGCTGCCCACTAGCTATATAAAATCATTTTGGACATACAATATGATTCCTCATAAAACTAAGGCCTAATACATTTACTTGGCAGCTGCTACGCAAAGGTGAAAAATTCAAATGATATTTTTTCCCTTTTAAGTAACTCTTGGCAGTATTTTCTTTTTCTTTTAAACAGATGAGTTTTTTTTTAAAAAAAAAAAAAAACAATGATTGTATTTAGACTCTTCAGGAAGCCTTGTTACTTCTGAATTTCATGAATTAGGTTCTGAGATCCAGACTGTGAGATGATTTGGTGCCCACGCTGCCAAGCCTAGCACATCTGGGATTCCACAGAGAGGCCACACAAATAGTTCAACATGTACAGAAAGCAGGTTTGCATGGTACAAGTTTATCTCCACGGGGCCTGATGCCCTAGCCTGGTTCCCTCTGGACAGGTGAGCAATGACTTACATAAGGACCATAGTCCTTAGTTTTAATAGCCTTTTCACAGAATCTGCTTCCTGAGTGAGCGGGCACACCAGTGGAAATATTTGCCATTCATTTTGTGTTGCTGGACAGCCTTTGTGTCCCTTTCCTCAGACTCATTCGTCTGTCCGTGCAGCTTCTCTCCTGAGTGCTCTTGATGAGATTCTTTTTTTCTTTATCAGGAAATTGATTTTCTAGCATTTCTTTCCGAAATTACTGAATCCAATCTCATAGTAGAATGACTCAATTCTTGGGAAAAAAAAAAGTGTCTAATTTCAGAATGTGATAGCCATAAGATTAAAATGACTGCCAGAAGGTTGGGAGCAAAGCAGAGTAGATGCCATGGGGCCTGCTTGGTTCCTTTCCTCCTCGTGCGGCCAGTTTTCTCCAGCCATTATTTGCTGACACCAGACTTGTTTGCCATCCATGTAACTCTTAGAAGCATCACATGCCCATGTAACTTCTTTTCTGTAATTTCCTAGTTCTAGATCTTCACTGGGTTTTCCTGTTCATAGTCTCCAAGGATTCCAACATCTTCTTACTAAGCTCTCTGCCCTCCCAACCATGCATTTTAGTGCTTAGGATCAGATTGGTCTGAGTTTCCACCATGCACTGGTGATGGCGGGTAGCTTTGACCTCGACATGGGTTAACAATAGCTGGATTTCTGGATTCAAGGCTGGTGATGTTGGAGGCCTTCTGCATATTTCCATAGGAGATGCTCCAAGCAGTCTCATTGTATGGAACAGTGCTCACTATGGGGCCTTTTTAAGGAGTGATGCACACATTTCCTGTCTACCCTGATGTCTCATAGGATCAACAATTGTGCTGATGATGACAAAGGTCTTGTCTTTTGTCCAGTCAGCCTAGAGCTGTCCTAATGCAGCAATATGTACAGTTATTATACATGATTGTGGCCAATTTTGTGTAATTAAATAAATATCTAGTATCCTCAATTCATTGGAGTTTGCCGGGTGGCAGTTCTACCACTACTCAGGATGTGAAGAAATGGATTCAATTAAGTCTCTTCCAATGTGCCCGTTGTTAGAAATCTTAATTTTCCCCCTTTTTTTCTTTCTTTCTTTTTCTTTTTCTTTTTTTTTTTTTTCCAAATTGCTTGTGGTGTTACTGGTATTCATTCTGCCACGTCAGTAGAGCTGTCAGGCCAGCCGCAGAGGCAAGGCTAGGGTTGAAGACACTCATTTTGTTGTTCAAATTCCAACATTCTTAAGAAACGCCTGAAAAGAAACATTGGAACTGTACTCTGAAAGTACTTTTCAGAGCTGTGTCCTGGAGAAGTTAATGGCTGCAGAGTTCTGAAGAGAGTGAGAAAACGAGTGTGGGAATCTCCTCCTCCCCCTACACTGTGATGATGCTAGTTACTTCCTTTGGAAAAAAAAAATCCCTCTCAAAACCAAGACATAAAATTCCAGATTACAAAAAGAGTGTGTCTGTACTCCTTTCTCTGGCTTTCTCCTGAGGTAGAGAAGGACAGCTATTATAAATAATGAAACGATTCTTTCTCACATTAAAAAGAAGAAGAAGAAAAGAAAGCCCCAGGCACTCTTGGCAGAATGCCCCGGGGTCCTTTCCTGCAGGATTCCCCTTCTGCACTTTGAGAACCCTTCTTTCTCCCAGCCTCTGGCTGAAAGGCTCCACAGAAGGTAGACTGTTTATGCTGCATACATTTTTATTCCTTGCTTCCCAGTTATTATCAACAACTGAGCTCGAGGGAGATGGGAGGCAGCCGGCTCAGGATCTCAGTATTTGAGAATGATTAGCTCTTACTCTCTGGGCAGTGCGGACCGAAACCTGAACCCTTTAATTCTCTTGTGCAATATTGCATTCATCTTGTCGCCTTTAAAAGGAGCCCATTAAGACTCTTTCAGCCTCAGCTTAGCCCTGGGCTGCTAAGAAAGCCAGGAGAATGCAAAGGGCAAGGGACTGACAAGAACAGCCCAGGCTGTGAGGTCCCAGCTACTCGCTTGCAGAAAGGCCGTTCTAAACACTCTGTCAGTTACAATGAGCGTAAAGACACATAGTGATTTCTTTTAGAGCCAAGGTGGTTTTGGTTTTTAAGTCTTTTATATTTTTTACATGCTTAAGAGATTGGGTGATGCTTAGAGAGTCTTCTCAGAAAGATGGGGGTGGGGAGAAAAGACCTGGAAGAGACAGGAGCTGCACAAGAAGACTGACAAAGCCAACTAACCAAGGCCCAGAGGGGCTTGCTGAGGTTGAAGCATCACCCAAGGACCATGCATGGACTGGAGCTAGGCCGCTACAAAGATGTAGCCGATGGGCAGCACAGGCTTCATGTGGGTCCTCTAGTAAAGGGAGCGGGGCTGTCTCTTACATGGACTCTGTTGCCAGCTTTTTGATCACTTCCCCCTGGCAGGATTGTCTTGCCAGGCCACAGAGGAAGAGGACACGCTCAGTCCTGATGCAAGCTGATGAGCTGGGGTAGATTGGAAGTGGAGCTCCCCATTTCTGAGGAATAAGAGAGGAGGAGGAGAGAGAAAAAGGGTGGCACTGGGAGGTAAGAAAGGATGGGGCTATGTCCAGGATGTATAGTGAACCGATAAATTAATTAATTAAAAAGTTAAAAAATAAATTCTGTTTGCAAATGTTATTTTATGTCAACTTTAGTGGTAGCCATGGTGCCAAGGTTGGAAGAACTAGATACACTGGCTCTCTCTTGAATGTGTCTTTCCCTGCTAAGGGACCACTGTGTTGACCTAAGCAACATAGTTCTTTCGTTTCAAGGCAGATGTCTCTACATTTATTACATCAAACTGCTTCTGGCTTCCCAAACAAGAAGACAATGTGTGCAGGGACCAGCACTGCTGTTTAGAAGAGAGCTTCTTTGTAGAGGGAACACTTCCCAGGAACTGCACTAAAGCGACCACCGAAAACTTGTTAGGGACTATAATATTATGTACGAAGTATACTGTTAGAATGAAGCACAGAGGGGGCTGGAGAGATGGCTCAGAGGTTAAGAGAACTGTCTGCTCTTCCAGAAGTCCTGAGTTCAATTCCCAGCAACCACATGGTGGCTCACAACCATCTGTAATGAGATCTGGTGCCCTCTTCTGGTGTGCAGGCATACACGCAGACAGAACACTGGATATGCAATAAATAAATAAATCTTTTTAAAAAATGAAGTACAAACTTAACTCAAGTACAAATCCCATCAGAGTTAAAGCTAAAATTTAGTTTGACATCTCTGTGGTCTTAGCCTATATTTACTGCCATTTAGGCCCAAACCAAATCCTAAATGCTATTTTAACCTTTTCATTGAAAATAGATTTTGTTTTCTCACATAATATATTCAGGTTACAGTTTTCCCCTCCCTCTCCTCCTGCTAGTTTCTTCCCACCTCCCCTCCCAACTGGATCCAACCCACTTTCTGTCTCTTGTTACGAAACAAACAGGCTTCTATTGGATAATAAAGAAATAAAACATTGGCATAGCAATAGGCTGGTTGATCAATGGAATTGAATTGAAGACCCAGAAATAAATCCATACATCTATGGGCACTTGATTTTTGACAAAGAAGCCAAATCTATACAATGGAAAAAGGAGAACATCTTCAACAAATGGTGCTTGTCTAACTGGATGTCTACCTATAGAAAAATGCAAGTAGATCTATATTTATCACCATGCACAAAACTCAAGTCCAAGTGGGTTAAAGACTTCAACATAAAACCAGAGAAACTAAATCGGTTAGAAGAAAAAGTATAGAAGAGCCTGGAATACATTGACACAGGAGACAATTTCCTGAACAGACCACCAACAGCCGAGGCTCTAAGGTCAACAATTAATAAATGAGACCTTATGAGGCTGAGAAGCTTATGTAAGGCAGAGGACACTGTCAATGGAACAAGAACCACAGCTTACAGACTGGGAAAAGATCTTCACCAACCCTACATCTAACAAAGGGCTAATATCCAAAATATATAAAGAACTCAAGAAATTAAACACCATCAAACCAAATAACCCAATTAAGAAATAGGGTTCAGAGTTAAACAGAGAATTCTCAACAGAAGAATACAAAATGTCTGGGAAGCACTTAAAAAATGCTCAATGTAATTAGTAATCAATGCAAATGCAAATCAAAACAATTCTAAGATTCCATCTCACACCCATCGAAATGGCTAAGATAAAAACTCCAGTAACAGCACATGCTGGTGAGGATGTGAAGAAAGGGGAACACTCGTTCATTTCTGGTGGGAGTGCAAATTTGTATAACCACTTTGGAAACCAATCTGTTGCTTTCTCAGAAAATTGGGAATAGGGCTACCTCAACACTCAGCTATTCCACTCCTTGGAATATACCAGAAAGATGCTCCACCACATAAAGACATTTGCTCAACTATGTTCATAGCAGCCTTATTTGTAATAGCCAGAATCTGGAAACAACCTAGATGTCTCTAAGTCAAAGAATGGATAAAGAAACTGTGGTACGTTTACACTGTGGAATACTACTCAGCTATTAAAAACAAGGAAATCTTGAAATATGTAGGCAAATGGATGGAACTAAAAATAATCATTCTGAGTAAGTTAACCTAGGCCCAGAAAGATACACATGGTATATACTCACTTGGACACTAGCCCAACATCGATGTGTTCTGAAAGTCTTCACTCAGAGGGTGATTGGGATAGATGCTGGGCCTTGCTATTGGACCCCAGGTGAGA
This sequence comes from Acomys percivali, assembly GCA_907169655.1. Classification (NCBI taxonomy): domain Eukaryota; kingdom Metazoa; phylum Chordata; class Mammalia; order Rodentia; family Muridae; genus Acomys; species Acomys percivali. The sequence goes on along the minus strand of OU015742.1, from coordinate 24,527,586 downwards.
GTGGTATGGGAGAGTGGGGAGATAGTAGGACCCAGAGGGTCCAGGAACCCTATAAGTAGACCATCAAGGCTGGCAGATCTGAACCCAGGGGTCCTGCACAAACTGCTGTGGCAACCAAGGACAATGCATGCAGTAAGCCTAGACCCCCTATTCAAATCTAGTCAATGGACAACACATTCTCCAAAGTTGTGCGGAGAGCAGGGACTGACTCTGACATGAACTCTGGTGCCCCTATTTGACCACTTCTGCTTGATGGGGAGACCTTGTGGCACTCAGAGGAAGGGTAAGCAGGCTATTTGAATGAGACCTGATAGGCTGTGATCATATGGTGGGGAAGGAGGTCCCCTTCTGTCACAGGTCTAGTGGAGGGGAATAGGGTGAAAGAGGGACAGAGGGAGGAGCGGGAAGATACAAGTGAGGGGATAACAATTGAGATATAATCTGAATAATAAAAAAGAAAAATATTTATTATATGATAAGGTAAAACAAAAACTAATACATCAGAATAGGAGAAAAAGAAAGAAAGAAAGAAAGAAAGAAAGAAAGAAAGAAAGAAAGAAAGAAAAGAGCCCAAGAGAAGGCACGAGAAACAGCTCTCTCATTGACACACTCAGGAATACAATGAAAACACTACACTGGAAGGCATATAATATACACACAAAGGACCTATAGGACAAAGCAGAGAAGAAAAATTATATAAATAAAATTAAATTAAAATAAAAAAATAAATACTTTTTAAAAAGAAAAGACAGAAAAGGAGAAAGCCCTGGAACATTATGAGACAAGGAAGCTCTAAAAATGCTGTTGCATTTGTTTTCTACTGACCATCTACTGCTGGCTGGCCAGGCAGCACACACATGTTTACAAGTAGCTTGATTCTCTAGTGAGACTCCCTTAGGGAAAACTGAATCTTCATATACAAGTAGTTATCAGTTGGATATTGCTTCTGGGTTAGGGATGAGGGCATGAATCCATTTTTCCCAGGTCTAGGATCCCATCTGGTACAGAGCTGTGCAGGCTTTGTGCATGCTGGTTCAGTCTGTGGAGTTCATGTATGCATCAGTCCTGTTGAGTTAGAGGACCCTGTTTTCCTGGTGTCCTTAAGCCCCTCTGGCTCTTATTCTCTTTTTTCCCTCCTTCTCTACAGGGTTCCCTGAGCCTCAAAGTGAAGGAATTGATGGAGTCATCCATTTAAGGCTGAGTGTTCCAGGGTGTCTATATCTCTGCATATTGAGTGGCTGTGAGTCATTGTACTAGTTCTCACCTCCTGCAAGAGGAAGCTTCTCTGAGGATGGCTGAGCAAGAGGCTGATCTATGAGTATAGAATGCCATTAGGAGTTGTTTTGATGCTACTTAGAAAAAGTATTATTTTATTTTACCCCTAGGTTTCTGGGCTATCTATTCAATTTAGCCGGACATTCTTTGCCACCCAAGCAGGGTTGGGTATGGGTTCCATCTTGTGAAGTCAAATCATATATTGGTTGATTGCTCCCACAAGCTTTGTGCACTAGCATATCTTGCAGGCAGGACACCATTTTAGATAAAATGCTTTGTGGCTGGATTGGTGTTTATGTTTTCCTTTGGCAGTGTGTAGAGTACCTTTCTGTACCAAAGAAGCTGGAGCATAGAGGTGAAGGCTCTATGGAGGCACCAGTTCAGCTTCTCCATGATCAATGAATTGTGTAGATGTGTTCTTCAACAATAGGGCCTTGCCATCAGTTTGTGGAGAGCAACCTGCAGTCTTGGCAACAGCCTGGGTTGTTTGGGGGGTTCCTGTGGGAACTCTTTGGCCAACAACTCAACTAGCTGTACCCCAATTCCAGTACTAGAAGCCTCCTTTTGTAGCAAGAGATATCCAATTGGGGCTCCATCTACTTCTCATCTCTTGGTCATTTCATTGAGATCACCTTCATATGTGCATATTTTTCATGAAGCTTTGACTGTAGTAGGTCCCCATACAACCCTCAAATGAGTCTTAATTTTAGCTGTCTCTTCACTCATTCCACCCCCAACCCCCTTCTCACTTCCCCTTTCCACTTGATCCTTCTGTTCCTGTCCCCACCCCTCTCATCTATCAATAACTATATATTCTATTTCCCTTTCCTAGAGATATGTACTTGTCCCCCTCCTCCACACCTCCCAATCTCTTCTTACCTTATGTCTAACATCTATGGTTTTACAGATTGTAGGTTGGTTATCATTGACTCAATAGCTAACATTCACATTTAAGTGGATAAGTACTATCTTTGTCTTTCTGGGTATGTGGTATGTCATTGTGGATGATGTTTTATTATAGTTCCATCCATTTACCTGGGAGTATCATGACTTCTTTTTTTTTTAATTTAAAAAAGATTTGTGATTTTTTTATAATTTTTATTAAATATTTTTACATATACATTCATATTATTATACATATACACAATAAACTACCTACAGCAAGAAGAACCATGAAACAATCAGGAATTATATGTATGTTACATTCATAGTGTTTTGGCTATTTATATTTGGCAGCCTTGAAGAAAACATCTTTCCTATCTTGGTGAGTCTAAAATTCTGAATGTAAATCAGTATCTATATATTTCATCATTATCAACTTAAAACTCCTAGACCTAAAAACATCTTAACCCCTAAACAACTAAGCTTAATTGTAAAACTAAACTATCTGGTCTTCAACCCCATCAGAGACTTGAGAAGGAAGAAATTAATTACCTGAGTATACAGGGAGTACAGTTTAGCTGCTTCCGAAACTCCATTGTGTAAATACCACATTTCCTTTATCTATTCATTTGTTGAGGTGCATCTAAATTGTTTCCAATTTCTGGCTATTATGAAGAGACCAGTGATGAAAATGGTTGAGCAAACGTTCCATTGTCAGATGAAGCATCCTTTGGGTAAATGCTGAAGAGGAGTATAGCTAGACCTTGAGGTAAATCAATTCCCATCTTCCTGAGGAACCACCACACTGATTTCAATAAAGCATCCACCAGCAATGGATGAGTGTTCACCTTACTCCACATCCTCAACAGTATGAGCTGTCATTTAATTTATTGATCTTAGCCATTCATACAGGTGTAAGATGAAATCTCGAAGTAGTTTTGATTTGCATTTCCATAACGGCCATGGGTTTTGAACATTACTTAACTATTTCTTGGCCATTTGAGTTTCCTCTCCATAGTTCTGTACCCTGAGTTTTAAATTGGATTCTTTGTTTCCTTGACCTCTAGTTCTTTATATGCTTGGGATATTAGCTCTGTGTTGAATGTAGAGTTGATAAAACTCTTTTCTCATTCAGTAGGCTGCCATTTTGCCTGGATGATGGTGTTCTTTGCCATGCAGAAGCTGTTCAGTTTCATGAGGTCACATTTATAAATTGTTGATTTTAGTGTCCATGCTAAAGTGTTCTGTTCCAAAGGTCTTCCAATGTGCCAATAAGTTCAAGGCTATTTCCCAATGCCTTTTCTATCAGCATCAGTGTACCTGGGTTCATGTTGAGATCTTTGATTCACTTTGAGTTGAGTTTTTTGCAGGATGATATGCATGGATCCGTTTGCATTCTTCTACCTCCAGACATCCAAGCTGATCAGCACCATTTGTTGAAGATGCTACCTTTTTTTTTCATCAAAAAGCAAATGTCTGGAAGTTTAAATTTTTCATTATTTTAAAAATGTTTTTAAAAATATTTATTTTAATTTATATGCATGGGTATTTTGTCTACATGCCACATGTGTGCCTGATGCAAGAAGGTGTCAAAGCCCCTTGCTCTAGAGATACAGATAGTTGTGAGCCATCCTGTGGGTACTGGGAAGTGAACTTGGGTCCTTTGCAAGAACACCATGTGCTCTTAAGCCCCAAGCTATCTTTCCAGCCCAGTTCAGTAGTCTTGTTTTTCTATTCCTCAGGATTGTTTGGCTATCGTGGTGTGTGTGTTTGTGTGTGTGTGTGTGTGTGTACATACAACGCTTTTTTTTCTTTTCTTTCTTTTTTCTTTTTTTTTTCTTTTTCTTTTTTTCTTTTTTTTTTTTTTTTTTTTTTTTTTTTTTTTTTTTTTTTTTTTTTTTGTATCTAAAATTTAGCTAAGGCATTTCTCTCAGGCTTTTGGACACTCACAAATCCATTTCATTGTTAGCTGAAAGACACATCAATTGAAGTGCCTAATACTCCTTCCACAAGGAGCCTGATGCTCTCCTACTGGTCCAAGAGTCAAAATTAAGCCATGCTTTCTCTAGGGTAAATCTATTGAATCATCCAGATGTCAATTTTCTGATTGAATCAACTGTTCATGCTAATCTGTTGGAGATAAAAGTCACACATCCGGTTTTCAGTTTAATTAAGAACTCGGGTTTCTGAATCGACTGCTATCCTGCACCTCCATACGCACACCTCCTTCCTTACTGGGTTATTTACCTGGAGCATGGAGAAGAATGCCAAACAGCTACAACAAGCAATGCAGAACTGTACACATGCTCATACAGCAGTCACGCTGACCTTGATAAGGCATGGCTACTTTTAGCAATAACTATCCTATCCTATTGCCCCTTTTAATCGATGTTTGCTTTATGGCAGCCTAACACACTGAAAATTAAAGTCACAAAAAACTGTGGCTATGAAGGCACCAGATCTTGTCCAGGGGAACACCTTGCCTTTATGCATTTTATTATTCATTTGAACCTGTGTGAGTAAGACAGAAAATAAAGCAAAAAAGAATACTACCTGGAAAACAACATATGTGCCTAAACATATTTTATACTGGTGTAAAAGGAAAGAAGTGAGCCTACTGTTTTTAACAGGGCTTTCTTCAGAGACATGGACTGTAACCCAGGGAGTGTCATCAGGTATGAGAGTTGCACTGGGGAAAAAATGCTTTTCTGTGAGGATGAGCTAGCTCTGCCATAAATATCCTCACAATCCAGGGCTGTGGTAGAGGAGTACTTTCCATATGAATATACTTGAACACCTGCATCCCTTTAAGGCTTCCCTTTCAGAAAAGAGAATTGGCAGGCATGAGGCTGGGTGGGAAAGGATAGAGGCAAGTGGAACTCTGAAAGTCATCTTTACATTTCGGTCCATGAAAAGAAAATGGCTGCAATTATAACACGGCCCTTTCCTCCTTCCCCAAAACAGTTCTCAAGCCCATTTTGAGAGTTTCTTTCCGCTTTTAAAATGAATCATCAGCGAGGAGTTTTTTTCTTTTTCTTTTTTTTTTTTTTTTTTTTTTTTTTTTTTTTTTTTTTTTTTTTTTTACAAGGGCGCACAAAACTTAGGGACTTCCTATTGCCAGCCAGTTTGCTGAATAGATTAGCACTGGTGATAGACAGGAGAATGCCAAGTCAGCTGCTTGGAAAAAAAGAACAAATGATATATTTAAAATTATATGTTTGCGTTGGAAATAGTTAGGCCCTAGAGGTACAAGATGTGTTTGTCATTTCTCAATTGTTTTATAGGGCAGACATTTCAACTATAAGTACCTCTTATTTTTCAGTTTTATTTCTTGTGTATGATTCTAGAAGCTCTCTTTTATGCCACTTTCCTTAAGTGAGTGATACAAATCTAATCAATGACTGTTTTATTTATATGACATGTTAGTTTGTCCTCCTTCCGTGTGGCCTCTGTCCTCCCATTCGTGCCCCCCCACCCCTGCAAATATATTTCTAAAGAGATCAAAGAGATAAATTATCATGCACATTTGAGTGAAATGGAAAAGTCTTGAAGGTTTAATCTATTTGTTCATGAGATACTGAATCCACGTCTACTCTGAGGCATTGGCCTGAGTGCTGGGGGAATCTAATGGTGACTCATAGCTCCCTCCTCACAAGTGACTGTGTTATTTCTAAACAAGTGAAGGTATGTGTGCAGCCATTGTGATAAGTGTCCACATAAGGAAGGTTTCAACATCGGTGAGACAGGTCACTAACGCTGTTAGCAAAAGCTCCTTCCCATAGGGCTGCAGGGAGTGTCTGCGGAGTGAGGCTTGCAACACGTGCAAGGATTCAGGGGAAGAAGGGACGGCAGCTCGTAGTTCAGTGTCGAGAGGAGGGCTGGCACAACTGTGAAGGACAAGAAGCTACAGGCTCTTAGACCACAGTGTACATGGCTGGAGGGGCTGAAGGCAAAGTCAGGGCATCTGGGACGAATGCGTTGCAGTCTGAGGTGTAAAGACGTGCCAAGGTGTGTTGGCTGGGGTGATGAGAGCTTCGGACTTTCTGTTAAAGTGTAATGTTCTTGTGTGGGCGAAGCGACACGATGTGATTTACAGTCTACCAAAATCTCTCTTAAAAGGAGCAGTTAGCAAGTAAAGCAGTGTTGGGGGCGATGAGAGGCAGGGGATGAGTCAAACCTTTCAGGGGGTGTGGACCTGGGGAGAAGCTTTCAGAGCCCGTCCTGGCTCCTAGCCTCCTAGAGTCCTCTGGAGTGTTTTCCTGCAGGCTATTTATGACTTTTAAAGCTTAGCTTAATGTATGAAGGAGGGGAAAAGGGGTTTTTTGTTTGGTTTTTCTTCTCACTAGGAATGTATACTTTCATTCTAAACATCAATAAAGTGAAAGTTAAAAATACCATAAGCATTTAGGACAGCTTGCAGCGTGAGCCTACCTGCGGGAAGGTACTGTTTGATACAGAATTAGAAGGGGTTATGAAGTTCCCACTGGTGCCACTAAAGAACTGAATTGGACCCACTGGGTGTAACATCTATCCTGAACCCCTCCCAGTGGCTGTGCTGCTCTGGGCCCAGAGTGAATAGCTGGTGATGGCAGAGGAGTGGCTGCTCTCTCAGCTTTGCTTTCAAGTGCTCTCCAGCAGCTAGAAGACCTGGCAACACTTAGGGGATGTTTCGAGTGTTAGGTCTGGGTAGTTTCTTCTCCTACCACAGGGTTTTCTTAGTTCCTGCCTCCCTAATCAGTTTTCCCAACTCCACTCTGTGCCTTTATGTCCTCCTCATTGTCTTTCTGCCTTGTTGTTGCTTCTCCCTTCTTGCAAAGAGAATAATAACAGGAACAATATTAAGGTCAACTAGTCCTGGTGTTTTCTGGGCTCCAGACTCTGTGATTTATTCCCTACAGTGTCTCATTGGCACCTCTGAGCAGCAGCAGAGGTGTCCTGAGTTATCCTTCCTAGCTAAGCATTAAAAGGACCAAGCTAGACCATGGCGTGCTCAAAGCCCCATGATGAACCAGCAGAAAAGGTAAGAGAGACCAGGAGAGAGGCAGAAGTGATGGTGAAGGTGGCATAGGTAGAGGCTGGACTGTCAGGTGTACTAGCAGACCAGACTAGCTGCAATAACACTTAGCATAGAATCCTCTTATAGAATACATGAGAGGGACACACCAAGGTGTCCAGCTAATTGCTCCAGTTCCCCGTGCAGCTCGGAAGAACTTAAGTTGTTTAACAGCTTCCAGCCTACTTAATAAGCCAAATCTCCCCGTAGCATGGAACCTTTGAAGACTGTTTTTTTTTTTCTCTCTCTCAAATTAAAGCACTCATGGTGCTCGTCCAAGTTTTCACTCAGTGTATTTTTAGATCTCTTTTGGGTATTTACCTTTCGTGAGGGGGAGTAAGCCTGTCTGCATTGGCCAGTAAACAACAGTTGGTCCAGTCAGGCCTCCAGGAGGGCTTTCAGTTGCATGAAGATGGAAAAAGTAAATAAATAAATAAATTTAGCACACATGGAGTTCCTCCAAATTAGAAACTGGTGAGGAAATAATTAATGAGCTCAACATAAATCAAAATATTTGTATTGTTGTCACCGATGACAAACTACCCTGGATGGGATCTGTTACATACACTTGAGTAAATTGCATCTATCAAAACTGTCCCTTTGCTGCAACTGTCTAGCAGAAGCCAGCTAACAATAATCAAACTGTAGCTTCTTGATGGAAAATTACAGGCACATATGTGTTAGTGCTACAGACAACTCAGACTGAACATGGAAAATCATTAAAGGCAATCCCATCACTTCCCTTTGAAGAAGCCCTTAGGAGTCCTGTGGAGAGGCCAACCTCCTCAGCTAATGGCTGTGGATGTGGCATGAGCAGATTAGCATGCCTTTATTCTCAGTGTAGCTATTAGATGGCTGTTAGGGAGCCTCGGAAGATTTGGAAATTCTGATTAATCTAAGCAAACTTGGAGATCAATGGGATCAGCAGATCGTGCAGCTTGGCTCTCTCTTGTCTAAGCCCCAGCCCCTTGGAAGCTCAGAGAAAGTGCTGGCCCACTGCTAATTCGAAGGTCGCTCCACAGCAAGGGATTCTAAGGCCTGCTATCTGGCCTTTAGGGCATCTCATTCTGGCTGATTGCTCTTGTAAAGTGTGTAGTGCCAAGTGAGCATGGTGCGCTTGAAAGGAAGGAGAAAGGAAAGCTGAGAAATCTGCTTATTTTAGGCAAGTGAAAAAATAGTGTATCCAAGTTAAAACACTCATAGGGCATCTGCTGCGTGTGTGTGGCACAGTGTTGAGTCCCGGGGCTGTGCAGAAGGGAGTGGTAATGGTTAGGAACAGCAGCAACCAAAACAGAAACAAAACCAGGGGAGCCAGGCCAGTGAACTGAACACAGATTTGTGTCCTTCAGAGGCTCTTTCTCTCCTTATGAAGCTGGGTGATACTTTCACAGCACAGTCAGAGTCTACTATGTAAAGCTTTTCCAGTCAGCTTCCTATTCTGGCACCTGTACGTGTGGATGAGAGACACTGTTGATCTATTTTTAGCGAGGCTCAGAGGTAAACTCATTTACACCTCAACCCCAGCCACTAAGTTTTCCTTCTGCCACCCATCTGGCCTCTGTAAAATCCTCAAAGGCTAGGCTTAGCCTAACATAGCTTGTAGGTGCCAGCTCAGACCATAGTGCTGTATATTAAATATAGTATTGTCTCTAACTGGCCTGGCTGTTGTCATAAACCACCAGTGGAAGGCTTCTGTATCTTACTGACTTCAAATATGTTTTCCACAGAGTTGAAAGAGAACATCCACTTCCTCAAGAAACAGATCTATTTTGGGATGCAGGGAGGAAGATCCTAGGCATTGGGTCTGAGATAAGTGAATTTGGACTCCATGAAAATGAAGATGAAAACTCTCACTGTTTTCTTGGGGAAAAAAAATCATCCTTCCTTTTTAGGCCTCCATTCAGTGCATACATTCAGCAACAACAAAGGGACACTCCAACTTCAGTGACTTCTGCCAGCAAAAGTCAGAGAAGTAAACATATAAGCAGTGACAGCCAAGCCTCCTCTAATCGAAATGCTAACATAATCCAGGTATAGGTCTATGACAGTGGTTCTCAACCTTCCTAACACTATGACCCCTTAAGTCACTTCCTCATATCGTGATGACCACAACCATCAAGTCATTGCTACTTCATAACTGTAACTTTGCTACTGTTATGAATCACAACGTACATAGATGATATGTAGATGGTCATAGGGTCATAGGTGACCCCTGTGAAAGGGTCATTCATTTCCCAAAGGGGCATGGTGGGGAGGAGGCTTAGCTTCAGGGTAGAAGACCCACTCAAGATTTATCAGAGACAGAGTAGGAGACTAGTAAGTAGCAATTGTTCTTGCCATCCAGGCCTTCTTTTCAGACCAAGACGTTTATAACGGCAATCAGGCAGACAACCCATTGCCCTGAAAGCAATCTAATGCTGAATATGACTGCTCACCTGATTTGCCCTCCTAGCTGCTACTCTGTGATAGGTGTCTCTCTCTCTCGATAGCAGCTGTTGACAGGGGTCATGAGCATCCACCCCTGGTTATTTCTCTCAGAGACAGCAGCAGGGTTTGTCCATAGCTACTGACTTGGTCTCTGGATGGATTTAATTCACATACAGAGTTCGACAGTGCCCCAGACTCTAAAGGTGAGAAAGTAAGTATAGCCAAGGCTGCTTCCTACTTAAGATATTTTAAAAAAATCTACTAGACTTTGACTTAGGTACTGAAGGAGTAGGAAATCAATGAAGAAAATAATATAGGTGATATCCCAAGAACCCAAATTCCAGTGGTGGTAACAGATGTTTAGTGTGTGTATGCGATACTGTCTTCCTAACTTCTCATACAACCTTGAAAGATGGATGCAGAGAAACCAAGGCTCAGAGTGAATAACTGATTTATTTTAATGTATACATTATTAAACACACAATAAGGAGACTCTGGTTGACTTCTTTATGATTTGTGTTGCTTTTATTATCCTATAATCCATTGTTGCCCCCCTTTTATTAAAAAACCCATATTTTATTACATTTGCATAAAGCATGTTACTGTTTTAATGTTATTATAGTATACGGTATTATGATATGAGTTCAACTTTTTAAAGTAATATTGGCTCAGAAAATAGCTTCTGTTTTAGTATTCTCCACATGTACTTAGCCTTTGTGTTCCTTACTGGCTTTACATGACTAAAGCAAGCTTTTCTTATAAAATTTTGGTCGTATCCTAAAAATGGAAAAGACAGGGGAAAAGTAGGCCCATTGTAGTGATGCCCATTACATCTATATTTTAATCTCCAGAACCTGTGAGCACATTGTCTTCATGACAAAGGTGACAAGGAAACCTGTGATTAAACTGGGACTTAGAGGATTAATGGTGGTGTCCAGTGTAATTGGAAAAGAAGACAGAAATGATAGTGAGGAGGAGGTGAAGATTTGACTGTAGAGCAAGGGTTTCTGGCATGAAAAAGACCAAGGTTGGCCTCTGCTGGTTGTGGAGATGGAAGGCAAGAACCGCAGATGAAGGAATGGTGTCTGGCCTCCAGACATGGGAAAAGGCAGATCACCCGGGAAGGAATGCAGCCCTTCTGATGGCATGAGAGTTTAGAATGGAGACGTCCCAGACTTCTGACCTGCGGAGCTATGTGAGACACGTGTGCCATTTGGTGCCACCAAATATCTGGTAACTTGTCACTCAGCCATAGAAAACTATAGCATAATGAGCTAGGTTTACCAGAAGTATTCCTGGTGAGAATGCACAGCACACCTTCCACAAAGTCGGCTCTATGTCTGAGATATTTCATAAGTAGACTCCAAACTGATGTCATTCAGCTTATATATGCAGGTACATAAGGGAGGTTGCACTTTCCAGGAGAATTAGGAAGGACAGAGCAAAAACAAGCCTCAAAGCTGTCCCTAAAGTTTGCCCACAGTCTTGCTCCTCAGAGGTCCAAGGCAACTGAAAATGTAAGAGAAACATCTTTCTCCATTTTTTTTTTTAAATCTCAAGCATATATTCTATTTTCAAGGCACATGTCTTAGGAATTCAGCCACTCCCTTGGTGGTTGTACTTTCTGGCTCTCTTGTGATCCCCTTTTACTTGCGTCTCAGTTTCTAGCTTCCTCATGATTGTCACATGGTTTGTTTATCTCTTCCGTACTACCTAAACTCCATACTTTTTTCATGTTGCTCTTCTAGATCAGTTGATCTTAAATAAGTTCCCCACTACACCTTTACATTGCTTTGCATTTCTCTTATGTTAATTATTTTGATTATTTTTCTCCCCTCTCTTTAAATTTTATACCACATAAGGACAGATTTCTTATGTTTGATTTAATTACTTAGGATACATATTTAATATTTATTGTGTGACTACGGAATTGTTACACTTTGAAGGTGTGCTAGCTTGGTGCAAGCCCCACCCAACTCCCTTCCCCAGTCCCAGAATGCTGTCAGTCAGGATAGAAGTTTACACTCAGTATTGATGATAGCATTTCCTGGATTCCAGGAAGGACCATTCATGACCCCCTGAACCTCTTTCAAAACCCTAAGAGGACACATGGGATTTGAGCACTTCCTTGATGTTAAAATTGTTTTACCAGTCACCAGCATCAGCTTCTCACATCTGTATCCCTCTTTGCCTGGAAAGCATACATGGATAGCTGCAAGAGATTCAAGGTCCCTTGAGTGTGGAAGATAATCTGTTTACATACCCTGCTAAGAGGACTCAGACTAGTTACTCATTGACCCATTTGTTAGCAACCACAGCCCTTCTTCAGAAGGAGATTTGCCCATTGTCTTCACCGTAGTTGAAGTTGTGCCTCTGGAGGTTTTGTGGACGTAAGTTTCTGCTAGAATCTATGGGCTCCTTGGTGTTTATCCTCATCTTTTACTTGATTATGTCATACGTAGATTGTTCTGCTCTCTGTAAAGGCACATATTCCTTCATAAACACACACCACACACACAAACACACACACACACACACACACACACACACACACACACAAAAAAAAAAAAAAAATCTTTACAACAAACAAACGAAAAGCTCACTAGAACACTGATCTAGGCAAAAGTACTCTAAGGCTTGTACAAATTATTCACTTTCTCACCAAGTTTTAAATTTCCCATTCAACTATTTCTACATAATTCAATATTTCCTACTCATCCATTATGTATGAGTGTTAAATTGATATGCATTTTTTTGATCTGAGAATGAGTGTGCATTTGAGTTGACAGCATGAATAGGACCCTTAGTTGAACAATCGCCCCACACTCATCACCTCTGGGTACATGTGCAGCCTGTAGAGTGCCAATGGCTCAGGTTGGCTTGGTAATATAAAATGTGGCAGAAAAATTATCCGTAAGTCCTGCCAAGTTAGCAATCACTCAAATGTATTTAATATCAATATTCAGTCCTAATGAATTATTAATGACTCGGGGTTAAAAGACCCTGGCAGTATCTATTCACACTTAGAAGATAATTTGTAGCAAAATGAAAATACATACTGAATCTCTTTACTAGAGCACTGTTTTTTATTTATTTTCTGCATTCAAGACTAAAAAGAATCACCTGAGTTTCTCATCGCAAATATTAATCCAAGGATATCTTTCCAGACCAGCGGTTCTCAACCTGAGTCAAGATCTCTTTGGAGGTAGCACATCAAATATCCTCCATATCAGATATTCACATTACAATTTTTACCAGCAAAATTACAGTTATGAAGTAGCAATGAAATAATTCTGTAGTTGGGGGTGTCACCACAACATGATGTAACTGTATTAATGGGTCACAGTGTCCGGAAAGTTGAGAACGTCTAGACAAACAGAATCTAATTCTCTAAACATGGATCCTAGAGACAATTTCTAGTGCTATAAAATTTGGTCAAGTAGCTTAGACTGTAGGGTGAGCCTCCTTCTGTACTCATCCTCATTTAGTTGGTAACTAGCCAGTGAATGGATTTTTGTAGCATTGCTAGGTAATTGCCATTTGTATGGCCCATCAGACTGCCTGATGATCACAAAAGCATATGTCTTAGTTGCTTTTCTATTACTGTGATGAAACATCATAGCCAAGGCAACTTATAAAAAAGAAAGACTTACAGTTTCAGAGAGTTAGAATCCATGATGGCAGAGCAAAAGGCATGACAACCACATCTCAAAAGCAGGGAGTCTTTTGAAACCTCCAATCCTGTCTCCAGTGGTACATCACCAAATGTCTCATTTCCCAATCCTTTTCAAACCGTTCTGGCTGGGGACCATGTACTCAAATATAAGCCTATGGGGGTCATTCTCACTGGAATCGTCAAAGCACGGAAACATGTGTGGAGCCATGTGCCTCTCAGATGCTTAGCTACTGGTCTGCAGAGTGCTCCTGTACTGCCTGCAGAGCAGTATTGATAGTGTTCCATGGTCACTGCCCAGTGGTGGTATCATCTGACACAAGAGATAAGGAAGAACATTTCCTCCCTTGAGTACCAGAGTCTTCCAAGACTGAAGCCACCTTGCCTTGGAGAATAGTATAGTCCAGCTGCTTGCTTCACCCTTCTGAGCTATTTTCTTAAACAATTTTTCTTTAAAACATCATTTTAATATTTTTTGAGAATGTCATACATTGTATTGAATCATATTTGCCACCACTCCCTGTAAAATCAAAGGGAAGTTACATACTTGCAGAGAATACAATGCCATAGAATATGTATTACCATTCATTTCTAAGTGGAGGAATTGGGGCACAGTGAGGAAACACTAGGCCAAATAAGACGCCATGCAACTGGGTATATCTATGAACGATTTTGCCAATTACTGTATGTTTCAGACCATAAGACGCACTTTTTCCCCAAAGGTGGGGAGAAATTAGGGTGTGCCTATGGTCTGGTTGCTGTTCATTGGGCATCAGCAGAGAAGTCACTTACCAATGTCTTCAGTGTGCCAGCTGAGGAACACGTGCAGGAACAGGAACAGGAAGAGTCGTGGACGATATCGCCAAAATCCCTTCTCACACAGGGCTTGGTCTCCACCTCCCCACTCCCATCTGAATTGAATGCCTATCTTAGCCTACCAGGTAATCAGGTGTGTGTGTCAGTTTGCTGTAGGGAAAGGGGCAGGGGGAGTACAGTAAAATGTGTAGCAATAAGGAAGCTCTAGCTGCCATGTGTCCCGCCTTGACTCCAGTGGGGCCACATTGCTATGCAGAAATCATTACTGGGCATATGGGAGAAGACAGAATTGTTCATTCTGCATATGGGAGAAGACAGATGGATTGAAAAAGTGTGGTTCAGATGTCCTGGATGGCTTCTGAAAAAATCTGCTTTACCAGTTCAGAGCACATATTAGTGAAGCAACAACAACAACAAAACAGATTTAAAGAGGTGAAGACTCATCTAGTTGTAATTCCTGGGGGTCTTACCAACCAGTTGCAAACTCTCGATGTTTCAATCAACAAACCACTTAAAGTCTTTATGAGAGAAGAGTGGGACAAATGGATGGCTGCTGGGAATCATTATCTGACTCCAACAGGATGAATGAAGAGGCCCACTGTCACTCAGGTTTGTGGATGGGTTAAAACATCATGGCAGCCAGTGAAGGAGAAAATTGTTGTACAATCATTCAAAAAGTGTGGCATTAGCAATGCCTTAGATGGAACTGAAGATAATATCATATATGAAGATAACCAAGAAAGTGACACAAATGATTGTCAGCAACTGAGCTTCCTAGGTTCTGACACTAGAGATGATGAGTTTTTGGAGTTTCCAGAAAACTAGAAAAGTGCTTGAGTCACTAAGTCTTTCCTCCTGTTGAGTTAACACTGTTTAATATTACCGTATTTTGTTATATTTTAATAAATATTTTATTGTACTAGTATAAATTTGGTTCAGAATATTTTTTTCTTGTTCTATTGCTCTAAAAACTGGGTGTGTCTTATGGTCTGAAAAATACAGTAAATCATTTGAAGTGAGAAGATATGTCCTAAATTTGTGTTTCTTTCTTCCACACCTTTTCATGTGGACTGGCGCCACAAGGTAGAGCCCATATTTACCATGGACCTTCCCATTTCAAATTATTTAACCAACACAATCTTCCATAGATATACCCAACTGTTTGGCTTTTAGCTTATTATAGATGTAGTCAAGTGACAACAAAGATGAGACATCACACTAACCAGGAGCAGGGGCAAGCCTGTAATATTGTGAGTCTACGGGACCTCACTGGCCAACTCCAATAGAAGTAACCCATTTCTGACACTGGGGGGATTTATTTCTTACTTGGGTTTTTGGTGTTAGCTTGTGGTGTCTCACAGGAGAATTGTTTCCCTAATATACAGTAACTCCATTTAGGCATTTTTTTATAAATGCATATGTTTATATTTTAAGAACCATCTGGGTTTCTTTTTTAGTCTTATATTATGATCAACTAAACAGAATTCATTTAAGGACTTTAAAGGCTTTATGAAGAGCAGGCTAGTGGAGAATGTTTCTAATTCTGCTGCCGTCATCATAAGAATTATCCTTTTGTTCTGAGGAAGCATGCCATTGTCTCTTCATTCTCTGCATTTCCCTGACACATGGCAGCTCTGGAGGCTGCCATGAAGTCAGTGAGATGAGTGCCTCAGACAGCAAGGAGTCTTCCCCATACAGACCACATAGTCTATCTAGGACATTAGTTTCTATTCTCCACTTTGTGAGAACTTGCTCTCAGTGTCCTTCCTTGGTGGTGTTACATTGCATCATAAATTAACTGAGCTCCAATAGAAGAATGTAAGGTGCTTCCGTCTACAAGGTGCTGTGCAAATGAAATAGGTGCATGGTATTTCATTTAGAAGAGAATCAAGGCCTTACTGTATCTCACCTCCTACTTGGCTCTGCTATTAGAGGGCTCTGCCAGTGATTCTTTTCTATTTTACAGTTTTAATTATACAAGTGACATATTCATTGTGAAGAAACAGAAAACATAGTTAAAATAACATGTAATATGAAAACATAAAAATAGAAATTAATTATAATCCCACCAGTAAGAGGCATCATTGACATTTCCCTTTCTAACATATTAACTTCAGTATCTCTTCAAATAAATATAAGGAAATAGAGCATCTCTTTCATCAACAGGGGTGTGTGGGGTTTTATTTTTGACAAAATATATTTATATATGAGCAAATTTCACTTTTTTGGTGGCAGTGTATTCTTGTCTTTATAAACCTAGGTACTTACACTGAATTGCTTGGATAGGAATTTCACCTGCACATCCACATACACCTGTTGTGCTTTCATTTCCTTCTCTCTATAATAGGACATCTCCAGTATGCATCTTACTGCTCTATTGTAACAAACAATGAGATGACTGTATGTTAAACTTGAGATAGTGATGGCCACATAGAGAAAAGTCGAAAGTGCTAACTTGCTATGAATTAAGTTTTATTGCACATTGGAGATTAAATGAACTTATTAGCTACAAATATATGATATCATTTTTTTTTTGCCAAGAATTGGTCTATTTATTTATTACTAGGAGCTAATTTCCACCATGCTTTTTTTTTAAGTCTGGAAAACAAAGAGGTGGGCACTGGTGGGACTACCCACATTTTCTTCATAATTTTTCCTGGAAAGGTTTCCTTAAGCCCAGGAATAAGAAAATTACTATTAAATTCCTCAACTCAATCATGAGAAGACATTTTCTTGAGATGTGCAAAAAACTGGCAGGTATACACATCTGACAAAGAAGGGTAAGTGGTGATATTTCAGAGCATAAAGCAGAATTCAGTGCCCACGAGCAGTGTTCCCTTGAGGCCAGATGTTCCCCTTACAATGAAGAGAGGCAGAAAGAGTGTGTAAGAAACAGGGATGTAGGCTAATTGTTTGTGTCAGAACCTTGCTTTCATCTCCAAAATATCTTTCATTTTCTCCCAAGGAAGATTACAATAACTGTGATTACTTGCAAAATAGCAGTTGTATAAATTACATGTCACCATTTAAAGCCGCTTTCCCCAAAGACAGTTTACAAGGATGTGCTTGTGAAGACACACTGGGGTCATGGAAGAACATTTTGTTTACCAAATCAATCAAGAACATTATGGTATGGAGAAAGGTTCTCCATAGTCTTTTGGCATATTTGCTCTCTGCAAACAACAACAACAACAAAATGTGTCTGACTCTGCTCTGGTTATTTTTAAGAAGATATTGAAGTTCATACCACAATATATACAGCCCAGGGAACCTTTTGACGAAGTGAGAATCCAGAAGATGTACCTTCTGGTCTTTCAGTGCTGGCACTTTCCCACTCTTTGTCCCCAGCTCTATGTTCCTTACAATGTTCCTCTGCTCACAACCCAGCACTGTCATCTGGTTCCAATTGGCTATTGAATAAATCACCATTCATTCTAGGCCCTCAGCTACCTCACATATCCAATTGGAATGTGCCATCTTGAGGCTGAGTGGGAATAATGTTTACACAGCTGGCATAATTTCTGATGTAAGGTAGATAATCCCCATTAAGAAATCGCTCTTACTCACACAAGGAGTATTAGATTAATATCCTTTACCTATAATTTCCAAAATAAGCAAAGATTTGAGCAAACTCATTTTCATAAGCAACTCCAGACAAAGTAATTGAAAAAAAAATCAACAAACCCACCCTGAGAAAGAGAGGTCCTAAGGCTTCTTGCTGTGAGTTCCTTGGTCATTTCTTAGAGTAATTTCAGGACAGATGACTCAAGACTCTTATAGACAAGATTGGCCATGGTCTGGGAACATGTTGGTTTGGGCTCCTCATGAATCACTATAAAACCCAGAGGGGGTTACCCATTAAAAGTGTGAATTCAGTTTGTCCTTATTCCCTGTGGGAAGAGTAGTCATAGAGATGTTCCCGTACATAAAATTATGCTAAATAGGAACTGAAATCATGCAATTACATTTTCTCTCATGGCTTAAAAGTCTTATAGCAAATGCATCAAAACATCTTATTCTTTGCTGCCATTTGTTGGC
>OU015742.1:24482163-24506282 GCA_907169655.1 Acomys percivali | reverse complement strand
CACACACACACACACACACACACACACACACACACACACACACACACGTAAAATAAATCCTTTGTTCTTTATCTAGTCATCTTGCTCCTGGCTCTCAACACCCAGTAAAAAAATTAGTTTTTTTCCTCCTGTCTCCATATTTTTGTTTTTGTCATAATGTTACAATAGGAATTTGGGGTGGGGGGAGAGGTTGTCTAATCTGACCTAGTAATATGCATTTAAACTTCTCCCACATCTTTTCATAGCTTGATAGTTTTCTAGGAGTTTAATAGCTTTCCATTCCATGTCTTGTTCTGTGATGCACTTTGAGTTGATTTTATGGAAAGTGTGAGGCTTCTGTCTAGATTCGCTTGCTTTGTGTGCGGTTCTCTACTTATTCCAGGGCTGTTTACTGAAAAGGCTGTGCTCCTTTTCATCACTCGGTTGACTAGTGGTACCTGGGTCTGCTTCTGAGTTTCCTATTCTGACCCGCTGACTGAATTGTCTGTTTTTTCACTAAAAACGACATGGTGTTGATTACTGAATGTTTCTATTGTTTCGACCTTGAGCAGTGTAAGTGCTCCAGTTTCCACACATTGTCTCCATTGTGCTGTTTGCCCAGGACCTTTTCTCTCCAAAGACACTATACAGTCATCTTGTCAGTATTCACAGAATGTCTTCAAGAATTTTCAATAGGTATTATGTACTAAATGCACACATGAAGTCTGTTAGAAATTATATTTTGACAATACCGCTTTCCTATCTGTGAATATAAACTCTTCCTCTCATTGTTTTAGATCTTTGATTTCACCAGGGTTTTGCAGGATTTCTTATAAGACATCTTACTAATATTCTATTAGACTTTAACCTTAAGTCAATACTTCATTGGAATGAAAATAAAAGAATATTTTTTTTTCTTGTTGCTAATATGTTGGAGAGTCATTAGCTTTGATTTTATTGCCCTTGAATCCTATGACCTACCTATTATCACTTACTGGTTCAAGTGGTTTTCCTTGCTGTCAGTTCTTTTAGAATTTTTACATAGAGAAATGTGTCATCTGTAGATAGTGCTGCCCCTATTCTCTCCTTACAAACCACTACACCACTTCTTTCCTTTTCTTTGATTATTGCATATGTTAGTACAAATTAAAAGGAAGTGGTAAGATGACATCCTTGTCTTCTTTCTGGTCTTGGTGGAGAAGCCTATAGTTTCTTACCATAAATCATTTTGTTGTAGGGTTTTGGTAGATAATTATTAAACTGCAGAACATCTCTTCCTAATTTACATCGAACTATTTTATTCATGAATGGTTATTAGACTTTTGTCAAGTATATTTTGTGCATCTACTGATATAGCCATGTAATTTTTCTTTTTATCCTGTTGATATATGGAATTAATTGACTAATAGTTTCATATGCAGAAGCAGCCTTGCAGACTTAGAATATATTCCATTTGTTTGTTGTATACAATTGTTTTTATAACAATGTGGACTTGACTTGATACTTTATCACCGAGTAACTTTTATTTTGTGGTTTGTGCAGGATACTAGTCTCTGGTTTCTTCATGCCACCTATGTTTGATAAGGCGTTAGGATAAGCTGATGTGGCACTGTGGTAGGGAGTAGTTTCTATGCTTTGCTCCCTGACACAGGTGTAGACGTCATATAATTTCTTCCTTAAATACTTGGTATAAGTGTTCACTAACAAACCCTTTTGGGCTGGGCGTGGTGGTGCACGCCTTTAATCCCAGCACTCAGGAGGCAGAGGCAGGTGGATAGCTGTGAAGCCAGGCCAGCCTGGTCTACAGAACAAGTCTAGGATAGCCAATGCTAGACAGAGAAACCTTGTCTTGAAAACAAGACAAACAAAAACAAAAACAAAAACAAAAACACAAAAACCCCTTTTTGATCTGGTGCTTTACAAAGGTTATTATTTGTTGGTCTGAATTCTTTATTAGCTATAAGGCTGTTACAATTATCTGTTTCTTCTTAGCAGTTTTTGGCAGGTTGTGTTTTGGAGGAATTGGTCCATTTCATGTAATTTGCCAGATCTCTGAGTGCGTATTTGTGCACAGCACTTTATATGTTTGTGGGCTCTGAAGCTTATTCAGTTTCATTTTTAAAAAACAGTAGTAACATGTTCTTTTCCTAAATTCATCTGGCTAGAACTTCATCAATATTATCGATCTTTTCAGGGATCTAGCTTCTGCTTTTATTCCCTGATCTGTTACATCAATTAAGAACAAGAAGAATAAAAGATTATATTTCACCTTCAGTTATTCTCCTCTTCCTTCAGTGAGTTCAGGTTTGGGCCTATATAGTTTTCTCTCTCCAAAGAGCTTACTATAAGGAAGGCTGCTTTTCAACAATGTCAATATCTGTTTGGGAAAGTCTTCATTCTTTTCCCCTCTTGAAGATGTTTGTATGGCATAGAACTGTAAAGCTCCCAAGGTGCTTACTTTCTGCGCTGAAGCACAGATGCATTACTGCATCCATTCGTCCATGATTTCTGAGACAAGGTTAATCTAATATTTCTTCCTATTGGTTTTCTTTACATTTTGGCTTTCTTTACATTTGATTTACTGCAGCTTGGACTGATATTCATGTGTGGGTGTGTCGGACAGTTTTATATCAACTCAACACAAGCTACAGTCACTTGGGAATAGGCACTCCCAATCTACAAAACCCCTTTAGAATTTGGACGCTAGGCAAATCTATGGGCATTTTCTTAATTAATGATTGATGTGGGCAGGCCTAGCCCACTGTAGGTGATGCCCTCTGTGGACAGGTGGTCCTGAGTTGTATATGAAAGCCGGCTAAGTGAGCCAGGAGGCACAAATCAGTAAGAAGAGTCCTCCTATGGCCTCTGCTTTAGTTTCTGCCAAAGGTTCCTGTCCTGTTTGAGTTTCTGCTCCGACTTCCCCCAGTGATGAACTGGTACCTGGATATAGAAGCTGAAATGATCCCTTTGCTCCATGGGTTGTGCCTCTGCTTGGACAACCAGCTTTTATATACTGGAAACACATTTCTTCAAGGGCCCATCAAAGACGTTACGTTTTGGTTCTGCTTTAGGCTTCTCATCCCTCTGCATGTGTTGTCAGTAATCTCTTGCTTGTTCTAGATTACAATGCATTTTTCATGTTTTTAAGTCTCCAACCTGATAATTCCAGCAGCCTTCCTAAATACAGTTTGATGCTTTCTGCCTTTCTATGTGGTCATAACTGGACAATCTGTGCACAGTGATGTAATGTAGAGAGAAGAAAAGCATTGTCCATTCCTGTGGTCTATCTCTTCTGAAGCATGGGTCTTTGGACTGAACTTCACTAACCAAGGACAATGCAAGCAGAGATCCTAGACCCCCTGATCAGGCATATCCAATAGACAGCTCATTCTCCACATTGGCAGGGGGAGGAGAACAAGGACTGCCTCTGACGTGAACTCTGGTGCCCATGATTTGATCAGTGGCCCCTTGGCAGGGCATCCTTGTGGGAACACAGAGGAAGGGGATGCAGGCTATCTGGATGAGACCTGGTAGACTGTAGTCAGATGGTGGAGGGGGGAGGGCCTCTTCCATCAGAGGTCTAGGGGAGGCAGAAGAAGGAGAGAAGGTGGGAATGGGAAGATAAGAGCAAGGGGATAATAATTGGGATGTAATATGGATACATTATAATAAATAAAAAATTTTTAAAAAGTGTCAGTGGTTGGCTCTCTTGCACGGTTGGCCAGGCATTTGTTGAACATCCCTCAATCTCTGCTCTCTTTATCCCTACACATCTTGTAGGTAGGGTAGATTTTGAGTCTAAGTTTTTGTGGGTGGGTTGGTGTTCCCCTCCCTCTACTAGGAGTCCTGTCTGGTTAGAGGGTGGCCTCTTCCATCTATCTCCATGTTTGCAGGTAGTAGGCAGTCTCAGCTGGAGTCACGCCCATATCGTGAGAGCCCCCTTCTTGTGCTGGCTTCTGGAAATTTAAGCATCTGTGCTTATATACACAAAGTCTTCAATGGTTCCTCCAATACATCTCGGGCTTCCCATGCACTTGCTGCTTCCGTGGTCATGTCCCTTTGTGATCCTCTGCTCCTGTAAACCACGAGTCCCCACTTTATTTCCCTGGCCGTTTCCTCTCAGCAGCAGCAGTTCACCATGTACCTTTTCTATAAGTCCTGAGAAGTATGTTCAACTTCTTTCCTTTTTGGTTGTTAGAGTGAAGTGGCGTCTCCTTCCTCCCTGTGTGGAAACCCAGAACCTCAGGTTCTTGAACATCTTATATGCTATCCCTCTGCCTTTCTCTGGAGGTACTCCTGAAAGGTTGCTTCTTTAGCTCTCTCTCAGCCTGTCAGAGCGAAGAGGACTTCATGAACTTCCCTTCTCCATTCACCACTGAGCCTCATTTTATTCTGTGCCCTTGGTCTTGAAGTCTGACTTGAAACCCTTCTACTTCAACTTCAAGAAACTGTTAATAATGTATCCTAAGGTTCTGACTTCCTTCCCCTATTATCCATTGTGTATGTATCTTTACATCAATAAAAACGCTGTCACCTAATTTTCCTGACTAAGCAATGGTTGATCATTACCCATCTTAAGCCCCGCCCCTACCCCTCATGTAATAAAATGCATCATGTCCAGGTCCCACCTGCCAGTGCAGTTATGGCTTCTTCCCGTTTCTCTTGTTTCCACGTCCCACTGATCAACTTGGTTAGTAACTTCTCAGTTCTCACAGCTTTCCTTATTTCCTTACGATGCACCTATTGATCTCCATGCCTACGAATGGCCTTTCATCCCCTGAGCTCTTTGGAAAGTTCTCTCTCATCCACTAAGTCTCCGCTCACTTCCCCTCTTCCCTGCTGCACAAGAGAAGCATCTGAGGGCTCCTGTCTTGTAAAAATTAACTGCTGTGCTATTCTTTGGTTTTGGTTTCTGTGTGTTCTTCTCCTCACTCCTTTCTTGGACCTGTAACTTTCTTGGGAGTAAAGAAAGCATGTCTTCTGTATAACCCTAACAGTAAGCACCGCTTCAGTGTGGATGAGGGTGAGATTCACTGTGCTGCTGAATGGCGTGTTGATCTCACTACATGACTTGATTCTCATGAACTTTGTTGTGGTCCTCCTTTACCCTCAGGGGCATTGGCCACCAGCCCATGAGGACAAAGGGGGCCAGAATAACAAATGGGGTTCTGATAGCCTGTGAATAGGGCATATAAGACTTCCAGGATCAGTTTCAGAGAGATAGCTCATTTTATTGTTTTAGGGGTATATAAAGGTTCTTAGGGTTATAGGTGGAAAAGGCTGATTGGTCACAACACAGTACATAATTATCATATGGGCAGAAAGTGCTGATTGGTCATAACATAGCACCTAATTATCATACAGGCAGGGGAAAAGAGCAGGACTTGTGTGCTAAGTCATTTAGCACATGCAGAAAGCTCTGTGTGGGGTCATCCTCCAAGCAAGGTCAGGCATCTATGACTAGACATGCTCTCCAGATAAGGTCAGGCAGAGAAGAGGAACGTCTGCTGAGAAAGGGAGTCCTCCATCTTACACAGAGCTTGGGAAGTTATCCAGACGTGGTGGACTGTGACCTTAATAGCAAGGTCTTCCAACATTTTGTGAAGGCTCCCTCAGTATCATCTTCTTCCATGTGCTGAATTATAAAGAACTTGGCATGAGGGTTCTCATTCTTAAGAGTCCCGCAGATTTAGCTGACAACTTAGTCTGAAATGTCTATGTACCACTCAGATCTCATCCGCAAGGCCATTTCTCCTAGGGAAGACCTTGCAGCATGAGGGTTTCCCATCTGTGTGTGCTTTGTCTTTCACTAGATCAAATAAGGTACAAATGACTTGTTTTCCAAACTACAGATTCTGGACTTACCGCAGAAAGGGATGCTGAGACTAATTCCAGGGACTATAAGTAGAAATGCAATATATTATTCCAACAGTTGTCATTTCACAGTATTTGTTAAGCACACACTGAGGGGAAAATATGGCCAATAAGCATAGTCTCTGAGTAAAAATGAAAAGGTGTGTCTGTGTTAGGAGTGTTTTGGCATGGATAAAACTGCTGCGTGCTGTTTTCCTACCTTCATATTGATGAATTGATGATGTACAAATAGGAATATTCTGCACAGGAAATTCTCTACAGCATAATAAAAATACACTTAAATAAATCTAAATTATTATTATTATTATTATTTATTATTTTGGTTTTTGATTTTTGGAGACAGAGAGTCTCTGTGTAGCCTTGGATGTCCTGTACTTTCTTTCTAGACCTGGTAGGCCTCAATTTCATAGAGATCTGCCTGCCTCTGCCTTCCCAAGTGCTGGGATTATAGGTGTGTACCACTGTACCTAGCTAAATATTTTTATGAAGAAAATATTTTTTTACCTTTAGGTATAAAAAGCTAAAAGCAGAGAACTGTTTCATGTTCTTTATGCATCAGTCAACTCACTTGTGTATCAGGACTTGGCTAAGTAGTGGTCATTTGGATCATCCATGAAGGTTACAAAAGGTGACTAGACCCCAAGCCTTAATCTAGGTGACTATTTCTTGAATGCTTAATTAAAGAATCTCTGTCCTGTTCTGCTACTCTCCAAACAGCAGAAAAGCCCTTCCTTGCTAAGGCATCCTCAAGACAGTAAGACATGCTAATTTATCAATATAATGTTACTGAGTGGGAAGTCTCCTCTAGCTATCCTGTTAAGGTAAGCCAAGGTAGCCTTGGCTTCATGTACAAGAGAAATTGCATGGGAAAACCTCAAAGTTGCTTTGACATCTATGCAATAAGATCAAAATCAGAATGCAGAAGAGGACAATTTCCTGCTAATTAGAAAAGAAAAAAAACTTTATTTTTAAACAATTTTATAATTACTGAAAAGTTGCAAAAATACTAGAGTGATTCCTAATTATACCTTTCATCCATTTCTCCACAATTCTAGGAAATTAGCATTTGCAGAATACTATTAAGTAAATTTCAGGTCATATTAAAAGTCACCAGTGTTTTCCTTTTCCCCTTCGTAATTTTGTTTCTGTTCTAGGATCCCATCCAAGACCTCTGATTGTGTTTGGTTTTCATGCCCCTTTAGTTTGTTTCTGTTTATGACAGAGCCTCATTCTTTTCTTATCTTTTGTGATTTGAGCAACGTTTAATGGGTCCTACATATTTGTTATGCAAAATATCATTTAGTTAAGTTTTTCAGATGTATCCTGATAAAGGGATTGAGGATGTGTGTTTGTGAAAAAGAGAGAAATAATTCCGAGAACATTAGAGGGTGCACAACTACCCCACCCCTGGGAATATTAGCCTCTAACATTCGGTTGAGAGGATGTCTAGAAGGCCTATGCTTCTCCTTCAAGTTGCTGTATCTTATGCCCTGTTTCTCATCTAACATTTGCACAGTGATTCTAGAGCACAGTGGTGGACATCATGTGCATTGGTGGCATTTACCTAACAGTGATTTTGTGTTGTCCTAAGGTGAAAATTATTCTTTCTGTATGGAAAATATCATTTAATAGTTATATGAAGAAAAGGAACAAAATTGTACTTAATACTATTTATTGTTTTAGCCAAACACAAGAAATTTCACTAGCATATGGCATATGTATGTATATTTAGAGGTGTGTGTTTATATGTAAACTCTTTTATACAATATACAGAGTGTGATATTAATACTTACTTGTCTCATAGGTTTACTTATACATCTGTATAATAAATACAAAAAATCTGGCTAGGCGTGGTGGTGCACGCCTTTAATCCCAGCACTTGGGAGTCAGAGACAGGCAGATTGCTGTGAGTTCAGGGCCAGCCTGGTCTACAGAGTCTAGGGCAGCCAAGGCTACACAGAGAAACCCTGTATCAAAAAAACAAAAAACAAAAACAAAACAAATAAATATAAAAGATCTGAACATGTATGTTCATGGATATAAGATATAGGCATAGTGTGTGTGTGTATGTGATATGCCATTGTGGATTGATTTCTGTTTGTTTAGAAATAGGCTCTAAGCATCCTTCCAAACAGGTGAGCATGCTTCCTCTCATCCTTAAAGGCTGGAATCATTCCACTTTAATGAGCATCATTAATTTATTTGACTCTCTTCATTGGCATTTTATTTTATCTTTTGTATTTGTGACTGCAGACAGTCTTGATGCATCTTTATGTAGCTCTCGGGCTAAGGATACAT
Source organism: Acomys percivali (assembly GCA_907169655.1). Taxonomy (NCBI): domain Eukaryota; kingdom Metazoa; phylum Chordata; class Mammalia; order Rodentia; family Muridae; genus Acomys; species Acomys percivali. The sequence continues at coordinate 24,498,131 of OU015742.1, read as the reverse complement.
TCATTTTAATGCAGATTTCCTGTCCTACAAGGTTGTTACTAATTTATTCTCTTGCCAGCAGCATATGGGCATGCCAGATGCACCATGCCTTCCCCTAATACTGGTTACCACTGCTCTTTTGAATCTCGCTTTATTATCTCTTTCTGGTAAGCTTGAATGCTTTTCCTGTTGTCCTGACTTCTTTGTGTATACTGTGCTGACTTTCTTTGCTCTACTCATTGACATAATGACATTGTTTAGTTTTTAAATCCTTGTGTATCACAAGCCCTTCTCCTTCAGAGAAGAATGGGTACTTAATGCTGAAGCCCCAAACAGCATCAGCTGTTTTACTTAGAACAGGGAATACTCAATTGCCTATCTTAACTCTTTTTTTTAATTTTAATTAATTTATTCTTGTTACATCTCAATGGTTATCCCATCCCTTGTATCCTCCCATTCTTCCCTCCCTCCCATTTTCCCCTTATTCCCCTCCCCTATGACTGTTCCTAAGGGGGATTTCCTCCCCCTGTATATGCTCATAGGGTATCAAGTCTCTTCTTGGAAACCTGCTATCCTTCCTCTTAACTCTTAGATGCTAAAGTTTTAGAGTGAAGGAATTATCGGTGACAGGTATCTACCTTTTAAAACCAGTTACCATACCCAGGCCTTGATGCCAAGTGTGAAAACTCCATATTCTGCCCACTGCCTCCCTTCCCATTCAAATCACCCCACCACAGTGCTCCCCACTCTATAGAGCTTCTACCTCTTTGGAGTTTGTGCTCCATGCTAGTTTATTGTGCTGAGTCTCCTTCAAGCCTAGGGTTGCCAAGTCATGAGTGAAAGTGCTGCTTTATGAGCCGATGTTTCATAGGGTTTTTTTTTTTTTTTTTCAAAATGAAACCCAAAATTTGCTCTTTAAAGAATATGAATTTGCTGCCTCGGTCAGTTGCTCAGATACTAGGAAAATGAAAGGAAAAAAGAAAGAAAAATACTCATTGTCAGTTATTAGAGACTCCACAGGTAATTGGATTTGGTTTGCAGGAAATTCAGAAGGCTGCCCAGAATCATGGCTGTGATTAAATTACCCCGAACGCTAGGGGTCCAAACCAAGGCTTCTGTCCACTCTTGCTGGTGCAAACGTGTCCCAGCCGTCCTGCACTGTGGGGAGAGTAGCTGTGTAGAGACCATTATGGAATCAGACGCTCTAATGCAGTTTCCACTAATTCCTTAGATGCTGGGCATGAAATAACAGGAACTGGTTTCTTTCACAATCATGCCTAAAATCTCATATCGGAGCAATTGCAAGGGACTTATACAATGCGATAATAAACGCTACTTCGTTTGACTTGTAGGAGGAATGGCTGAGCTTTTAACCAGTGCAACACTCAACACTAATCTCTATCAGAAAGAAATGGGATCATTTCATTCCATCTGGCCTGGCCCTGCTAAAAGCATTTGCTATGCACATTCTTGTTCAAAGGTGGTGCTTTTCTAATGTATTCACTCCCTGTGTGACTAGCAGAATTGCAAGCAGGTCAAATAGGAAGTCTGTCTTTCTCTGCCCTCCTTCTCAGAGCTAGCTTCCTAGCTTCAATCAAGCTGCAGCCTGGCTTGCATTTTTGTTAGTGAGGGCTGAGTTGTTTACAGAAGTGTTACCATATGAACCTTGAAAACAGAACTGACAGGGCATTTTGAAAGTGCCAAAATAAAGCCAGTATGTGATAGTGAGGTTCAAAGCATGGTCTTATTGAACACACTTATTGAAGGAACATAGGTGACATCCTTGGAATGTTGGTGTTTATGTAATTGAAGTTGGTCATTTGTCAAAGGACAAAGAGATCTTCCTTGATCCCATGTTTTGTTGTTTTTGTTTGTTTGTTTGTTTTTCATTCTTTCTTCTCCCCTCCCCACCAAAATAACCCAAAATTGGTTTTTCACATGCTACAATGAATAGACCACAAACATCCCTGGAAAATGTTTAACCCCTATCCCAGTGCACGCTCACTCCCTGACAGACATTAGCCCTAGTGAGTGAGTCCTGCCTCTTGGGCATGCAGTGGTACAGTCAAGGGTACTTGTGTGTCTACTCTGTGCATGTCTTTGTTTCCATGGGACCAGCATTGTGGCTTCCCACTTACCAGACAAGTGGACTCATATATGTTCTTAGCCCTTTTTTCTAAAGTTTTATCATTCTTAAAATTCTAATAACTACATCTAATAAAAGGTTTTTTTTATTAAATCAGATACTATGTATAAACCTCTGTACATGTTTTCTGAACAGATTCATAATAATATACAAAGAGTAGTTGTTCTCATTTCATTAATTTCATATTTTCTAACTTTTGTTAACATTTATAAATGATTGCTCCACTAGTCATACTTAATTGTGAATAGTTCTTTGAATTGATGACAGTGGTAAAATACTTTATATTTCGATATTTGAAGATTTTTTAAGAGATATATTACTAGAAACTTTATCTTAGTATTTACATATGTGCCTTTTAAACTCTACTTTTTGAACGTAGAAATGGAAAATAAATAGTACATAAGCAACAGCAATGAGCACCTCTCACTTAGCTCAGAATCCTTTCTTTACTAAAAAAGGAAGTAGGCCATGAGGTGCTGGAATGAAAATACACCTCTTCGTGGGAGAGGGTGGCCAAATGCTCTGTTGAGAAGCCAAGCCACTTGCTAAGAAACAGACAGGAGGAAGGAAACAATATTTATTAAATACATACTAAGTACCAGGTTCAAGACGGCTTTTGTCCTTGAATTAATTGTCTCTGTGTCATACCAGCTATATTAGAGGGTATTTCTCTGCATTTTACAGGTATGAAAAGTGGGCCAGCTCATTCATTCATATGAATACATTCAGTACTAACATTTGAATCCAATTATGTTAGGTTTTGGGTCTATGAGACAAAGTTTTGGCTCATGGATATGAAGAAAGCTATAGAATATTCAGGCAAAAATACAAAAACCAACTTTGAATCCTGATCCAAACACTCCTGCTGGGATCTGGGTGCTCTTTCTGGTTGCTGGATGATACAGATGAAGAAGAAGTTGGGGTCCCCTCTTGTGGGTCTTAGTCTTATTAATAAAAGAATTTAAGAATATACCCAAATAGAAGCTTGAGGACAACTTAATTAATGTTTTTTTTTAAAGCCCAAGGCACACAAAATGTAAATTTTAGCAGATACCCAAAGAATGGCTGTAGACAAGAGAGAAAAAGCCATGGCACTTAGGCCGAAGCAGAGGGCAGATACCAGGCTTCTCAAGAGAACTATACATCTGTGTGGTGTGTCCTGGCTGAAGGACTCTTCTTGGATCCTAGTCAAGAAAACAAAACACATGGGGGAAAATGTCCAGAGTACTAAGGCTTGGACTCTGCTCCTGAAAACCTGCATTGTCCCACCCGGAAGACAATGCCTTGGGTAGGAAGCAGATTGCCTGGACCAGTGCTTCTCAATCTTCCTAAAGCTGTGACCCTTTAATACTGTTTCTCATGTTATGGTGACTCCCCAACTATAACATGATTCCTAACAGTAATTTTGCTACCATTAAGAATTATAGTGTAAATATCTGATATGCAGGATATTTGATATCTGACCCCCAAAGGAGTTGGGACTCACAGGTTGAGAGCGACTGACCTAAATGGTAACGCTTCCATCAGTGGAGACTGAAGGATGGGCGTTTGGAGTAAATGCTAGGAAGACAGGGCAACATTTGCTAGTTATCACTCTGTCTCCTCGGTGGCCATACTAACTACATGTTGTGGCCTGGCCTTCAGCTAAGGTCCACTGTGGGAGGGTCAACCTTGGCTCTGTTGGCTAGCCTCTGCTCCTGCTCTCTTGTACTCCGGTGCACACCGATACCTGGAAAGCTCTCGACACCCTCACCAGTGTACTGTTGGGAAAGTATTTCAAAGGAGGACAAAAACAGAGTCTAGATTAGGAAAGGCAGTCTTAGGTATGATATATCATCTTTATCTTTTTCAGCTTCTCATTGAACTGTTGTCTCTTCCATGGGATCCTTGAAACAGGTGTAACGAATCAAGCTAAAGCTCTTCATTCTTACAACAAAGCTTCTGTTTGCTTCCATTTACCTCACCATTATCCTTTCAGCCAATAACCTTGAAGCATATCAAAGCAAACTTTCTCATCAATGAAGGAAAAGTTCGTCCATTTTTTCAGCCCAAATGTTTTAAAACCTAAAATATGCCAAACACTCTTTCTGTCACTATACCTACTATTGAAAAAGGGCAACAGTCTCTACCCCAAAGGACAATGGTGAACAAACCATTAAGACCTAACTATACTTTGCAAAACAATAAGGAAACTATGGGAGCTTCATGGGCACAACCTATCAAGGGACCACGAAGCTCTGTTAAAGATGTCTTGAAAATTATGGAAAGCTTATTTTCTCTCAAATTCTTAACTTCTTCATGAATAAACCATCCATCTCATACCCTGAATTTATGAGAAAGGCATCATAGTTCTTGTGGTGAGAGTCTACCCAGACTGTGGTTGATCAATAGACATAGATATAAGTATTTGTGAAATTGACAGATGTATCAACTTTGGGGCTCAGTATCTCAATCCAACAAAGTAATATTAATGATTTAGCTGAATAAGAAAATCAGCTGGGCGTGGTGACACACGCCTGCAATCCTAGCACTCAGGGAGGCAGAGGCAAGCAGGTCTCTGCCAGTTTGAGGCTAGCATGCTACAAAGCAAGTCCAGGAAAGCCAAGGCTACACAAAGAAACTCTGTCTCAAGAAACAAAACAGAACAGAAAAGAAGGACACTGTTGATTTACTTTCATGTTTGCAGTTTGTCCATCATCACACTGTCTCCCTAGTGATCACATCTTCCCTGCACACTGTGTACCGGACTCAAGTTTAGCTCTGCTGTGGGAGGGCCAACCTTGGCTCTTTTGCCTAGCTTCTGCTGAAAATTTGATTTGGCCTTTGCAGTATAGGATGTAAATAATCATTCTTGGCTTACTTTGATGGGGAGGGGAACAGAAAGAATGAAAAAATAAAAAAGACAAGACATCAAGAAAGATCTTGTTGCCTTTGATACTTCTGATCATACATTGACTCCCCTATCCCTCACCCAGGAATAATATCTTACATACAAAACATGACTTCTTGTTGTGTTTCTCATTTTATATTCTGCTCTTCTCATCTTAATTCTTTTCTTTTACTCAATTTCAGTCTTGCCTAAGATTTTATGTGTATGTTTGAATGACAATGCAAAATACAGTGGACCCTCTGTACAGGTATCAGCATGTGAATGTGTGTGTTTATATGTGTGTATTTATATGTGTACACAATAGGTGACTCAGAGGATAGCTGAACCCTTCTTTCTTTCCACCTAAAGTGAAACATTCTTGGGAGATACTGTCTAATGAAGGAGAAGTAGGTCATACCTTTTGTGAGGTTGACAAGGGTTACTGATGGATGGGTGGCTGTTATGGCTCAGAAGTCAGGCAGTAAGCTGACATTCTCTGTTCAAAAATTATGGAGCAGCCTGTTGTGGTGTGTAGGTGAGTGAACCAAACTCTTGATGTCGATCCCCAGTGACTATTTATTGATCCAGCCAACATTTACTGATCCCCTATGAACTACGGACCTACAAGATAAAGACAATCTCCATGCTCCAGACGTATTCTTTATGGGTAACCTGCACACACTGATAAATAATGATTTCTCAGATCAAAGGTTTTGGGACTTTGGAGAAAGTATCAGGAAAAGCTTCTAAGAAGAAATGACTTTCATACTTAGCTTCAGTAGACATGTTCTAAAATCCCCTGTAGATAAGAGAGAGAGAAAAAAAATTCTAATGATCAGACTTAGGCTGTGGGCATGATGCAGAGGCAGAGCACACCTTGAAGGTACAGTCAGCCACAGATGTGAGGGCTGTATGCTGTGCCATGGGACTGCTTCATCTTGCAGAGTGCTGCCTCTGAAGCCTGTTGCAGTTCTCAGCTGCAGCAACAGATTCAAGTCACAATGGGTCAAGCCATGGATTTGATTTCTAGTTTTATCCCAAAATTCCTTGGAAACAGCTACTTTCTTTTATTCTACTGCCGTGCCACAGTGAGAGAGATTCAGTAAAGGGAAATCTGGATGGATATTTCTGATAACAGTCCAACACTTAGGGATCCTGTATTTTTTAAAATAATTTTCCTGAGCTGATTATGTGTGTATATGCACATGCGTATGAATGTATTATATGTATATATGAACAGAAAAATATTCAGTGTGCCATTATTTATAACACTGAGGAATTAGAAATACTATGCAATAATATGAGAGTGTGTGTTCCAACCATTAACAATATTCTAATTTTAATATATGGAAAATATTAACCTGGATACCTTGAAAAATAGGCTAGAAAGCCTGATTGTCTTAACTCTTTTTTTGGAACAGCATGAAATAAATGAACACATTTTTTTATAAGCATGCACTTGAAGGCCAAAATAATATAAGTAAATGCAACAGAAGTGGCACTCCTATTTTTTTATTTTTATTATCCTACCTATATATTTTTTACAATGTCAAAGATTATCTAATGGAAATATTGTATAGAAATGAAAAGAAGCCTGAGCAGGAAATGAAAAGAGAAACCAAAAATAGATGTGTGGTAATTGTCTCTGTCCCCAGCCCTTCTGAGAGGAGACAGGGAAGGAAGGAAGACAACCAGACAGTAATAACCCATGCTTTCAGTCACTTAGTGCAATTACAGCGCTCCCACTGACCAGCAGCAGCCTGAGGTAGTGAGGACCAAGTCAGATATATGTTTCCAAATGAAAACTTCAATACAGCTTTGCTCAGCTCTGGCAGAAAAAGTCACTTTCTCCCGCCCCCCTTACCATTCTTCAAGTGGCTGAAGTTTTGAGCAAGTGCTAAGTCTGTCTCTAATTAGCTTACTGTCCGAAGAATGAGTGCGAATGACATTAGCGCACATTAAAACGCATCCTTGAAACCATATACTCCCCCCTTCCCCCGCCACCGCCCAGTTCTTCAGCAACCACTCGTGCTGTGGTAACAGCAAACACGGCCCCCTCATTTGCATAATATCTGAGCTGTAATTGGTCTGTACATATTTATGGGACCAAAGGTGGAGATTAAGAAAAAAAAAAAAGTACCAGCAATATTGAGGAAAGATTCAAGTGTCCCCATCCTTGTGTGTGCAGGTGAAAGAAGGCTGCTGAAATAACTGAGTTTGAGTAGAGTCCGTGAAGGAAATTGGTCCTGTCCCCAACAGCTTATCTTTAAGCCCAAGGCTTTCCTCTAATTGTCTGTTGTTGATGTTGCTGTTGTGGTTAAATATAACCCGAGGGAACTTGGGAACATGCCCTTGGATGACATGGCAAGGGGCCGATGGCAGCTTTCCGCTCGCCATCCTGGCTGCTTGCTTCTCCCTGGAACGCAGCTATAAATGATTTTCTAAGTCCACTTAAGCTTTAAATCAAGAACTCCACTCTCCCTAGAGCCTCGATGTGCCTGTGAGGGCCCCTCATTCTTAAGAAGTGATATAGGTGAGAGAGATGCCCGGCCAGGATTTTTAAAAGCTTTGGTCTCTCCAGTTAGGCTGCAACAGAGTCAACAAAATCATCCTATGGATAAAGAACTGTGAAATCATATTCAGAGAAGTGGTTCCTGGTCCACAGGAGTGATCTGCTCATATGGACAGCACCTGGCGTCATGCCCTCTGCGTATACATCGGCACTGTTCACATCCACATGCACAAATAACCTATCTTGTGTACCACAGAGTCAATCAAATACCAATTGTAAACTAAGACAATTAGATAGTGGAAGATAAGAGCCCGCTCTATGGAAGCTGCCATATTGTAGCTACTGACTATTATTTTGGGGGAAATTCTCGGTTTGGTATCCTTTCATTACTTCTGCACTTCTAAGAGTTCTTTTGACATAAATGCTGTCCAAACCCACTCTGCACTTGCTCTAGCTAAATAAAATATAATCAATTGAGTAGGATTTAATGAGTACATATGTGAGAAATGGCTATCATAATAGAAAGCAATATAATCAATCAAACCTACAGAGAAATTGGTGAGAAGTGTGTGAGGAAAGGGAGGTTTGAAGGCCACAGGAGGACATCACTGAGTATCCTGCTCTATCACCCATTAGTGGCCCTGAGGCAGAACTTCCGGCTCAGCGATCCTTCTGGGATCCACGGTAACCCATAGTGCTGGGGTTGCAGACACATGTGCAGCCATCCCCAAGTTCTTATCGGATGCTCAGAGCCAAACTCAGGTCCTTGGGCATGCACAGCAAACATCATTAAATGCTAAGACATCTCTCCAGACTTCCAGTGAGAACATTTATGAAAAATAAAAGTGTAGAAACTGGGCCTAGTAGTACAGGCCTGTAGTCCCAGCTACCGTGGGGACCAGAGGCAGGAGAGTCATAAGTTTGAGGGCTATGTAGGCAACTTAGTGAAAGCATGCATTAAAATTATGTTATAAAATGTGCAGGAGCCCTTGCCTGGCTTGCGTGGAGCTCTAGATTCAGTCGCCAGCATTGGAAAACTAGACTAACCTAACATTCTAACATTATACAATATAATGAAGCGGAGGTGTGTACTATAACTTCCTTTTGGAGAACATAGGTAATGGGCTGAATCAATGGCTCTGTGGTTTAGAGTGCTTGTTGTTCTTGCAGGGGACCCAAGTTCAATTCCCAGCACCCACACAGCAATCAAATGGGAGAGAGGACGAGGAGGGGGAGAGGGAGAGAGGGAGGGAGGGGGAGAGACAGAGAGAGAGAGAGATAGAGACAGAGAGACAGAGAGAGAGACAGAGACAGAGAGAGAGAGAGAGAGAGAGAGAGAGAGAGAGAGAGAGAGAGACAGAGAGAGACAGAGAACAAACTAAGGTCAGACATGGTGACCTAGATCAAAGGCCACAGCCAAGACCTATTGTTTACTCTATGACAGCTTATCCATGAAGCTAACTGTCAGTGGTCTCACTAGCTTTGGACATGTAAGAACCACCCACAATTTAGTGGAGAGTGTCAAATCGAATCAGCTTGATGGCACATCATCTGCTCAGCCAGCCAAGATGACTGAGCACCCCCTCCACCAACCAGGCACTGTTCTAGTTACAAGAAACTATCAGGAAGGAAAACAAAACCCTGCTGTCGTGAGATATTTTTAAACTCTAATTCAGGGGGAAAAAAGACAACAGAAATAATAAAGTAAACATATAAATGTGTAATGCTCCATTGCTAAAAGAGACCTGAAATGGGAGGATAGAGACCACTGGGCAGATGGAGGTCACTGTGTTTTATGCAGTCCCTTTGAAGTGACACTGAAGCAAAGATGCCAAGCTAAATGCTGAGGAGACACAGATGTCCAGGCCCTTCAGAGCAAGCATGCTTGGGAGTTTTGAGGGAAGGAGGTATATGGGATGAGCAGGCTGGGTGGGGAAATAATAGAATAATATGAGATCACACAGAGTGTGGCGGGAACCAGTTGAGGGCCAGGGCAGTTTTGAAAATGTGATTATCTTGAATTTGAGGTGAAGAGAGTTTTATAAAAAAAAGGAGCCTGGACTAAGTCACTTCTTAGAGCCATCTTTGTAAACAGAGCAAATAACTTACCTACCTATTAATGCTTTCAAAAGGTAAAATGGGCTGGAGAGATAGCTCAACTAAAAGAACTTGCCATCAACCAGAAGGATGTCTGTCTGCATCCTACACCTCCTTTAAAATGCTGGCCATGGTGGTATATGCCCGTAGTCCTAGTACTGGAAGGGCAGAGACAGGAGGGTTTCTGGAAATCTCATGCCAGCTAGTCTTGCTGAATTGGTGACCTCCCACTTCAGTGAGAGACGTTGTCTTAAAATAGACAGACATGCCGAGTAAAAGAATGACTGAGGAAGACATCTGATGTCAACCTCTGCCTTCTACATGTATGTACATACACATGGACACACATATCGACACCGTGAACACACACACCATGCTAGTCCCTCACCCTCATAGACAAAATGAATGTAACTTAAAATCCAAAGAGTAATTTCTATGGAGCCATGCACAGCTGGGTGGTGGTTGTGTTCTTCTGGCTCTTCTCAAGGAGGACAATTCTTCCAGTTAGTTCAAGAGTCTTATCTACTCTCTGTTTCTACTTTCAGAAACAAGGCAAACTTCTGTTATCAAAATCTCTCTCTCTCTCTCTCTCTCTCTCTCTCTCTCTCTCTCTCTCTCTCTCTCTCTCTCACACACACACACACACACACACACACACACACACACACACACACTTCACATTTTTGTGAAAGCTATTTTTTTTCTAGAAAATACCCCTTCAGGGGTCATACATGGGAGCTGTCAGCCGTTATTTGTATCTGTGCTGATGAGAGCATTGTGCTGATGGGGAAGGATACCTGCATCTTATTGATAGGTCCACGGGCCTAGGCAAAAATGACTGTCCTTAGCAAAAGAGAAGTGAGGCAATTGGAAAACACTGGTTTGAGTAGGACTAGAAACAATACTCTGACCTCTCATAGGTTGCCGACGGCTGCTGATAGAATCCCCAAATCTGTCATGCCATTGGAGTGAGAGCAATTGTAGGCAGCATCAGGAGTTCAGCCACACACACTACAGCCATACACACCCCACCGTGGCAAAACTCTCCAGAGTAGATCTTAAAGCTATGATCCTTTCAGTCTGAAAAAAGCAGCTCCTCACACAAAATATGTGTAGTAGACCTAGACACTGGCCCTGCTCATGGTAAAATCAACACTGTTTTTAATCCAACCAGTAGATCAAGCAATAGAAGACTGAGGGGCTGGCGAAGGTGATGGCTCAGAGGTGAAGAATATATGTTGCTCTTGTATATGACCGAGGTTTAGTTCCCACGGTAGTTCACCAGCCTCCATAACTCCTGTTCCAGGGAATCTGATGTTCTCTTCTGACATCCATGGATACGAAGCGCACACACACACACACACACACACACACACACACACACACACACACACAAACACACGATGTAAAACACACATAAAATAAATGTAAACCTGTTTTTCTTTTTTTAATTTTTTATTTTAAGTTTATTAATTTTTTCAGATTACAACTCAATTGTTAGCCCATCACTTGTATCCTCCCATTCCTCCCTCCCTCCCGCTTTCACCCTTTTCCCCTCCCCTAGGTCTATGACCGAGGAGGACCTCCTCTCCCACTATATGGTCATAGGCTGTCAAGTCTCATCTTGGTAGCCTGCTTATTCTTTCTTTGAGTGCCACCAGGCCTCCTGACCACGGCTCCCAACACAACCTGTTTATCAATAGAAGCATGAGTACCAGTTTATTTCTGAGAATGGGAAATAGCACCTATGAAAGATAAGCCTGCGTTTGTTTCTAAGTTTTATTGTGCGACAAATAATTTGGGGAAAAATATAATCTCTCCAAACCATCTCTATTATAGTTTCAACTCTCTTTAATTTTTAAGATAAAATCAGTTGATTATAATAATGAACAAATAAAAATATCAAGACTCTACATTAAGGCTAGTTAGTTAAGTGCTTTCTGAGTATTAAAGTTTAGTCAAGACACTATCAGTGCTTTAATACCTGTAAAAGTTTTATAAACAAATAACTTGCATAATGAAGTAGCTCTGCGAGATTGAAAGTCTCCCTCTAGAGACAGTCTCAGACATAGTAGGCAGTGGCAATTCGTATTGCAGAACGCATGACATAATACAGTCTCATACTGTAGGACTCAGGCAGCTCAGCCTTCAGGCACATGCTATTCTCTGTGGAATGTGGGAGCTGGGGGACCCATTGTGATGACCCCTGTTTGCTCTACTTCTCCACTCTCCCCCCACCCCCACAGATCTATGAGGTACCATGCTTTTAACTACTTCAGCTACGGGCCTTGAGGTGCAATGAATTTGCTCTGCATCATCTCTATCAGAACATGTCACATCTTTACAAACATCAGCATAAGCTCTATGGCCTTAGGTCCCCGTTTGTTGTACTGAAGCCAGTGTGGATAGATGACACCGGTCACACACCACCAGCTGACCCGGGACTTCTTCCCATCCCAGCCAACCAGGAGCATGTTCTTTGTTCTTTTTTATGTACACTGCCGCACACTGTTCTGATGATATGAACAATGAGGGTTAGGAATTATTTGCTCAAATACATTATTAAATTCATTTTCTAACTGTTCCATTTAACTCCCCTTAAGCATCGCAAAAGTAATAAACAATACAACCTAGTCGTCTGTAATTTTCAGAAACACTATTAAGTTGTTGACAGTGAATGCCTTCTGTGAATCTCTAAGTACTTTCTCCCAAAGTATGACAGTTTAAACAATGCTAGTTGTTAATAAAACAGCTTGTGATCATTCAATGCAGCATCAGGTTTGGAACTTGGTTTAAAATTTTTCAAAAATCACTAATATTCAAAATCAGTGATAAATATGAGAAGATAAGCCTGACTCACCAAAACTTACAAAGCTACACTATAGGAAAATTCAAAAAGTCAAAAAATATTGAAAAATTACTGAATCTGTAAGTTGGGTGATTCAATATTAAGAAGGTGACTCTCCCATTGAGACATACTTAAAAAACAAGTCCAAATTGTATTTAGTGGGGATTTTTGGAGAAACTGACAAGCAAAATCTAAAACTTATGTGTAAATACAAATGGCATAAAATACCAAGATGACTCTGAAGAAATAAATATACAGAACTAATACTACGAGGGTGGAAAGCTTAACCAGTTTTATGCTGATGGCAGTGTGGTACTGAAGTAAAGACCTGTAAGTACATCAGCAGCATAGCATGGAGGGAGTGAAATAGAGCCACTGGATAAAGAACACCTCATTCCCATCATGATGAACACTTTCTTTGAGGGAAAGAGCTTTTCAAGGGTGCTTGGACTCATGCCTTATATCATATGAGAACATTAACTCAACGCTTTGCTTCAAGAGACACTATGATGAGAATGCAAGGTCAAGACACAGATAAGGCTCATATCTTTCAACAACATATATCCAGAACAAAGGAATAATAAAAATAACCAATAAAAACCACAGCAAATAGTTTGAGCAAACAATTCATCAAGCAAGATATGTAAGGTGACAAATAGGCACACAAAAATGCTTGATACCATTAGTCACTAGAGGCACATCAGTGCAAAGTATGAGATGCTATGACACATAGGAGATGTCTAAAGTTCAAAGAATGACCATGCAAAGTGCAAAGTGCGAAGCCTTTGGAGAACTGAAACCTCTACACTCTCCTGGAGTGGGGTCAGGCTGGGGGATTCAAGAAGATTCCATAACCATTTGGGAAACAATTTATCATTTTAAGGAAAACGAACAGCCATCACACTAATAGATATTCACCCAAGATAAAAAGAGCATTTATTGGTATGAAATAATTCCCATAAGTGTTTTCTTAAATTCTTTTTTTTTATTCTGTTTTCTTTTTATTTATTTATTTATTTATTTTTAATTAATTTATTCTTGTTACATCTCTATGGTTATCCCATCCCTTGTATCCTCCCATTCTCCCCTCCCTCCCATTTTCCCCTTATTCCCCTCCCCTATGACTGTTCCTCCATCCCTTACCAGGAAACTGGGACCGAGGGGAGGACATCCTATTGGGACTCTAGACGAGAGAACAATGGGAGAATAGCAATGTTTTCTTAATTTCAAACTAGAAACACCTCACATGCTCATTAACTCATGAATGTCTAAGCAAGCTGGTTTTGTCCACACAATGGATTACCACTTGGCAACTTCAAAATGAGCCATTAGCCTGTGGTCACATCACATGTCTGTGGCACCCTACCACAGGAGACTAAGGTAGGACAATTCTGGGTTCAAGGCCAGCTTTGCCTACATAGACTCTTAAAATAAAGTTTTAAATTAACTTTACAACTACATAGAAGCATCATAAAGCTGAATGAAAGACGTCAAGTTGAACATGTACCATATTGTATGGTATGTATTTGTCAAAAGTGCTGAGGGTTGCAAAGTCCTTTCCTGTAATGGAAAGGAGATCAGCCATGCTTGACGATGGAAAACCTGAAGGAGAATAGGGAAGTACAAGGACACTTTGGGGGTGATGCCTTAGTGTGTTCTTATCCTGACTATCACACCCTTAAAGTTATATGCACACATTCCCGGGCTCATTAGGCTGTATATTTTAAGAATGACATGATGTCAGTTATACCACAGAGCAATTACTGAAGCATTCATGTACAACTATGAGAAAACACTGTTTAAGCATCCTCTGTATAATACCATGAGGAAACAGTGTTGCTACTGCTGGCAGAATCCAAGGCTCCCAGATGATAAGACAGAGGCTCAGTTTGTGTCTTGGTTTGAACATTCCAGTCCTGCCAAGCAAGTGGCATCACTGAGTTTTGGGTTGCAGGCCTATCCGTCTTCCCTGTGAAGTTTGAGGATTCTCAAAAGCTGGGTTTTTATTTTGTCCAGGGGTCTCCCCTTAAAATGGGAGATTTTGGAGTCAGTGGAACAGTGTTATGAGACTATGGGTTTGTTTTGTTTTGTTTTGTTTTGTTTTGTTTTTTGCCTTAGCTGAACGTGGTTTTTGCCTCCATTTCTTCTGTGTCCAAGAAAATCACTTAGCATTGTCTCTGGGCAAATTGAAAAGTGAGGGATCTTATTTAATTTCTAATGTTCTTCCTGGGTCCTTGTTCAGGTCATAGTGTGATCTAAGAGGGTGAAGGTTACTAGAATTCACCCACCAGACGCAAGCACAGGGAGCAAGAGAAGAACCGTATAGGTTTAAATAAAAGTCAAATAAAGTCAATTCTCATTTAGAAACAGAATAATTACAGTGATAGTCTATGGAATATCCACAGGGCTGAATCCAAGATTTGCTAAGCTTGACTTCATTTTTAAGCCGCGTTGTTTTAAAAGCACAGCTGGAGCTCCTTGTGTAGGTGTAGGGCCAGGTTTCTGCCTTAAGTGAATTTTCATTCTTTCCTTAAAACACTTTAAAAAGAAGTGGATGCTTTCAGACCCCCTCCCCCATGTCTGGCAGAAGTGACAACGTATGAGGAACTGATGACAACCTGCAATCCCTCTGCAGCTTCTGTGATCCCACTGAAGTCTTTTTCTTAGCACAGAGCCAATTTTCCTTACAATGTCAAGAGCAGCTTCAGAGCAACTGGCAAAAATTAAAAGCCAAACCCAACAGATCTGATACTTCTCTCCCAACAAAGGGTACCTGGTCTTCCAAACTATGTCACTCATCTCCATGACCTGCTGGGCATCTGCCATCACTGCATTGGCTCAGTAGCATCAGTAGCTTGAACTGGCTCAGCCATACTTAGGAATCCATGGGTTAGAACGCTGTTCACAGTGACAGAGCTTTCCTTCATGCCTTTTGTCCTGTAAGTCTAGTGAGAAGTGCTCTGTTTGTCCTCAGAAAGGATACATAGAAGCCAGCTTTCCTCAGTCTCACAGGGGACAAGGAGCCTCCCCTGTCCTGCCCACACCCGTCACAGAAAGGATACATAGAAGCCACCTCTTCTCAGTCTCACAGGGACAAGGAGCCTCTCCTGTCCTTCCCACACCCGTCACAGTTCTCTATGCCTTTTACTGCAGTCATTATTGGAAAACTGGTGGTCGTAGTCCTTGGATTAAGAAGCAAAAAGGATCCATTTTACCTAGTAAACCCTTAATATCATCAGTGTGCACCAACCTGGTGTGTTATTTCCAGACATCAGCTCTGTTTCTTTGCTGGGACAGTGTAATCTCATTGTTTGCCAAAACCACTATAATAGACAAAAAGAAAGAAAGAAAGAAAGAAAGAAAGAAAGAAAGAAAGAAAGAAAGAAAGAAAGAAAGAAAGAAAAGAAAAGAAGAAACCAGAATTTTAAATTGATGGTTAATAGTTACACAAAGTATTCAAAGCCTGGCCTGCTTGACTCAATACACACACACACACACACACACACACACACACACA
>OU015742.1:24471949-24482063 GCA_907169655.1 Acomys percivali | reverse complement strand
ACACACACACACACATACACACACACACGCACACACACACACACAGAATTTTCTTTCTCTCCTGGTGCCTGCTGTACTATTCTATAACACATGGGAAGATGCAGGGCAAACTTTTCCAAGGAGATGATGTCCAGCGTCTGTTGGTGCTGGGAGAAACAAGAGGACTCAACAAACCAGATATGGGTGCCAGCCTTGCTTTTGGGTAGCCAGATGCAACAGCTTCTTCTGCCTTCTAGAACTGGCCTTTAAGGGAGGGCTATAAAAAAAAAGGAGCAGGCTTTGTAATGTCAAGTCACACCACACTCCTTTTGCCCTATTTCTG
This sequence comes from Acomys percivali, assembly GCA_907169655.1. Classification (NCBI taxonomy): domain Eukaryota; kingdom Metazoa; phylum Chordata; class Mammalia; order Rodentia; family Muridae; genus Acomys; species Acomys percivali. The sequence continues at coordinate 24,481,741 of OU015742.1, read as the reverse complement.
CCCGAGTGAATGTCCTCCAATCATGAGTCTGTTCTTCCTCCATGGTATCAGCACAGAGAGGCTCATCCAGAACCATTATCTGAGCCTGCTTCTCCCACGCAGATGGGGGTCATGTTCACTAGGAACAAAACTGCTAGGCATATTGAGAGCAACATTCTTCTGAAAGCTGAAGGCACGTCTGTGGGTTTGATTTTATTTGCCGCCAGTGTTGTTTGTGCACCTGCAGGTGCAGGCTCCCATCTCTGTGAGGCACAGGCGCTTTTGTTTTGTTTGTTCACCCTTCATGACTCTACTGGGCCTGTTGGTGCATCCGGTGATGCCCAGAGAAGAGACGCTCTCCAAATCAGACCTACCACCGTGTCAGTGTGCCAAGATGTTTTGAACATAAAGATAGGGAAATATTATCCAGGGGTTCCGCTCTTTGAAAAGCCTTTGTCTGACTGTTTTTAAATGTGAATGCTATATTTATAGACAATGTTGTGTGAGGCTGTTGTATAAAAAAGACATGCTACAATGAATTCTAGATGCGTTTAAAGAGGCATTGCTGATGCCAAAAGGTGAAGTAAAGAAAGTGGAATTGAAAACATTATAAAAAATATGAATTTAGAGATAAGGCCTAATATAAAAACAGATTTTGGTAACTGCTTGGAGTAAATTGAATTCTGGTCCAGGTGCTAATGTTGCTGACTATATTTAAGAAAAAAAATAGTGGCTTAATCTTGGTTATTGCAACATGTTATCTCCTCATCCATGGAAGATGAAATAGCTTTTGATGTGTCATGGCATTCCTGTATAGTACCCAACAGTAGCAGCAACAACACAACAAATTAAAACGCGCAGTTGTTGGAGAATAACTTAGAGAGGTTTGTCAGTTCGGCAGTCAAAATAACACAAGCTTATTTTCTAATATGCCAAGGAAAATTACTCTATGTCTATGTGTGTGCACAGGAGTGTATGCCCATATGTGGGCTCTCATTATAACCCAGTCATACTCCTGGAACACGTGCACATATGTATGATTTCATGGTACCCCAAATGTCTCCCTTAAACATAAGTCATTTTTCTAATTAAAAGAAATACAGTTTTATCAGTCAAGTGTCCAAGACAATAGATGGAGATTAGCTGTGGTTCTTTTCTTCCCTAGGGGGATTGTTGGCTACCAGCCCACTGGGGCAAGAGGAACAGAAGATGAGACACAGGGCCTGGAAGGCTATAAGCATGATGGAGATCGAACACTTCAGGAACCACCTCAGGAGCTAGTTCAGTTTTAATCAGGAGGACAAAGGCTAGATACCCCTTGGGGAGTGGGTGAGGGGCTTCCAGGCTAGACATTCATAAATGGTTGGAACCAGGTACTTTTAGGATGCTTGTTTTGCATTTGGCAGGACGCTCCTATCATATGACTGGGAACACAGCACCTAATTATCCTATAGGTGCAGGGAGGGGAGAGCTAGCAGGGAGCTGTGTCAAGGGCCATATATCAAATGTGGATGGGGCGTGGGTGTATATGTCTAAAGACACTCTCCAGATGGAGTCAGGCAGAAAGCCAGAGGCTCTGCTAAGGAGAGGGAGTCCTGCACCTAACACCATGCTCAGAGTAGCTATCAGGACTGGCAGGACTGCAACCTCAAACAGCAGGGTTCTTCCAACAATTAGTGGACTTTTCATTTTAAAAATCCTTTTCCTGTGAAACCACTCTGTTTGCCTGAACTGCAGGGCCACTGAGGGTAGGCATGAGCTTATTATATGGCCTTGCTCCACAACTTCCCTCCAGCACTCTACATTTTCAGCAAAGCCAAAGCTGTGTGCATTTCAGTTGGCTGTGTGGTCTGCATCCTCTTTCATGCCCTGACTAACAAACAGACATAGCATACTCATGTCCCTTTCACACCTGATGGCATCTTGCTTCTGTCTCTTTGTGTGCCCCTTCCTTCTGATGAAAGCCTTTTCTCTACCAGCATTCAGGGGTTTATAGATCATCTGTCATTAAAGGTTCAATCGGAATATCCAATTTCTTTGCCAAACTCCATGCTCCCTCAGTATGGCATGAATATTTTCCCCATTTCTTTGTAGACAGGTGTTACTGTGTCTAGTAGTTTAAAACCACTGTGCTCCAAAAACCATTTGATTAAGAGGAGCACTCCAGGACAGAACGCCATTTTCGGTGTTTTCTTTTCTTTTCTGACATAGTTGTGTCTTTATTCTATGAAACATCTTCATGCGCATCCTCCCATTTAACCTACTAAACAATATCACCCACAAGGCAGGTGACATTTTTCTCCCTAACTTGCCTATGAAGCTGTCCTTTCGGAGGGCATAATGATCACCTAGACTTGTCCTTAGACAGTAAAACAATGAGTCCCTCAGAGCCACAACCGCTTTTCTGTGTCACCTTCTGCTTTGTACTTCATTGTGTAATTGCTGATGGCCTGGATTACTGTATTTGATGCTTCTTAAAGCTACATTTTAATCTGGTTTCTTTTTGGTATCCTAGCTCAACAGAACTCACAAGTAAAGGTGTTCCAAAATTGCATGTTAAGAGACTTGAAACAATTGGATCTTTTCCCATTTTCTGCTTTATTTTTTGATTTAATTATTATTATTTTTATTAATTTATTCTTGTTACATCTCAATGGTTATCCCATCCCTTGTATCCTCCCATTCTTCCCTCCCTCCCATTTTCCCCTTATTCCCTGCCCCTATGACTGTTCCTGAGAGGGATTACCTCCCCCTGTATATGCTCATAGGGTATCAAGTCTCTTCTCGGTGACCTGCTGTCATTCCTCTGAGTGCCACCAGGTCCAGGGGGCATAGTCAAATGTGAGGCACCAGAGTACGTGAGCCACTAGAGAGAACTGATTTTCCCTTTGCCAGCAGTCATCAATTACAGAGAGGATCTCAGTTAAGGGTGGAACTGTGGGTCTACTTCTGCTTCTCAGTGCTGGGATTTTTGTCTGGTTTGAACTTGTGCAGGTCCTGTGTGTGCTCCCATAGCTTCTGCGTTCATAGGTGCATTAGTCATGTTGTTTCTCAGAGATCTGTTTCTGGACTTATCTACCACCTCTGGCCCTCAGAATATTTCTAAATAATCCTCATAGATCATTGATCCTTAAGAGTAGGATTTTGATAAAGACACCCCATTTATAAGCCCTGACATGGAAGATTTCTGAAGAGAGGAAAGGACTGTGTTTAACTGTTATCAAGGTAAAATGGAAAATACAAAGGAAGGGATATGCTCAAAGAATAAAATTAACACAACATTTTAGAATCTGTTATTGGGTGCACTGAAAGAAAAAAAAAAGAGTATTGACCGTCTTCTGACTGGAAAAGCAAGTGTCTTTGAACTTCCGTAGTTTGGGTGTCGTGTATACAAAGCTAGAGGCTGGAAGTCCATTACCTAATGAAGTAGATTGTCCCTGACTTAAAAGGAGTATGAATGGTGCAGTGATCTGTGCTAACAGTATTTTTAAAAATTTATACAAAGTAAATAGCTACCTTGTCTTTGCATTTCTATTCCCTTTGTTTACATCTGTAATGCACCAGGCAGATTTGTAACTGACTGATTTCCATCAATATGCACATCTTTGGTTTGAAGGAGCCTCATTATTGAAGAGAAGGTGCTAAAGATAAGATGTCTTATCAGGAGACTAATGATCTTTTTTTATCTTTAACAAGCTCCCTTACCTTTACCACGCTGCCTTGGGAGCCTTGAGAGTGAGAGCTTTGAGTACACACTGCACTTTCCACCTTCATGCCTTGAGGTGAGCTAGAAGAAAGAATGGACTGTGCTCATACATGATCCAAAAGGACCCTGGAGATGCTATGAAGCAGAGGGATCTTGTGTCCTGGATAGTTTATCTCACTTCCCCCCTAGTTTCATCCCTATGTGTACCTTGGATACTGAAAAGAGTTAAAACTTCATTCAACATGGGCTACAAATAATGGAAAGAAAGCTTTTGCTGATTGACAGCTTTATGCTCTCTCAACTCCATTTAAGTATTTTTCTCTTCAAAGCCTCCTGATCACTAAGTATATTTCCAGTATTGCAAAGACTGCCCAATACTCGGTTCATTGTGCCTGCTTTAAACACACATGTAATTAGTATCAAACAGATACCATGAGCCTGATAGAATTCCATGCTGGTGGTTGATTATTATTACATGGATACTGGCACTGTAGATTCTCCTAATTAGTGATCCACTGTACAAATATTAAGTTCTTCCTTTGTTGCTTATATGACGTGTGTGTGTGTGTGTGTGTGTGTGTGAACTGCATTTGCTGTAACAAAATACCTTTGTAAAACAACTTAAAAGATCAAAGGTTTGTGTTAAATGCAATTTTCACAAGTCCTAGCCCATGCTTAGATGATGTTATATTCCAGGGCCTGTCATGTGGCTCAAAAGCACAGTACGAGGCAGGTGGCAGAGGCTCTTCACCTGCTGGTGGCCAGGAGACACAAAGAGAAGACAGCGGATGAGACACAGGCAAACTGTAACTTCCAAACATGCAGCCTTGATAACTTACACCACTGGAGAAGGTTCCATCTAAGAACAGCTCTCTGAGTCTGCTCACCTTGGTGGACTAACTTACTAATAAGATTTGTCCCTTCATAATTCAGTTATCTCAGTGATTGGATGCCCCAGCTGGGGACAAAGACTTCAACACAGGAGCTTTGTTGGAGGGGATAGTTCATATTTAAGCCATAACAGTACCACTTTCATTCAAGTTCTGCTCATAATGAGATCTTCATGATTAACCTTTACAAGCTACCCCAAGGGCCCCACAAAAGACACCAAGTTTTATACTGGTGAATTGCTCTGACATTTCTTAAGAGTTATGTGTCCTCTCTTATAATGGGTGCCTTAGATTCCTATAGACCTCTGCTTCATTTAAGAGTCCCCCAACTCTAATTAGGGAGTTCAAGTGTTTCCTAGAGCCAACAAAATGAACATCAAATTCCTTTCCCTATATTCATAGTAGATTCTGACTTTTCTTTCCACGTCTTCCAACAGCAAGATGGTACATATCAGGTCATTCTACTTCCAAACCGTCACACTACTGTTCTCATTGAGAATGTATCATACAGAAGTCATAACTCACCTTCTTTATATTTCCCTGATGTGGTCCAGCAGAACTGATTTCTATGTCCTCCAAACATCAATACTATGCTTTCTTTTTCCTAAAGCCTTTACCAAAATATTTTTAATTTTGTTACACATCTGGTTTTCCCAGCTTTAGGGTAAATTAGTTAAGCCTAGGAGCATACCTTATCTTTGTGTTTAGTATAGCTCCTAGGAAAAACTCTGACTATGGCTAAGACTAAACAGTTGGTGAATTGTCCACTCCTTAAATTCAGCAAAGCTGTGTGTGCCTTTTGGCTTGTGTAAACATTGAGTGAGATTATCAGGACTGCTGCTAACAGAAGTTTCCATTTATTTTGTTGAAGCCATTAATTAAAAGATGAGATGCACACCCAATGATGAATCATATGTGGCAAGATAGGTGGCTGAAAGAACTTCACATTCTGACTTGAAAAATAGATTTTACTAGAACTCAGAATTTAAACTGTTTGGCTCCGCCTCCGTGAATAAACATGCTGCCTGTCCCAACTCCCATATGCTCATGGTCTAATGTGACAGCTGCTGTCCGGCACCACGGGTGGTATGCTGCACTTTTCTCAACAGCTATCAGAAGGTTGCATCTTTCAGTGACTTAAGATTAGAAGATGTAAACAAGTGAGTCTCCTTATTGACTGCTTTCCGTAAACAGGTGGCACGATCACAGTGGCGGTCACCACAATCCTCACTTCCCTGTGGTCATAGGACCACACATACTCTTTCCATAAATTTAATCATACCAGCTTTCCCATCTTTTGCCCTTTTCCAAAATGGCATCCAGTGAAATCATTTCTAAATGATGAGATGCACGTGTGAGGTAGAGTAGCAGTGAATGCTATGAACATTCTGGGGATGTGAGAGTTCAGCAAAGGCTGTAAAACAACAACTGAGATTTTGCTGTGGTTGCAGAGCACTTGTCAGTGTCCAATCTTATGGTTTCTTAGGCTTTGGGGGAAATATACTACCATGCTTCACTGAAAGCTTGACTTACATCCTGCAATACCCTGAATCTTTTTCACAGGTCTCTATTTTACTTTGAACAACACACAGTAGAATGCATCATCAGTAAAAACCAGTTGACTTTGTGGTTGTCTCTAAAACACTGTTTTTACCCTTATATTTCTCACATCTCCTTGCGCAGAGTTAGCTGTACCACATTAGGGAAATAGATCAACAAAACTAATCCATCATATGTGGCTAAAAGAGGCATTTTCACTACAGGGCACATTGCTGTTCTATGGCATTCTATCAAAGGAATATAATTTTTAAAATGCATATCCAAATACTATGTCTGGATTGTATCTACAGGACACCTTACTATCCTATCCTTCCACAAGCAACTCATAGAAAAAAAAAGTAAAGAAGTGATATGTTGTGAGAATGAGGGCTATTAGAGATGCACCTACCCATATCTCTCTAAAAATGAGAACACTGAAATTCAAACTGGATAACTGATTTTCTTAATGTCATATAGTCACTAGATATTGAAGCAGGACTCCCAGTTTCTAAGCCCGTTGTTCCTCTGTTGTTGTTATGTTTAGGTCTGTATAAGGAAGAAGAAGCTTCAGTAAGGAATTCCCTGGTTCTCATTGGGTACTTGCTGAATGAGCATACAGGGTTTAGCTCCATCCTGCCCTCCACTGGCATGGCTGGTTCCGTTCATGGGACATTCTAACTGCTGCAAGTTGTTCTCTAATAATCTTGCTATTCCCAAGATGTAGGAACCTGCTGATTCTGGCTCTTCTTTCTAGGGATGTGTATAATTCCTGTTTCGTCTTTCTCATTGTAATGTCATGGCTAATCTAAGGTACTTGATTCCTGTGTGCCCCCACATCAAAGTGATTATTTTCTTTCTTTTCTTCTTTCTTTCTTTCTTCTTTCCTTCTTTCTTTCTTCTTCCTCTTCCTCTTCCTTTCCTCTTCCAGCTTCTCTTCCTCCTCCTCTTCCTCTTCTTCCTCCTTCTCTTCCTCTTTCTCTTTCTTCTTCTTTGTCCTCCTCCTCCTCTTCCTCTTCCTCCTCCTCCTCTTCCTCTTCCTCCTCCTCTTCCTCTTCCTACTTCTCTTCCTTTTCCTCATCTTCCTCCTCTCCCTCCTCTTCCTCCTCCTCTTCCTCCTCCTCCACTCCTCCTCCTCTTCCTTCTCCTCCTCTTCATCTTCCTCCTTCTCTTCCTCTTCCTCCTCTTCCTCCTCCTCCTCTTCATTCTCTTCTTCCTCTTCCTCTTCCTCTTCCTCTCCTCTTCCTTCTGCTGCTGTTGCTCATTCTCCTCTTCCCTAGTTTCCCTTCTTTCATCTCTCCTCTTCATTCTTCTTTTTCCAGAATAAGCATTATGCCTCCCTTTAGTCCTTTGTTTAATTTAAGAAAGAGGACAAAATCTAATGTTATTACTTATTTTATTTTATTTTTTTTACTCTGTTAAGTTTTGCAACTCCTGACTTACAACTTCCATGGATCCATCACATCTCTACTTCTTTATCCCTCTCTGATTATTTTGAAGTAGAAATAGATGATTAGAGAATTTGTCCATTATTTTAGAGAAAAAAGCTGCATGGAATTTAACATTGAATCACAATTAACCCTTCCTTTGAGTGCTTCCATTACACATGCCCCATTCAGTTAGCCAGGGGAGCGTACACTAACTGAAGACTGCCACAGAACAAGCACACTGGGGTTCTGGTTAAAAGTGGCTGGTTGTCATTCTGCCTAGAAGAGACTTGAAAAAAGGCCTTGCAGTCAGTTATGTCTTGGTTGTTGTAGCATAAGTACAAGAATAACAGAATGGGACAAGCTAAGTTTGCTTAACAGTTTAAGCTCCCTAAAGGTAAGTGTCCATCCTTAAGAGACAAACCATCCTAAAGGCTGAGAACCTTACCAGTGGATTTATGATCTATTTTGCTGATTGTTTGAAGGGGGCTTTGGAGAAGACTAGAGAGTCAGGAAAGAGTATCTGCATACACATATCAAGATGGCAAAGCGTTAGTGTTTAAATCTGTGTCACCAGGCTTCATTCCATGCACCAAAGGTTTGTGTTCTTAGACTTTATTCTCTTTGGAGGTCTAACTCAATCAAGGTACAAGATGGAAGAGTGAGAGCTGAGGCATTGGAAGAAAGGTGGGAACAAAACAAAACAAACCACTCCAGGAGGCCCATCAGTAAAATAGAGATAGGAAAACTAAGATCTGATATTCTGGAGCAAATGATGAAAGAACAAAGCAGAAGTTGATGGCACCCCTCCCTTCTCTCATATCTCTGAAGATGGCCACTAGCTTCGCTTGGTTTATACAGATAAAGAACAAGCTTCACTTTATTCTCAAATGATGTTGCCTCAGAAAGCTTTCCAGGAGCCAAGGAGAGAGGTGGAGAGAATAGTTCCAATGAGCTAACTGGCAGAATAAAAGCTGTGATCTTGTGCCCAACAGCTTTCAGAAAGGTGCTTGCCATCATGAGTTCTGCAGAGACTGCCTTCTGTTCCAACCCCCTGCTCCCTCTCCATCATCCTGTAAAACTCCTTCTCTTCCCGTTTGCTGCTCCTCTCAGAACCATGCACCTGCACAAACAGCTTTTAAGTCACCTCTGAGAAAGATAGAAAGAACCCAATGCACTCAACTGTCATCGAATCTGACTTCTCTGACTTCATAGGATGCTTTCCTGTGATTTACATCACAGGTTGGAGTGTGCAGCAGACCTTCTCTCTAGGAGGCCATGTAAATTAGAAGGCCATGTTTTCTCCATGCAGTGGCTGTAATTACAAAAACCATTTCAGAGGCATTTTTGCTGTTTAAAATTGCTCTTCCAAGTCTGTTTACAGTGTTTCTGAGTACTGCATTTGACACTGGCTCCATGGAAAGAGAAGCAAGGTAAAATGCAGGCTCCCTGTGCAGGCTGGTTACAGGAAGATTCTGAGCAGCCTTGGCCTGGGTTATCCATCTCTTCACACTCGGTCCTCCCTCATCTAGTGTCGCTCACTAGAGTTTTCTCCTTTTCGTCTCTCTTACCATTATTTCAAAGGTATGCATTTAGGAGAGGTGAGCAAAGAACAGGATGATGGTAAGAAGGGAAAGATAAGAAACAGATCATTTGTAAACTAGAAGGTACTTTAAGTCAGTAAGTAGGTACTAGGCCTCCACCTCAGTTCAAAGTAAATAAGACAAGGCCTGTCCTCTCCCTAGGGAAAAACAGAACCAACTGACTGGTCTTGAAGACCATGTGAATTATACTATGACCATCTGAATGTAGGACCAGTGCCTCAGGGAATTACAGGAGCACAAAGGAAGCAGCAGATCATCAGACAGCTCTGAGCTGGAGTCTGAAGGACTTACTCACCAGGCTCTATGCTGTGGGCAGGTGAAGAAGAAAGCAGAGGAAGAGGATAAGAGACTATCTATATAGATTGAGAAGGGGAGAAGGAATCGTTGCAGATTATCTAGTCAAAAAAAAATGTGTACCATAGGCTAAAAGAACTGAACCTTCATTTTATTTCACTCCAAATCACAGATTGCTATTAAAATTCAGGTGGAAGTCTGGTATAGTGTCACAGACCTATAAACCCAGTAGCCTGAGGTGAGGCAGAAAGATCTTTAGTTCAAGAGCAGGCTAGGCTGAGATCCTATAATATCAAAATAATAATAATAATAATAATAATAATAATAATAATAATAATAATAATAATAATAATAAT
>OU015742.1:24431669-24471939 GCA_907169655.1 Acomys percivali | reverse complement strand
ATAATAATAATAATAATAATAATAATAATAATAATAATAATAATAATTCAGTTGTGACTATGCTGGTTAAGTATCCACTTTTCAGGACATTCTTCTGTCTGGTGCATCTGTCTGACAGTCATCAGTTAGTGGAGTCTGGTAGATGTCTACCAGAATTTTCAGGTCCTTGTGTTAAAATAAAACAACAACAAAAAAAATCGGACAGACTCATGAGTAGTAGAAGAAACAGAGGCAGTTTGTTAAGAAACAGACTTCCAAAGGAGGGAGCAGCCAGATCTGGGAGGAAGCCTGGGAGCTCAGTGGCACATTTGCTCGGCAGACCTTGGTGAGGAAAAAGCACTTGGTGTGCATGCTCCATCTGCTGCATGCAGCTCTGGCGGGGAAGGTTCTTCAGTCATTCTCTCTGTGGCTTTCTCTTTTCCTCATACTCCCATTTTGACCTCACACTCAACTTTGTTGTCCTGCCTCATGTCCCATAGCCACAGTCCACCCACTCACCCTACATCTACTCTCTTGTCCAACCTTCTAAATGTTCTCAGAGTATGCTAACAGGGAACTAGCAACATTTTCAATCTAAGGCTCATTTTAAAATTACCCCCCAAAGACAATTTATTTGTTTTGCATGAATGAGAATAAGAGCAGAATTTTAATCATTTATAATTTTTAGGGAAGTAAAAAATATTGACTATCACAAGTGAACAGATTACCTTTCAACCGGATCATCAACAGTCATTATTAAAGAGTCATGGGCTAAAATGAGATTGTGCATATTTTGGTAGAATAATACCATATAAACCAAACCTCACCCCAGGAGAACTGTCCAGTGCACACGGTTTCTAGGGAGGGCTGAGACATGACAACCTAGCGTTTCCTACAGAACTAGCAGCAACTGAATGTTCCTGCTCTTCGGGATACCATCAGCTCACCCTCCAAGCAGGCAAGGTAGCTTTGGTGGGGAGACCACTCCATAGCCTTAAAAGAAAAGCACTGTGTATATCAGAGGTCATTAGCATATTACAAATGTTTTGAGTATATCCAAAACCAGGGTAGGAAAATTTGCAAATTTCCACAGTCTTCAGGAAGTCATTTTCCCAAAGGCACACAGTTGATTCCAGGTCATGGCTCTGAGCTTTCGTTCCCTGAGGTAGTGGATGATAGTCTCTAACACTTCCACTATTCAGTCAGAGAATGTGTGGCTACTACCTGTGAACGGAAGATGCCAAGGACCTTAGGTAAATGTTATTGGGGGCCTAGATGATTAAGTGCTCACTTTCTCATGATCAGATGAACTCCATGGCCCATGGGAGATCAGCCACAGATGACACCTTCATGGCCACCATTTAGCTCTTGAGCTTTTGTGTTTGCAAGTTGAATTTTTCACAGTCATTTTGGTACCTGCTCCCCAAATTTATTTACAGAGATCCTTCATAAACTAAGTTTGTGTTATAACTTCTTCCTTTCTCGTGACCATCCATTCTAAGAACAGGAGATTCTCATGAGCAGTAGGAGACATGGTAAGGGAGGAAGATGGGGTGACAGAAAAATGGGGCTCCTGCCCCTTTATTCTACAAAAAAAACCTGCTCAGGTCATCTGGTGAGAGGCTCATCTCTATGGGTTCTGTGTGTGTTTTCCTGGCTCCTGGACAGAAAGGCCACCTGCCTACAATTTGCTTCATGGGGCTGAAGTGGCAATGTGCTAATGAAGCTCTTTCAGCACCCACACAGGGAGATCTGGATCTCATCAGTCTCAGAGGGAGGCTTTCCCCTTCACTCAGAGAAGCAAGTCACTGACTTAGCCATTGCAGCCACAAAGCAGCGCATTCCAATATTTTCACTTACTAAGCTCAAGTTTCAAGTATCCATATCTGTGGGAGCAAGGGTGAAACCTTTGGTGTCCGCCATTCAATGAGTTGAGCAGCACCGGGAGTCTGGGTACCGGAAAGGAGAGAAGGCATTTCATCTGGGTACCGACAGAGCAGGTTCTGCGGGGGCTCTGTTACAGCATCTGCCACATCATCACTTTATGTCTGGTAGGTCCACATGTAGGTCTGCTTGCTGTGTGTCTGGTCAAAGTGATTCCAAAGTGCCCCTAGTTTGATATGATCCATCATGTTGAGAGGTTTATTTTTTTGCTTGTTCCAGCCTACTAAACAAGGACATAAGTTTTCCAGAGTGTTCACCTTACCTGTGAAATAACATGAGATAGCCATACCAGACACATGGCAAGTGTTTGCTTATCACCAAAGAGATCCTAACACCTACTGAATCCTTCAGTCCATTAATGATGCCCGAATGTTATTGGCACTATTATACGGAATTGTCTCTGACACTTGTGGCTTCATAGCAAGATGCTGCAATACTTCAGCTTCCCTTTGCTTACATGGGGCCGGTTTAGCAGATATGCATAGGCTAGTCTGAGAAACTTTTATGGAGCGGTCCTTTCAGACTTGAGATGTGTAATAATCTAGTCTTTAGGCAGTGTAAGAATTACACATAAGTTAATTTAAACTCTGAAATTTAAAAAATAATAATGATTCTAAGTCACTCTAGCCACAGTTCACATGTTCTGAAGCTATAAGTGATCAGTGGGTACTAAATTGTGGGGCACAGATTGGAACCCACTTATATTAGTAAGAGTTCTCTAAGGGAACAGAACTAATAGAATGAATAGGTAGAGAGGCATAGGGAGAATATATGAATATTCATATACATTTATATGCAATAATGAATAAATGAATACATATATGTGGGATTCATTAGACTGACTTACAAACCGTGGTCTAGCTAGTCCAACAATGACTGTCTACCAATAGAAAGTCCAAGCATCTAGTATTTGTTCAATCCATGAGGCCAGATGTCTCAGCTGGTCCTCAGTATATGCTGAAATCCCAAGAAGCAGGGACTAATGCCAGTGAAGGACTTGCCAGCAAGAATGAGGGCGAACAAGAGTAAGGGCAAGCAGGCAAAACCCAAAAGCTTCCTTCCTCTGTGCCCTTAGGTAGACTGTCAGCAGAAGGCATGGCCAATATTAAAAGTGGATCTTCCGACCTCAAATATCTGGATTAATGCTGGGTCTTCTCACTTCAAGTGATGTAATTAAGACAAATCCTTATAGGCATACCCAGCTGCCTCAGTTTTAGTTCATTACAGATGTACTCAAGTTGACAACTGAGAATAGCACCACACCACCACTGTTTGAAAGACAACAGTGTGTCCAATGAGAAGAGGACAATCAGAGAGCAGTGTGTCCTGGTTTAGAAAACCTCATACTATTAAAAGGATGTCTACAGAATTGTAAATTCTTCTTCCTCTATTCTTAAAAAGTTTTTAAATATTTACAGAAACATAATAATATTTAGATGGCTGTTAAGACATAAATATGAAAAAAATGAATGGTTAAAATAAAGCATGAAGTCACAGAAAAGCATACTACTTCAGAATTTTATTAGCATCATAATGGCTACTTGACATACTATCTATGTATCTATCTATGCATCTATCATCTATCTATCTATCTATCTATCTATCTATCTATCTATCTATCTATCATCTATCTACCCATCTATCTATCTTAACCCAAACTGGACTTGGTATAACATTGTCTGTTCTCTAATGGTAGCGCCATAAGCAGAAGTGGATCCGCCTCTGGCAGAACTGCCATGAGGACTCACTGTAGAAGCATAAGGACACATTTCTCTCTCTACCAGCCTGTCAGGCCTAAGAAGACAGGCCTGAGACACTGTCCCTGCAGTATCTCCCAGTGACCCAGCTCAGTGCTGAACATTTAGTCAGTGCCCCAGGGTGCTGGTGGAGACCAGTTTGCCCCACCCCCTTGTCTATGCTTCAGTCCTGGCCTACGCCTGCACTGCTGCTGCCACTCTATACCCCACTCTGTACCCCACTCTGTACCTCACTGTTTGTAATAGCCACATTCTGGCTCCTTTTCTCTTTAGAATCCGGGCAGCTCGACTGGCTCATTCTGCCATCCCCGATTTCTCTGTGAAGCTGGGACTGGAAAACAAACTGTACCATGTAATTATCCTTGCAACATTCTCCTCCAAGACTTCTAATTTAATAGAATTGCCAAGATTTAAAAACATTAAAACAAAAATGAGCTTGTTAGAGTAAATTAGGCTTCATAAATGTGTTCCCATTTTATTATAAAACATTGATTTCTGTGGTCACCTCTTCTAAATTATTGAAAGCTGGGTGTACTGCCTTAATTGGCAAGGAGAAATGTCATCAGCCAACCTCTTCAGAAGTTGGTGTGGAAGAGCACATGGAAAGCAAGAGAGGGCAGAGTGCAGCTGGACCGGCAGTGGTGAACATCACAGGAGCTGTGTTCTGCATCCTGCCCTGGTGTAGCTCCGGCAGTGGTGAACATCACAGGAGCTGTGTTCTGCATCCTGCCCTGGTGTAGCTCCGGCAGTGGTGAACATCACAGGAGCTGTGTTCTGCATCCTACCCTGGTGCAGCTCTGGCAGTGGTGAACATCACAGGAGATGCATTCTGCATCCTGCCCTGGTGTAGCTCCGGTAGGGGTGAACATCACAGGAGATGCGTTCTGCATCCTGCCCTGGTGCAGCTCAAACAGGATCCACTCCAGTCTAGGACTGTGCTAAGTGGTATGAATCAACACAGAGCCCCAAGATTACCCAGCTGGCATGGGAATTCTCATTTCTAGGCAAGGAGATCTATAATGCCTTCAGCCTCCAGTCTCTTAAGAACAGCATTAGATAGTGAGGCATGAGCGTTGACCTCTCTCCCAGACTCTTTTCATGGAGTAACCACCAGGAAGGTACTTGTACTAGTCTCTGGGCTCCTTAGAAATCACAGTAGTCAGTAGGGAGAAAGAAGGGTGCTCTTCAAAGCCTCTTAATCATAAGTTTTGAGAGTTGAGCTGTGGCTGCAGCCAACTACAATGTTGCCTACAGCCAATGGTCAAGGAAGCCGGGCTAGTAGGCAGCTACACATCTCAGCTCTCTTTGCTACTTCCTGATCATATTCTTGTGCCTTGAGAACTAGTTGGCTGTGAGGCTAAGTTTCTCCAGTCAGCACCAGTGAGGAGCTTCTAAAGCAACAGCTTCATGCTCTTCATTTGCTCTTGGAAGAAAACGGGGCCCTCCCCAAATCCCTACACCTGCTGAAGCAACCTGGCTCCCTTGGCGCACACCTCCTGACCTTGTGGCTTTTTTAGCATACTTTCTGAGTGCTGTGGTTCTCATCTGCCCAGACTATGTTCATTAGAAACAATCTCCCAGTGATAATAACAAAAGCAGCAGCAGCAGCTGACCACAGAATGGGCACTAGGAGTGAATTTAACCATAAAGATGAAAAATCTATATAATGAATCCTGTAAGACATCAATGAAGTACATTGAAGGGGACATCAAATGTGGGAAGTCACCCAGCATTCACATATTAGAAGAGTCAGTGTTGTCAAAATGGCCAAGTTCCCAAAGTGACCCACATATCCAACAGAATCATCTCAAAATGCCAATGACATTCTTCACAAAACTAGGAAAAGCAAGCATAGAATTTTTATGGCACCACAAAAATTCCAATAAAGTTAATTAATTCTTACTGACTAAGCTAACTTCAGCAACCACTATGAGAAGTTATAACTACCTGATTTCAGAGTGCTATAGAGCAAGCATAAAAACAGACACATAGACAGATTGAGCAGCATAGAGTCAAGAAGGAACTCACACACTTATAGCAACTTGTTCTTGAAAAAAGTGTTAGGAGTGTTCATTAAGAAAAATAATATTTTCAGTAACTGGATAGCAACATGGTAGACAACTAAAGCAAGACCGACCACTCTGTGTAACCCACTACTAAGTAGACGCATAGTCCCTTAAATATTTAAGTATGAGACTTGGAACTATGAAAATGTTTGAAGGAAACATAAGGGATTTGTTAGACCACGAGCATAGGCAAATTATTTGGGCAAGACCCCCAAATCAGAGAAAACAAAGCATAAACAGGTAAATGGGAAACAGGATTCCATGGAACTCAAAAGCTTCTGAACTGGGAAAAAAAAAAAAAAACAGAATGAGAAGGCACCATTCAAAATGGGGGAAATATTTGCAAAAACTAAACGTGGCAAAGGGTTAAAATCTGGAACCTAACAGGGACCTGAAAATATTCAACAGCACAAAAACAAACAGCTCAGTTTTAAAGGTAGATAAGAGACCCTAAACAGACATTTCTCAAAGGAAGATTTGCAAATTGCTAGTAGGTAGATGACAATAAAGAAAGCCCAATGCCATTCACTACTAGGGAAATGCAAATCCAAAAAGCAAAAGAAAAGAAAAGAGAAGAGAAAAAGAGACAGCAACTCTCCATCAAAAAGACCAAAGATAGCAAGTGCCAGTGAGGATGCGGGAATGTTAATTAGTGCAGCCATTATATAAAACACTATGGATCTGCCTCAAAAATGAATAATAGAAACAGCTCTACTACTCCCACTGCTAGAGACACAGCCAAAGAAAATAAAACCAGCATGTCAAAGAGATTTCTACACTCCTGGGTTCCTTACAGCTCAGTTCACAGTAGCTGGCATGGAAACACCCTAAGTGCCCATCAGCTGATAAAAGGATAAAGGAGATAGATGATAGATGATGGACACCACAGAAAAGAATTAAGTCCTGCCATTTAGGACACCAAGTTAAGTAAAAAGAGGCAAACACAGAATGGCAGAAACCATGTCATTTCACTTAATGTGGAATAATGTTATATCATATTTTAATGTTGAGAATGGACTGGCAGTTTATCAAAGATCAGGGGATTGGGGAAAGTGTAGGGAGAGGCCCACCAATGGGTACTAAGCTGCAGGTGCATAGCAAGACTTTTTTGGGTGCTGTTGCATGATAGGGTTCTGTAGGTGGTGTGTAGAGCTGTATTTCACAATATTACAAGAAAGGACTTTGAAAGCTTTACTATAGAGAAACAACAATGTTTAAAGTGGTAGATATACTTAAGTTGATATGTAATATACACAGGAGACTATACATTATACGGTACCCCTTTAATATTATAAAATATTTGTGTATCCATTAAAATTAGTTTAATACTAAAAGCAGCAAGCGCCCAAAAACTGTCCCTAATCTTTATGTGGTAACTCAGTTTAATCCTCACAAGTTCCTGAGGCGGTACATATCAATACCATTCTGTTTTTACAGAAAAACCAGAGGCACACAAGTAACAGATCTAAAGTCGCAGGACCAGGTACTGTTGGAGTTTTCACTTTGGAGCCATGTGATTTGATTTCAGAATCTGGACTCTAAGCCATTTGAACTGTTCAGTTTGACAACTTGACACAAACTAGAATCATCCGGAAGAGGGAACCTCAGGTGTGGAACTGCCTCCATCAGACTGGCTCATGGGCATGACGTGGGGCATTTTCATGATAGATAATTGATGTAGCAGGGCCCAGTCTACTGAGGCAGTGTTACCCCTGGCCAGGAGTCCTGGGTAGTACATCAAAGCAGCCTGAGGAAGCTTTGGAAAGCAAGCCAGTAAGGCATGTCCCTTGGGGTTTATGCTTCAAGCTGTTGCCTTGATTTCCTATATTGGCTTTTCTTAATGATAGACTCCAACCATTAAGCTAAAATAAACCCTCTCCTCCCCAAGTTGGTTTGGTCAGTGTTTTACAGCAGCAACAAAAAGCAAATTGTATGAAGTCACTCTCCTACAGCTGAACACAATTATGATCCTTAAAGGCTTAGCAAAAAGTAACCTTTGAGCTGTGTGGCTGGGAGAATGTTTTGGTTTCATTCTGTCACTGTGATAAAATTTCTTGACTAAAATCATCATAAGGGAAGCAAAGGTTTATTCCTAAACTTTTAGGTCACAGTGTATCGTTGAGGGAAGTCTAGGCAGGAACTCAAAGGCAAGCTTCCTTGCTGTTCCACACATGATTACATTTGACCAAAGAACTCACTTCATATCTGAATAAGCACAGTAGGAAGCATTGAGGTGCTACCTGCTAACTGTATCATGGCTGTATTTCTTACATAGTGAAGGACCACCTGCTGAGGAACGGTGCCACCCATAGTGGGCTGTGCCCTCCAACATCACTTAGCAGTCAAGAAAATCTCCCAGAGGGCAATATCTTCTAGGTAGTTTTTCAGCTGTCTTCTCAGATGACTCCAGGTTTTAGCAAAGTTGACAACTAATGCTAACCAGGACAGGGGATCCGTGAATGTCAGCTCACCTTCCACATGACCCACACCGAGGACTAGGTAAATAATTACAACTTACAAAGAATCTCCAGATAGTGATGTTAAACCACAGTGCATGAAACAAGTCATGGTCTCTTTTGGGCACTGGTATGAAGCCCACAGCCGAGGCCCTGTCCTCATCCGCCCAGAAATATAAACAAAGTAGGGCACCCTAAGTAGTAGTAGAATATTTATAAAAAGGAAGGCAAATAAAAGTGCCTCATAAGGGGTGACTGAAGTGAAGAGCACACCCACCATGACAGGAAGCTGACAAAACTAAGACGTGCTTTTGGGTCTGGGGCCAGATTCAGCTGGGTGAGCTCTTTGTATGGCATGTCTTACGACTGTATTCATTGTCTACCCTGGAGGGCCCTTGATTATACTTGGTCTAAAACAAAAATTTCTAAAGAAATCTTGGTAACTGGGCATGGAAATGTTTTCATAGGGTCAAAGAAAGCTTCAGATCAGCACCACCTACAGCCAATTCTGTGAGTAGTGTAAGCCTCACTGTATTGTATGGTCACAGCTTCAAAATGTGCATGTGCATCCAGAACTGTTGGGCTCACATACAAGCCTGGGGAGATGCCTGAAAGCAGAGAAGGAAAGGCTAATATGAATGCTCCAGGGGCTACTCAGGATCAACACTTAGGACGCCACGGATGGAGAAGTGCCATCTCCATCCTTTGTCATGGTGCCTTGAAAATGTGAGTTTTTAATTAGGTAGCTGGATTTGTTTTCCATCTAACCAAGATAACATGTATGCCAGTTCCCTAATGTGTTGCCCAACAGAGCAGGCAGGCAGGTGTCTCTCCTTGCCAGGACCTGACTCCATGAGTTACCCCCTAATGCCTTTTTTTTTTTTTTTTTTTTTTTGCCTTAAGCCTCACACCTACTTCCTGTATCCCCTTTAGTCTCTACTACCCTCCTTTGCTCTTTTCCCTGGGCCTAGGACACAAAAGATTGCAGCCATCTCAGAACAGCGTGACTCTGGTCTCTGTGCTCGGGGCTGCATCTCAATACGATCCAGGCACATCTGTCTGCACAGTAGGAAGACCATACTCCAAAGTGCAAAAATAAAAACCACAAAAGATCAAAAGAAAAGCATTGTGGGCAAGAAATTACCCTTATCTTTATCTCCGCGGACTCCATCAAGCGTGAGCATCTGAGAGACAGCGAGCCATAGGACAGCGAGCCATAGGATAACAAAAGAAAAGGCCTGGAGAAAATTAAAAGCAAGCTCCCATCATTTGCCCTTCAGCAGGCCAGGTAGGGACTGAAAAGCCCGAAGAGGGCTCCCCACAGTCTGAACCTTCATTGGGAAAGGACTTGAGCAAAAGAGATGACCTGCTGATCTTATGGGCAGGCCTTAGGAGGACAGCCTTGCAGGCAAGGCTACAACAGAAGAGCAGTTTCACTTCTGCTTAGCAGGCGGGTTGGTCATTCCTTCCCTTGCTTAGCGTGTGCACACTTGCCTGTTCCTGGGGTTTAAAGTTCTGCCTGGGGAAGTCTGAGTAATCTTGACCTCCTTGACTTGTGACTGTGCCCCCAGACTCCTGCAGGGGGGCAGACCATGAAGCCTAGACCCTCATGCTGACTTAAAAGTGATGCATTTCCCTCATTCTGACAGTAATTTGTTCCTAATTCAGCATCCAGTCGCTTGACGAAGTAGAATGTTTATGCCTGCTTTTGATGGCCTCACTTTGTCAATGCCCGAGTAATGTTAAATATAGAATTAGAAAGAGAATCCACCAGCCTTTTTTGGAATGCACTTAGGAGACATTAGATTATGATCTGGGTCACTTTAGGACCTGATATCTCTCTTTATAGCATCAAAGTTTTGTTCGAATTGAGATAAAAGGGATCACAGATGATACAGAGGTTTCAGGCTGAAGGTCAAAACCATGTCACTCTGTCAGTGATGATACTTTGAGTGTAATTGTTACAGTGCCTATGGTCCTGATGTTCTCCTCAGCTCTCTGCCGGCTAGCCTGTTTGGTGAACTGGCACAGGCCACATTTCTAGGAATCTACTTGACATAAGCAACTCTGAAAACAGATGACAAACCAGGCAGAGCCGGTGTGTTTGCCTTCTCACACCAGAACAGTCACATTTAAAGCATTCTAGCTTCTGGAAAACTCAGCTCTGGGATATATGAACTGACTGCTGGTCACTGCTTAATCATGATTTGAATTTTTTCTAAACTATAACAAAAGTGGATCATGAACTGTTTTTTCTTTTTTAATTTGCTGGAAAGGCAAAGTGTTGCTCTGGAGTTTTGTCATTGTAACTATTTATCCTTTTCTTTTATACATGGAAACAGAGAGATGGGAAGAGGGAAACAGAAGATACTGGCTTCTTCATGAAATAACACTGAAATCCCTGGCTTGAAACTGACATGCACATCTCTTTAACATTCTAATTAAATAATCTTGGAGCAGGTCTTTTGCCTTTCTGATGGCGGGCCTTGGCTCATCGTCAAAAGTCTGACAAGATGAGGCCACATCAAGAGTCTGAGGCCCCTGTAGAGCACGCCTTCCTTTTTGTGCTCTGGTGTGCATTTGGTATGTGGCTTGAACATAATGTTTTAGGTTCTTTATAAACAGTAGAAGGACAAGCATTTTAACAGCCTTTCTGATCTATTTCCAAAGATTCTGCATTTTCCCTTTCTGCTTTGATACTAGCGTTTATAACCCCAAAGCCGCAGCAAAAGTCACCTTTAGGATGAGACGTCAGGAGCACTGTGCCAAGCTCTCAGCTTCAAGCCCCAGGCAGCTGCCCTCAAGCAGCCTATGTGCAGTGATTCTGGTACAGGGCCACAAAAAGAGGCAGGCAGCTCTGTCATCTGCTGACGCTCCCAGCCACAAAAGCCTCACTCTCCAACAGTGCAAATGACAATGGTGGACTTGCCTGAATCCCCTTTATTGTACCCTCACACACCTACACTTCATTCCTGGCCACTCTTGGGGCATCATCTGTAGTTTAACAGAGGGCAGAAAAACCAGTATCAGCAACAGCTGGAGGCCAGATTCATCTAGTTAGTTAAAGGTATTAGACCCTTCTTTCGCGTTTCTCTGCATTTAGCGTTTCTTTATATGACCCCAGTGAGATATCCAAAGAGAAATCCTTACAGGTGCTCCTTTTGACCCTTACGGTCCCAGGAAACATTCCGTTTAACCCATAAACACTGTGGGTGTTAATCTGTGAGTGGCTGGGAGGGCAACTGTCCTAAATACTATGGAGTAAAAGAAGCCAGGTGATTTTAACTTCAGTAATGGACAGAGGGAGCCATCATGGCAGAAACAAGGTACTCCTTGAGTCTTTGCAGAGAACAGAAAATAAGAGTATACACAAGATCATCTTTGGGTACCCCTCTTGATTTGGAACTGATGACAGAGGTCCCGCTGTGTGTGTCTGTGACTCGTGTACTTCTTGGCTTTCAATTAGAGAAGACACTTAACGTTGCAACTTCTTTGAATTGTGGGACACCTTTAGAACACATTGAAATTTTCTGGGGTAAAAAGTAACAGGTTTTTGTTTTGTTTCATTTTGTGATTTTTGTCTTAAAACAACAACTTAGAAAATTGCCTTGCAAATTTCTCCACTACTGCTGCTATTTCTTAGCTAGGCTTAGTGTGAACATTGAATCCCAGCCTGGCATCCAGGATCTCAGTAAAATTCAAAAGTATTCATTCTCTGTTTGCCCCCAACTTTAAGATACTAATTATAAGAATGTTTTTTAAATTTGCTGTACATGGCAACCATCACTTATGCATTTTACTGTATGCATGACAACTAGCATATTGGAGTTCTGTTAAATTACTGGCCCCCTGCTCATGTACATGGCATTGCCACAAGAATAAGGGGAATTTTCATCTATGAAGAAAGCCTTCTAGAAGTGAGGTCCACTGATTCACACTTACCTACATAAAAGTATCAAGCAGTCATCTCTTTTCTTGAAATGTTTGCTACAAAGTCAGTATAAAACCACCCTGGACAAACTAAGCACACTCTACTGCAGAAACAATGTTAAGCAAGTTGCATTGACTCAGCCCAGTGAGAGAGATGTTCCCTCCCTGATTTACAGATACAGGCACCAAGGCACATACCTGTTGTAGAAATGGCCTTGATTATGCACCCTGCTCAGCTTGAATCATCTGTCCATTCAGTACTTAAAAATGTTTTTATGAATAACATCAAGGGGAAAATGACAATGGCAGGTGAGACAGGAAAAATGAGTGGTGGTGGTGAACCCCGATGAAGTATAGTCATTAGAGAAGGAAGATGATACTGCATCCATCTGATGTAAAGGGAGTAGTTCCCTTAGCAAATGTGGGCAAGAGTTGTAGGTGTGATGTGACTTGAGGTTGTTCTGCAAAGGACTTGGATGTGGAAGCTGAGACTTTGCTTTGGCTTGCTTCAAGACAAGGCAATACACTCTGCAGGATTTGTTCAATGAGTTTGGTGCCCACAAAATCAGCTTGTATATCATGAGGGCCCAGAGTTCCCTGAATCGATGTGGACTTTCATTTACTTCTCTGGGATCCTAGTTCATGAAAAACCTAGATCCAATGGTTTCACCACAAAGAGTTGTGAGCATCGGGGATGAAATTCTGGAGACTCTTTTCAGTCTGCCCAATGCTCTTTCAATTATAACCGTGCCCTTGAAGTCCAACGTTCTGTGAGCTAGTGAAACACACTTAACTCCCACCTATGTCTTAATAAACTGTTATGTGGTAGACCAATTAAGCGCATGAATGAAGCCAATGTACCTGCTAGCCATCACTCATGAAAACTCTTCAATGCATAGGAACTCTATCCCCACTACTGGAACACTGTTCCCAGCCAATGGACTCACTTATGTTATTAATAACACTCCTCCACAGGGGCACAAATGCAAGCACCTCCAGAATGACAGAAAGAACACGAGACCTGTGCAGGAAACTGAGGTACCCTTCAGCACAACCACATATGTTCTGTCGCTCTTGTTGTAAAGAACAACTTGGTGATTCCCATGCACCATTGGGTTTAGAATGAGCATATCACCATGTAACTTATGGAAATTCTTGGATATCTGGGATACATATGAAGCAGATGTTTATAGGACCTTGTGTCAAGATCACTTTTATGGTTTTTTACTCTATTTTGTGTTTGATAATGAGCACAGATGAGGTATGTCAGGTTCCTATTTGTCAGATGCTGTGTGGATGCCTCTCAAACTCTCCCCAGTGGCTACATCAGGACTGTAAATTAATTAGCAGCTCTGCTTTCCTGCATTCATAAATAGGGAACTAAAAGTTTGCTGAGGGCTCAGCAGTATGTGTAAGGACACAGCTTATTAAGTGGTTTAAAAAAAAAACCCACACTCAAACCAGTGTCCCAGTTCCCACACTAGCTCTGATGACCTCTCTGGTGTGGTGAATCTGCCTGTGGCAGCCCTGCCTTTGTTTGTTTCTTTCATCTCTAGGCATTTTCCTCATTTCTTAGACCCGACTCAAGCTTCGGTGGTTTTTGATCTTAAAACCGTTGCTCAGTTGGCACCCAGGCCCTGGTATCAACTGTGCTCATGGTTGTCTCTGGGAACCACATGGCCTGCTCAAAATCAAGCCTGGGACAAATCCCAAGATGCCTCTGCTCCTCTAGAAAGGGCGGCATAGAAGCTTACAGAAGCAGAGCTGGGCCTGAAGAAATAAATGCAAAGCAGAAGTTAGTTCCATATTTATTTTAGCCTCAAAATCCACACGACCCAAGAGCTTCCTGTTTCACTCACCTCCCTGCTTCTGTAGGACCTGTTTGCTGATGTTATAGCTTACACAGCGCAAATCCACAGGGACCCTCAGAGCCTCTTCAGTATACTCTTATCCATGATTAGGTAAATGTCACTGGAAAATCACCATGTATTTAGCGTTTTAATAAAACCACAATATTGTTTGTTTTGGGACCTCTGGTTCCAAAAGGCAAAGAAACAGCCACATTAAACTTTGCACCTAACCCTCTAGAAACTCCCTCCAGGATATTTATAAATGTTATCCTCCTGCCACCCAGGCTCCACTTCCACTAAACCGTCCCCCCATTGCTAATTCCAGTCGATAATCATAGGACCAGCCAGGGTCATTTTCAGGTTTCAGGAGAGAAATAGAATCCAGATTGTGTGTCACAAGAAACATAAGTTTAATTCCTAACTTCTAGTTCCTTGATGACAAGGTCACCAAATGCCAAACTTAGATCACAGTAATTCCACCAGGAACACACAGGCATAAAGTCTATCTCAGCCTTTATTTCCCAGCTTAGCTCTCAAAGGATTGTTTGATACTCTTAACCTTACTGTTAAGCAATTGTGCATAACAGAGTGAGACACAGAAGCAGGAAGGAGTGCCTTCACAAGGAGCACAGAGTGGCCCTAAGACACCATCTCAAGTGCCACTGATATGGAACCCACTCATACCTGCAGCAGGTGCCACATGGACAGTGGAATACTGATGGACAAGGAGGCTCCTTTTGGCATCTATGTTTAATTCTTAATGTGTTTTAAAAATATGAATAAGATTACAGATGGCTAAAAAATTGTGACATACCCCTTTATTTGACATAGCACAATGGCAGACATTAACATCATTTGTGACTATGAGCAGTGTCTTTTCATTGAGTGTTGTTGTTGCTTTGAGACAGGATCTTGCCAATAATAGCTCAGAGTGGCCAACAATTCACTCAGTTGGCCATGAACTTGTCTGGCTCTGAATTCCCTTTTAGAAAAGATAGAAAGAAAGAAGTTGTATTAGATGATGGAGACCTGAGGTTGAAGCTGGGCTCATAGAGGATGGGATGGGAAGGAAAGAGATGGATAAAACACTGTCATCGTATTTTAACTGAGATGCTCGTCTATGTACAAATTGGATTTATCTTAATGGAACATGAAGAATAAGGTCTATATGTCTCAGTCTCACAAGTAAGTATTGGCAATTATCATATAATAATTGAACTACTATTATTATAAGGCTTCCTATTGAATTCCAGACCCTGTTTTATACAGGGTGGAGTTCTCCCCCACCCCTGCCAAAACCTGTGTTTCATCTGCTATAAATGTTCCCCTAGCTTTTGAACAAAGAATTTAAAAGGAAGAGCTCATCTTCCAATTATTGAAAACCAAAAAAATTGACTCATTGCACAGAAATTTTTAAGCATTAAGTGTGGCCATGAAGAGGTCAAGGCATGACATGTGCGTGTGTTCCATTGATGGATACTTATGGCTGGCCCACAACAGCTATCTGGAGTAGCTTGAGTAAACTGATCCTATTGTGCCTACTCTGTCCCAAAGACTACTAAATGCTAAAACAAGAAACAAACATAAAACCTTTTATAGTTGCTCTAAATTTACTCCTTGTTGGTAGTAAAAATGAAGTTAGTACCCTATACCAATATATGCTGGATGGAGTTCACCTAAAGAATTAGAATACCAGCTAAGAAACCAGGAGACTGGAGAAGAGAATAAATTGTATTCTATCAAGGTAGTATAGGCATAAACAGGGTCCTTTACCCTCTGGTGACCTTTCCTTGAGACTTGAAGAGGGAAGAAAACCAAGAGTTAAGGTGAGGCCTAAAGCGTCTCCCTTCCTTTGGAGGATCTTCTTAGGAAGAGTGGCTGTGCTAGAGGCTGAATCCTTAAACCTATAGACTCTCCCCTCTCTCCCTCCATCCTCAGTGTCCATTTCTTCTCAGTCTCAGAGTTTCCTACAGAGGCAAGCCACCATGGGTGTTAAAGCTTGCTTCAATTGCCTTCAACACAAATGACTCACACTGTCTTAAATGTTAGGCCTTTGACACTTGGCCTCCATCCTTAGACCTTGCATTGTTTGCACAAAGAAGAAGGGACAGCAAGGTCTCCATTTTGGGTTGAACACTGTAGTTCACTTGCATCAGAACCCTCCAGGTGCCCAGATGTGAGCATGTTTTCTGAACGTGGTACTTGAAGCTGAGGGAGAACAGTGAAAAGACAACATGGGATCATAGCCCAGGCTGCTGTCTGCTTTCTTCTTTGCCATAGAGAAGTTCATAACTTTTCACCTCTACACTCACCCCTTATGTTCTGGACCATCTTTCTTATTTTAAAGTAACATTTCATTGGTATTGCCCCTGTGAGATGAAACAGCAGATGGACCACAGTAAGAGTCTAACATTTAAAAAACTTAAGTCTCTAAGTGGTTCAAATGCTCTGAAAGCTCAAACTGGATAGACCTCTAAAGGCGCTTCAAAGCAGAGTCTGGGAGCAGCACAAGTGTGGATGAAAGTCCAGGAAACTGAGCAGATGTGTCAATGCCACACTGCTCTTAGGGAGAAGGCTCTCAAGTACATGTTGGTTGGCCATGGGGACTCGTGCACACTCCTTGCACCTGCCCCTCCCCCTTCCTTCACTTTCTTCCTTCATCACCATCTTTCTGTTTCCTTCCCAAAGCCTGTTTTCTCACCTTAAATCTATTCCTCTATTCTTATTCTTTCCAAGGATAGTTATTTGTTTTATTTCCTTTCCTTTAGTGTGCCTACTAAATTACAAGGTTGGTGTGCATCTGGTACATTTTAGTCACATTATCTTATGGGTGAGTCAAGAGGAGGATGACATCATACCAGACCATGAAAGACTGAAAAAAAAAAGGAAGAAGAAGAATCAAATTTAGTTCCTCCCCATTGCAGAAAAAAACTGGTCTATTGACCTAGTTACAGACCTAATTCTTAGAAGACAAAGAAAAGGATGTGGATTTACTTGCATAAGCCTGTTGAAAATTAAATGACCATGTACGCATGGCAAATATAATTTTATTCTACTAATAAGTTGTGTGGATGAGAATTTATAATGCATTGAAAATAATTTAAAAGACAATATCATTACATATTTATGCCCTATTGTATTAATAGGTATTAAACAGAGAAGGCAAACGCTGCTTTGGTGGTGGTGGTATGTGTGAGCCCAGGTGCATTCACAGTGAGGCTGAATCATTCAGGGTGCCTCTTCTAGCCTTGCAGTTCTCCACTGTTTATATGAAAAATCACAGGGTGTAGCCCATGTAAAGATGGCATCTTGTTGAAAACGGCCTTAATGCTGTCTTCAAATAGAATGCACCATTAACATGAACTCATAAAATGTGCATGTCTTTTTAGAAGCAAATGGCTGGTAACACCTGAACATCTTTTTCAGGCACATTGGCTTAGCAGTCAATGAACACATAGATACTGCATTCCTAGATAGGCACATTCTGCTCATTCAGATCTTTTCTGCCCTTCCTTTGACAGCTGTCTGTCAAGTAACTGCTCCTAACATCCTTTTATTATACTGACCTGCAATCAACTATAGCTAATTCAGCCTGCTACACAGTGCCAGTCTGCTAGTCACAGCCAGAAGTCCACATCAGCACCCCCCGCTGCCCCTCCAACATCCCCCTCCCCACAAACTGCCTTCTCCTCTTACAAACCAAATGCCAAATTCACAATGGAGATGCTGCATATAACAGTTGGCTCCATCACAATGTCCACCCAGCGGTTCTGCGAATGGTTGTTTATAGCTTGTGTTCGGCTTTCTGGCCAAGCACTGGTGTCGCCTAAAATTGCTACTGTGAGAAAACCAAAATGCTACTTTGTAAACCCAGATTGTTCATCTAAGTTTTAGAAAACTGCTTTTCTTTCTGCAGAGCTTGCTAAAGAAAGATAAACAACTCTCCACAGACAATGGAAGCTGGGGACAGTGGCTCTTTACTAGGTTACATGTTGCTGTGGAGATGGGCAGAAATGTATACTTAAAAGGTGCCTGTCTAGCTGTGAGGTAGAATATGTTAAATAACAGCAGTATCCACAGATCCCTCTGTTGACCCTTTGTGGATACATTACGCAGAAATTAACCAGCCTCTGATTTCTCCCATGATGGAATCAGACACATGATTTGAATATGAGGTCATCTATTGTTTCTCTATTATAATGAGAATTTAAACAAACACTCAAGCTTAAAATAGCAATTTGGGTCCTGATTTCTGATGATCAGTGACCTTATTTTCCACTATATTCCTTTTCCCTTCAGCCTTTCGACTTCTAAAGTATCAATATATGAAGAAATATTGAAAGCCCGAAGATATGTGGCATTTGTATCTTGGGGCAAAATATAATCATAAATAATTTATTTGACTTGCCTAGAATTATTAAATTTCAAATGAACAAATTAATAATAAAATCTTTGCAGGAAGATAGTAATAATCTAATTTTCCATTTAGCCTGAACTTTGAATCAAATATATAACTTATTCAGTGATAATAAATTTATTTCTTAATAACACAAAATGATTTCAAGGGTTCGCTGTCAGATTGGAGCCATCAGGAAATGGGCCCAAGTGGCCTCATGGGGGAAATTCAGTAATTCCCAGTAATGCAACGGGATGAAAACCGTAAGTGATGGCTGTCACACTGCTGAGTGTCTCTGGGACAAGGATGGAAGGTGAGGGCAGTGTGTGGAGCGGGGAGCCTAATGGAGACTTGAGAAGCAGAGCTCAGCAGTCCTGCGTGGGGAGGAATGCTGACAGCATGTGGAAGAGTAAGCAATCCCTGCACATGGGGAAGACTCACTCAGACAGTGGGATAAGGTCCGAGTGCAATCCTGCCCCCTTTGTGGAACCAGCGTCTCCAATAAAAATGGCTGCTCAAAGGAACTGCCTGAAACAACTCCTGTTCTCATCTCACCTCAGCTTTCAACTTCAAATCCTTTTTCTCAGTGTCAGAAACAGGAGACATTTTCTGAACACATCTGTTTGTCTGTCTGGTGTATTATTATCCCTGAGAACTCAATGAATCCAGACCTGGTCAAATTTTATTTTCTATATCACACACTTATGTGAGTAGCAGAAACCACCATCACCAGGAAACTCTGCTATGACGTCACAGAATTTAATGAGCTATTCACAACCTAGTCAGAAAGTCTGTCCTGCCTCTTGGTGTGCTGGTCTTTAAAAAGCCACAATAATGGTGATAGTCAGTGTAAGTATGCAATTGATTAGAAGGGATGCCATAGGAAAATACACCATTCATTTTTATATAAGTACTTCTGATTTATTTTTTTTATCATTTTTTAAATTTAGTGTGTGCATGTATGTGTGTGCATGCTTGTGTGTTTGTGTGTGTGTGTGTGTTGCTGTGATGAGTGTGTGGATAAGAGTACAACTTGGGGAAGTAAGTTTGCTCCTGTCAATTGGATTCTGGGGACTGATCAGTCAAATTCAGGCCACCAGGATTGACTGCAGGAGCCTTCTCACTAACTTCAGGGACATTGTT
Source organism: Acomys percivali (assembly GCA_907169655.1). Lineage (NCBI taxonomy): Eukaryota > Metazoa > Chordata > Mammalia > Rodentia > Muridae > Acomys > Acomys percivali. The sequence continues at coordinate 24,452,418 of OU015742.1, read as the reverse complement.
TTTAGAAGATAGAAAGAGTACAAGCAACTGTATTGGAAGAATCTCTTTTGATAACTGTAACCAGGAATATAATGTCTAGTGCACTTTCAGACCTTTGAATTTATGAAGCCTAAGACCCAGCTAACCATGAGGAAGAATGAACACCTTTTCTACCATACTATTGACTAGTTTCAGTCTTTTGCATTTACCTTACCAAAGTTTTATAGATTTTAGTGTAGGAATAATGTATGGAGAAAATGGCTTCTGTCTTTATCAAAACTGCAACTTGCAAAGAAAGAATATATCTATGAATTTAATACATTCAGTTTAATGTCTAAAATCGTAGGCCAGTTAAGAAGTCTGGATTAGACAAATAGTCTGTTCAAGGCCAGCATAGGCTATATGAGACTCTGATGAAGAAGAGGAAGAGGACTCAGTGGGTTGTAGAGATGGTTCAAAGGTTAAGAGCACTTCCTACTCTTCCAGAGGACCTGGGTTTGACTCCCAGCATCATATGACAGCTCACAAGGGATTCTGATGCCCTTTTCTGGACTCTATGGACATTGCACACATGTGGTTCATAGACATACATTCAGAAAAATATTCACACACTTAATATTAAAAAAATTTAAAAAGAATTCTAGATTAATCTCAGTGTATAAAGTACATCCATCAGCACAGAAGGAAGCTTAAAAACAGACACAGCAGCCTTTGCCCTAGAAATACATTCCTATTACACTTATGGAGAACAATCTAACATTGAAAAAGCACACACTTGACAATATAAGAACCACCCTTGAAAGGGGAGATCTTGCACTAATGTGCTAATGACATTTAAGGCAGAGGCAATTAAAATACATATGAAATTAATGAAATAGACCCTCCTAGAAGACACAGATTTTGAATATGTTCTTGAAAAAATATGTTGGTGCAGAGAAATATTAGATATTAGTACTTCCCATAACCACAGACACATGAAATGGAATGATTTCTGCAGAGAGAGTCACTTAGTGAGTAAATCCTAGAGACACATCAAATACACATTTAATTACTTGGTCAACCAAAAGTGAATATTAGAAAAGGGAATCAAAACATTTGGCGCATTTGAGGCATTTTGTTTTAATTTTAAAAAAACTTGTAAGTTTGCATCGTTACAAGTTTTGAACGCAGCTGCACAGAGCTTTCTTTCAGATGAAGTCTCTGTTCTATTTTTTTTTTTTTTTTGGTTTTTCGAGACAGGGTTTCTCTGTGTAGCTTTGGCTGTCCTGGACCCACTTTGTAGACCAGGCTGGCCTCGAACTCACAGCGATCCGCCTGCCTCTGCCTCCCAAGTGCTGTGATTATAGGTGTGTGCCACCACGCCAGGCTCTGTTCCTGCTGATGACCATTGCATCATTCTTAATATCCAGGTTCACCTCCTTGGAAGTAAGACCAGAAATCTGAGCTCCTAGCAAACCAATATGAACTGTGTCCCGCTGGTTCAACCCTGTTTCCCACCCAGACTGCTTGTAGCCATGTTCGCTGTACAAAATTTGACACTGTAATCCTTCAGAATCAAGTTTTTTTTTACAGCAATAAACTTTTTCCTAGTGTACTAATTACTTTTACCACTAATGTGATAAAATGTAGCCCCCCCCCAAAGAAAAAAACAAGTTATAGAAGGAAAGTTTTATTTGAGCTCACAGTTCAAGAGTGCAGACTGTGATGATGAGAGATCCAGACAGCAGGATCTGGAGATGATTTGCCACTCTGCATCAGTCAGATAACATGGAGGATGTGGAATGCCTGAGATCAGCTCAGACTAAAGCCTGTGGAAGGGAACTAGCCACGTTTAGGGCGGAGCTTCCACATCAATTAAACTAATCTAGATAATCCCTTACAAGCCTGGCCTGAGGTTTTGTTTCCATGGTGACTTAAACCCCATCAAATTGACAGTCAGAGTTAGCCATCATGCCTAGCAACACAAACTCTCTTCATGCTTCGTATGACTATTAGATGCCTTGTGTTTTGAGAGCAGACGTCTGCGACTCACAGATGAAAATCCATGCAGTCAGAGTGCACTGTGTAGAAGGTCTGGCTTTGAGTGATATGTGAAGACAGTAGGTAAGGATGGGTAAACATTCAACATCCTATCACAATAGCTATTGTAATATTAAGAAAACTCTCAAGGGTGCTGTCAGGCAGAGCAGTCAATTGAAAGCCACTCCCAGTCAGGAACGCTGGAGGTCATCACAAACAACTCACAGTTCAGTCCCTAGCAATGACAATTCAAATGCTGGGAGCAGATAGCTAAATGAGCTGCAATGGAAGAAAACATCATTGTGGTCAATATACATAAGAGTTTAGAGTTATGAATTAAGCAAGGCTGAAGCTGCTAGCCTGGTATGCTCCGGGCCAGAAGGCACTGCTTGTTTGTTCATCTGTTTTTGGTAGATGTTACAATTGGACAGCTGGTTCAACATCGGTACAGCAGAAAAAAATGACTGTGTCTATAAGGCCAAGATTGTAGATTGATGTAGACGTATAGTTTCTGGGGAGACCCATTTCAGGTCATCCATGGGTCCACTGGAAACTTGAACAATTCAGCTAGTGGTATCATATTTTTGTCTGTAGCTGAAAATGGCCACTAGGTATTATTTCCATTTGAGGGTAAAAGAAAAGGCACAGAGACCTTTTTCTATAGAGAACTTATCACCTTTTTCAGTCACTACAGTAACGCCTGTGAGATCGGCAGTTAACCCAATATAATTCATTACTTAGTTTTGAGAACTAGCCACATGAGTCTCTCTGAGATTCTAATGAAAGGCAGGCTTTCTGTAAAGAGTGGCTTTCAAAGCTGTTAAAAAGATTTTTAAGGTCATCTATCAAAGAAGCATCCTGGTGTTTTGGTCGAAAAAAAAATTGTAGAGGAAAGACAGATCAACATTGTGACCACACTTTAAAAGAAAAAGCAAATAAATTGTATGTAAATGAAAAAGAATATCATGTGAATATAAAGTTTGGGGAAATTAGTTATAACTTTAGAATTTAGCTGTGGACTTGTAGCCACGGTGACTAAGTCTTCAAAGTGTTGACTGATGAGACAGCAGAGTGTTGACTACAGATGACGCCTTTGCTTTCTGCCTCCCCTAAGTCCACTCCATAAAGGTGCACTCAGGGTTGACTGTGAGCCACTCTCTGCTGGGGAAGCCCCAAAACCTTGTAAGTGAGGTGAAGATATTTCACAGGATCCTCCTTGTTGGTAATGAAAATGAGGGAGAAAAGCTTAAAAGGTGCCTGCCTCTTACCATCAGCAGAACAGCACTAGATCAGTGCAGCAGAGACACGAGGACAGAGTTAGACCAACTATTTTGCAAATAAACACATGATTTTTAAAAAGCCGTCTAGGAGCCGGGGGGCCCCCGGGGCTTCCTGGGCTGAGACAGATTTCTGTGAAAAAGTGTCACAAAACAAGTCAACAAGCATTTTCCGAGCTGTCCTAGACCAGTATGTGCTGCAGGAAGGCTCAGATGGGATTTGTGGCATGGCTAAGACAGGACTTCTGCCCTTAACAGCTCACAGAAGTGGGCTGAGGGAAAACATAAGTCTGAAGGAAGCCTGACTGTGCTAACTCTTGCTGAGAGTATTTGTCAGTGAAGACAAGTGACTTAGACTGGACCTAGTTTTCACCCAAGATGATCTCTCAACTGTGTCTGTCTTGAAGGAAACCATGGGTTTCCTCCCAGTCCTCTAATGTGTATAGCTCCCGGATAATTGGGTGGTCCTGCTTAGCTCTGCTGTTTAGGGAAGACACGATTCTTTAGGATCAAGGGCAAGGATCTCACTTATCCCATCCCCTTCTTCCTCTATGCTCATTTTGGGAAGAGTTGGCTGGAAAAGTCTTCCTGCAAGAGCCAGATCCATCTTGGTGATTCATTAGCTCAGATCTGGATGTTTAGAAACCATGGCAGGAAGCCAGAGAATAGCACCACTTGGGAAAAGTTGAAAACAGACACTTTTACCAGTGTCCAGGTCATCCTGTGTTCAGGCTGCCAGCTGATGTCTAAGGTTGTGGGCAGTGGTAGCCGTCAAGGAGTTGTTCACAAGTGGTGTTGACAGAGGGCTGGTACTCACAGCACAGTAACACATAATAATGGTGCCTGTCCCTGTCCCTGTCCCTATCCCTCGGTGCTTCATGCTCATCATGGGTCAGTGAGATGAATCCTTTCCCAGAAGGGCATACCGAAGACACGGTGAGCTAAGTAGCATATTCGTCCCCATCTGGTAAAATAATGATAACTGAAGCCCAGGAAGGTTACCTAATGGCCCAGGTTTACATGACTAAAGATATGGCTGGTAGACAAACTCTTTCTGGTTCCAAGGGCAGAGCTCTGCAGCACCAGGCGATACTGAGTGGTCCTCAGCATGTTACCTCCATCCTCAGGAGCATCTCCAGGCCTCTTCTGCTCCCTCAGAGCCCCCAGACACTCACACACATAACACACAGCTGTTCTTACAGAGCCTATTTCCACTTCTCATTTACCATAGGTTCAAACATTGCTGGTACCCAATTTCATTTCTGTCTTGGTCTTTAAATTCTGGGATAACCATAGAGATGTAACAAGAATAAATTAATAAAAAATAAAATAAAATAAAATAAAGCATATGAAATAAAAAAATAAAAAAATAAAAATAAAATTATAAAGACGAACAGTAAAAAATAAAAATAAAAAATAAAAATAAATAAATAAATAAATTCTTTTTAAACACCATGAATTCCAGAGATCATTTACAAAGACTAGCAAGATTTATGTGGTTTTTCTTTCCCCCACAAAGTTGAATACACAACAGCCAGCTTTCACATGAGGTGCCCTTGAGTGACAGAAGTCATATTAAAGAAACGGGAACCCCTAAAAACTGTACAGGCATTTAGCAAAGCATTTTTCTGCTCTTACTCGGATTAGGAAGGGAAGAGATCCGCAATCTGTGCTGTCTTTTTGGCTCTAAGTCACCAAGTGGCCATTTGTTTTGAGCCGGGAGGCTTGGTTCTTTTCTCCATCACCCTCCTCCTTTTCGGCCTCCGTCTCATTCCATCTGTCAGACATTCCTGCGTGTCTTTGAAGGGCTTTCTCAGCAAGCTGACCTCCGTGGGTTCCATCAACCCCACTTGTTTGCACATGCTGTGACTCGTTTTCACTAATTTGGGGCAACGGGCCATGAGCAGGGGCCAGTGGAGACCCAGCTGCCTGCAAAGGACTAATCAGCTACCAGCTGTGGCCTGTGAGGTTGTCTGCGTGGGCAGCTCCAGATGTTTCCAGGCCTTGAGCCCGGAAGTTCCTCCCTCCCTCCCTCCGTTAACCCACCTGAGGTTCTGCTTTTGAGTCAGCAGTGTGAAAGCTGACCTCCCCAGCCACGAGTCAGGCTTTCATTGCCCAAACACACAAGGGAGTGTGGAATTTTCCCATCCGTCTATCTCAAAATTCACTATAAATTACCAACCTTTTGTAAGTAAAGAAAAAGAACTATGTTTCCTCTCATCTTGGCAGATCATTTGTTGTGGGTTTTTGTTTTTTTTTTTTTCTCACCCCTCCTGCTTTTCTTGGGTATATTTGCAAAATGAGTGAAGGCTGATTTCTAGCAGGAGATATTTCATGGCTGAGTTTCTCATCAAGATGATAAATCAGAGTGGGTGCCTGAATAATTACATTCATGGAGCTGGACTGTAATTTTTTACTGCAGAATTCACGAGGCAGTGTTCCGACTCATTATATTCAACAGTTTTCATAACTCATGCAAATGTTACACCCAGCTTTTGGATAGATAGAGGGGTATTTTTAGGGATTTTCATCAATACTTAATAAAGCAATTTGTACTACAAACAGAACATTGTGATAAAGAATTCAAGAGTAAGTAAGTGCCATTAAGTCAGTCCAGGGCTCCGCAGACCTGCCTTCTCACTATAACGCCTCCATACACAGGAACACGCATTTTGGCATCTCTTTCTTGGTGTTATGCTGAGCCATTCTGCTGTGAAGGCGGTGGTGGTCTTGGCTCTGGGAACTGGGAACAGAGAAATTCATTCTAATTTCCATAACCAAATTGCTAGGTGAATTTGTAGAAACTCATTTCTTTTTTGTTTCAACGGCGAAAAGAAAGCACTACCTGGCCTCTACTTTCCTGACATAATTTCTTACAGTGTGCGTTGGCTTTGACAGAGAAATGTATCTTGCATTTATCTGCATCTGACACCAAGCTTTCGAGCCCAGAGGTCATTACTGTTTATGTGTTTACACTCCTGTCGGGGGTAAAAGACTCACATATATTAGAACCTCATCAACAATAACCAGAAAGGAATAAAAAGGTGGCCTAGAAAATGAAGATGGCATGGGGATGACACCAAAACTGAGCCCTATGTAATGGCTGTTTGCTTCCACTGGGCACAGAATATAGCCCCTTGTTTCATAGGAGTTAAGATATAAAACAGGCAAACCATATAGCACTCACTGTGTGAGTAAAGTCTTTGGTCCAGGAAGGAAATACTTGAGAACAGAATTTAGTCTACCAGCTTACATTCAGATTAAGGTGTACTATAAGCCAGTTATGTGGCAGCAGGCCAGTCATTTAATTTCTCTGGGCTACAGGAATTCTTCGCTGAAAACCAGATGTGATGGTATAGACCTCAGTGGCTGCTTATGAGCATTAAGTGGATACACAGCATATGTGGAGCCTGTAGCACAAGGCCTGGCATATGGTGATAGAACGTATCAGTAAGTCTTCATGCCGTTGACTTCAAGGGGCTCAACATCTGGTAGAGGAGTTCAGACATCTCCATAGATCTCCATAATTTAAGATTAAATAGCCTATATATCCTAAGAAGAAAGGAAGGTCTGAGGGGTAACATTAAGAGGAACTAGGCAGGGAAAAGCATCACAAGAATCTTAATCCACACCCATCAAGGAGCAAGCACCAGCATGGGAAATAAATTAGGAATCTTTATTAGAGGAACTTCCTGTCCACAATAATGAGGAGAAAGAAGAGTAACAAAAACATCACAACTCAAACAAGACTCTCCTTGGTGAAGGAGAAGAGGAGGGATGGCCCATCCTACACCACACAGTAGTCTAGTGAAGGTTTAGAAACTCTGCAAGGAATTTCCTGCACTGATGCTGGCTTCAGGGAAGTTGACACCTCTCAGTCATGCATCTCCTAGTGTCTTTGTCCCCTCAGTTGTTAGCTAGCTGTTGCTTGAGGAAACCAGACATCTGAGAAAAACTAATTTGGAATACAATAGCTGGGAGCCTTTAATCAGTAACACTTCCAGGTCAGTCAGGCACATTATCATCACCTTATCAGAAGATGCACAGATTCTCAACATTATGTAGTAGTTAGGTCACAAGGAACTGTCCATCCATTGGCCAAATGGACTTGGGTTCAGAAGTAAGAACATTTGTCTGCTTATAATTTCAAATAAGGCAGCAAAGTGATAATGGTGGCCACTAAGGGCGCAGTGGTGACAGACTCACCCTGGGAGGAGTCATTATGGAGGCTATGATGCACTTTCAGCCTGGTCACTAGAGAAGTAGGGCCTTGGAACCCACTTCTAGGTCTAGCCTTTAGAGAAATTGGGGCCTGGAAAACTTCCATCTTCAGTGCCACCCACTTTCAGGAAGTCTGTTCCGGTGTTGCCCAAAGCCCTGATATTCATAGAGCCTCATCAGTTTTTGTTTTTGTTTTTGTTTTTGAGTGGTGATTGATGTGGGAGAGACAGTCCACCTCAATGGGATGTGCTACCACTGGGCAGGTGGTTCTAGAAGGTAAAAGAAAAGTAGCTGAGCATGAGACTAGAGAGCAAGCTAGTAAACAGCATTCCTTCATAGCGTCTGCTTTAGTCCCTGTTTCCAGGTTCCTTTCTTCAGTTCCTAACCTGACTTCTCCAAGTATTGGCCAGTTACCTGAGATACGTAGGTTAAATAAACCCTTTCCTCTCCCAAGTTATTTTGGTCATGGTGTTTGTCACACACCCCAATAGACAGCAAACTAGGACTCATACCAGACAGTCTTTATTAATAGTAAGCCAGGAAGTATAATTTTTCATTTATCTATGTGTGTGTACGTGAGTGGATGTCTGTACACCGGGTGTGCTCAGGATCCTGTGGCTGTCAGAAGAAGCACTGGGTCTCCTGGAACTGGAGTTACAGATAGTTGTTAGTTATCATGTAGTTTCTTGGTTCCCTCAACCACTGAGGTCTCTCTCCCCAGTCCCTGATTTCTGGTTGTTTCTTGTGATAAGGTGCAGCACTTAGTCATACTTAGTCATAGACATTTGATGCAAACCCTGTTTCATGTCACCTAGGATGAGTTTGAAGGACAATTGCCTTTTTCATCTTTAACTGTTTGTATGTATGTGTGCGTGTGTGTGCGCGTGTGTGCGTGTGCATGTGCATGTGTGTGTGTGTGTGTGTGTGTGTGTGTGTGTTTGTGCATGCATGCCATGGTGTGGAAGAGAAGGTCAAAGACCAACTTTCAGGAGGTGGTTTTCTCCTTCCATCATGGAATCTGAATCAAACTCAGGTCATCAGGCGCTTTTACTCTATAAGCCATCTCACCAGCCCTATGGTGCCCATTTGGTTAAAGTTAGGAATATATTCTACCAGTTGGAAAAAAAAAATCAAAGCAAAATAGAACATTGATTTGATAGAACTTATATTCAACCTTCATTTTGCCCCAATTAGTTTTGTAATTTTGGATTATTAAGATACACCTTCTGAGACCCAATTATGTTCAGGTTAAAAATAGCAACAGGAAAGGCTGAGGAGATGGCTCAGGACGTAAGCTGCCTGCTGCACACACATGAGGACCAAAGTTCAAATTTCCAGCATCCCATGCAAAAGTCAGGCATGACGCTGTGCATCTGTCACTCCAGCTATAACCCAGCCAGGGAGGGGAAGAGTGGAGACAGGTGGAGCTTTCTAGCCAGCCAATACAGGAAATCAGTGAGCTCCAGACTCTGTGAGAGGCCTGCTGTCAAAAACAATGAGGCAGGGAACTGTAACATCTGATATTGATGTCTGGCCTACACATACACACACACACACATACACACATACATACACACACATACACATACACACATACATACACACACATACACATACACACACACACACACACTTGAACACACTTAAGCATGAATTCATATATATGTCCACCACACACACAAGTAAGACTGAAGCCGAAAAGTAAGAGCAAAACTATGAGTGTGCATCAGTGGAATTTAGTGTGCGGAAGATTCAGATGCGCATATAGTTGCTTTCACATCCATGTTCTTTCTTTTAAGACTTGCCTGAGACTTTTTACTGACTTATTTATAACTCTCGGTGTTTTAGAAAAGATTTAGGAAAGCTTTAAAGGATACATAAAATCCTTCACTGTATAAATTAAAACTAAACACAAGGGAAAAAAAGAAGATATGGGTGAGGATTCTGGGGATCTGGGAGTCATGAAAAACACTCACAGTAGAAAGAGTTAGATGCTTGCTGCTGTGGGCTAGACATTTGGCTCCAGATTTTCTACCAGCAAGAACTAATCATATAAAATATCTGTCTAACAGAAATCTGCCATGTGCTTGGGAGAAGCTTTCTCTTCCCTTGCTTGGAAGAAGGAAGAAACAGATTTACTTCCTTCAAATAAGCGCAGAATTATTTGATGTGAAGGAAAGGAATCATTACTTTTTTTAGATAAAAAAATGTCATACTGGAAGCCAACTAACTCCAGCAGCAGCCTTCCACAGCCTAGAGAAGTCTACAGGACTGGTCCCTGTGTGTTTTAAGGCAAGTAATCTAACAACTCCCCCTAAGCTGTAAGGTGAGTAATATCAGTTAGTGTCTGCTCCAAGGAGCCACACTGGGAGGATGTGTCACACACAAGGCACTCCTTCGCTCACTTGAGCAGTGTCTGACAGTGATGGTCCATGGGTTGGTCACCGAGGTTTTCAGGCACCTTGGGGAGGCTGTGATTTTTCACTAGAGTGGCGTGCATTGTCCTTTGTGCATGTGCTGGTTTCCTAGTCTGTTCCCTGCCTTTGAAGGACTGGCGACTCTGCATAGAAAAGGGAAATATCCCTGAAAAATTGTGACCAAGCTGTCCCTGGTCTAGGGACGCTATGTTGTCCCAAATGTAAATTATTCAGAGGTAACTTAGAGGTTAACTGTTGAACTTCTGACAAAAGGATAGAACAGAAACCAAACCAAAACACAGCATGAAGTGATGATTAAGTGAATCTCTCTACATTTGAATTTTCATTACTGTGGGAAGCAATAGTGACATGGAAAAGCCAGGGTTTTAGTTCTCACCCAGACGTTCATCTGGGAACCTGGGAATTGCCCTTCGATTCTTTGCTTTCCTCTCTCCCTCTCTGTGTGTAATTCTATCCAACTATGCTCTCTGCCTCAGTATGCATGTGAGGTGTATTTACTTCTCCTTCACTCTGTCCTCCCAGCCCCTTCAGATGTGCTCATCTGACGTTACTGACCTCCAGCAAAGGGCAGTGTGCTTCTCCAAACCTAGTTCATGCATCACTTGCTGTTTACAACTCTTCACTTATTTCTCAGAAGGTGTTCTAGGTGATGATAACCAGTGCATCCCATAATAAGGAAGAAAATGCATCACCCCATAATCTGTGACTTAACATCACCACTCCTTTATCTTTTTTTTAAATTTTAACTGCTGAGGTTTATTTTTTTAATTTATTATTATTTATTCAATTACATGCAGATTGTTATCCCCTCAACTGTATCTTCTCGTTACCACCCTCCTCCCTCTTCTACCCTATTCCCTTCCCCTCCTGTGACGGAAGGAGTTTCCTCCCCACCATATGATCACAAGTCTCATCCAGATAGCCTGCTTCCATTTTCTCAGTGTGCCAACACTGGGCCTCCCCACCAATGGGAAGTGATCATATCAGGGGGCACCAGAGTTCATAGCAGAGGCAGTCCCCGCTCTCCTTACAACTGTTGAGAATGTTGAGAATGAGCTGTCCATTTGGTTAGATCTGAACAGGAGGTCTAGGTTTACTGCATGCATTGTCCTTGGTTGGTGCAACAGTTTGTGCAGCCCCTCCCCCCAGGTCCAGATACACTGGCCTTGATGGTCTGCTTGTGGGGATCCTGAACCCTCTGGGTCCTTCCATCCTGTGCCCCCCCCATTCTTCTATACCACTCTACGTGCTCCACCTGGAGTCCAGCATTGAGACCCAGCATCTGTCCTGATTTCCCGCTGGGTGGAGTCTATTGGAGGACATCTATGTTGGGCTAGAACCTGCTGATTATGTGAGTTGGGCTGATCCAGGTGCGGCTTGACTGAGCTTGGGTCCAAGCTGAATGGTGAGTTCATGTATATCTATGTCTGATACACACCCCATCCTCCTCCTCTTGAAACTGAGCCATCCAGGGTCAGAGGAACAATATGGCGAATCCAAATGTGTTCTCTCCTAAACCTTTTCTTGTGCCCTGGCTGCTAATGTCTCCTTGACTGAAGTGGCAGCACTAAGCACAAGTGTTTCAAAAACACCCAACAACCATGTAGACAAAACAAGTCACATGACCAAATATAATAACAGTGAATAGACATATCCATCCTATGAAAATGGATGAAAGAGCGGGGAGTGGGAAGCGTTTATCTCAATGTGATCCACCCCATATGCTGAAGTGACTTTTTCTCACTGGTCAGCTCACATTTGGTTTTCAGTTCTTCAAATAAGACAGACTCTTTCCTGCCTCAAGACATTTATAAATGTAATTCTTTACAGATCCCATTCTTTTCACAACTCTACTTCCTAATTTTAGTCTAAAAAAGCAGTTCCTCCAGAAAGCATTTCCTGGAGACATTCATAGAAAGGAGCCTGTGATTCTCCTAGCCTATCTCGGGGTAGCATTCCTATCAATTGGTAGTCTTTCTGCCCTGTGTTTTCAATACTTGGGAATCCTTCTCCGAGGCTAAGCTGAAGTTTGTTCCTCCATTTTCTGAATTGTCTGAGTTACCCTCTTCCCTTCACGACTGATAATCAAAGAAGCGGGAAGGTACAATTCAGAAAGAGAAAGTAAGACTTCAGACATCCACCTCCAGGTCAGCTTCTACTGTGGTTGGATTCGTTTTCTTCTCCAGAGGGTTCTTGTCGTCCAGAAGAGCCTTTTCTTCCTGATCTGAACTTTTGCACCTTCAGTGAACCGCACTCTCACCAGTTAACCCTCTTTACCCTGCTTTCTGTCTGGACCGTATTCCCTTTTATATTGTGAGAGTCTCCTTTCCGAGGCTTTTACTCAGCAATGCTTCGCTAAATAAGCTCTCAGCAACCTCAGCCAGCATGCTCTCTGCTCCTAACTGGTCTTTGGTCAGGAGCACACTGGACGCAGGAAGAGCAAAGCACAAAGCCACACCTCCTGTCTGCCACTACAGAAGTCAAAGCAGAGAGCATTCTACGTGTCTCCTCAGGCTCCAGAAGTTCCTATCAGAGCTTTGCTCAGCTTGAGATAAGTGCTGACCAGCTGCTAGGCATCTCCCATCCTCCTACCAGAGGATACACTGGTCCTCAGGGTCACACCATCAGACAATGGCCCCCATTACTGTTTAAACAGCCAGGTCAAAGAGGCTGGTTGAGAGGTGACCCTGTCTGCTTGTACTTTGAGCTTCCAGTTGGCAGGAAATTAATACTGAATTGTGGTAAACTGGCACTGACCAGAATGATCCATCAACTCCAAATAGAACTGCAAATTTTCAAAAGAGGCTCAAGATGAAATTTGGGGACAGTAACAACTATTGATTTTTTTTTTTTTTTTTTTTTTTTGAAGAGGAGTGAAATAGCTACTGTGTGGTTTCTACACAAATACCTTTTTTTTTCCTCCCTGAATATTTCTAGTGGGAGTACCCACTGAACTGTGCAGGCATCAGTAAAGTCTAGAGTCTTAAGAAGAAATACAGACAACTTTGCTGGCTGGTGCACATCTGGGGGGAAGTGGGATCTGAGAACACCAGCTCCCTCTCAGTGCATCAGCCTTTCTCGAGTCTTCTTTTCTTATATATATTTAACCCCCAAATTGAGCCCTCAATCTTACAATTAATTTTCACTCCCGCCCCTTTGTCTTTTTCCTACATGGATTTATGTTTTAATTGCAAGGCTCCTGTTGCCTAGTCTCACTGTTCTCTCACAACTGAAACACCTCATGGGAGACAGACATCATGTAAATGATACATTTCTCAATGCATCTGAAGATCATGTGTGATGAACCCTCCTAGTTGTGTGTGTGTGTGTGTCTCTGTGTGTGTGCATGTGTGTGTGTGTATGTGTGTGTGTGTGTGTGTGTGTGAGAGAGAGAAAGAGAGAGAGAGAGAGAGAGAGAGAGAGAGAGAGAGAGAGAGAGAGAGGAAGGCAGGCAGGCAGGAAGAGAGCTCGAACACCATGACCTGACTCAACTTGGTCATTGGTGAAGGAAGAAATGAGAGCAGCACATGCTGATAATCTGGGATTGAGTGGGTAGTGAGTTTAGATGGAATTGTAAGAACAACCGCCTAGAAACAGCAGGCTTCTCATATTTGGCACAAAAGTGGACATAGGCTAGGTAACTTCTTAGGGGATCTCTGTAGAGATCTGTCTGAAGTCCTAGGGTCGGGCGGGGCTTCAGTTGATAGTTTCTGCACTCACTGGCTTTAGCTTAATGTTAACATTTCTTCAACATTCATACGTTGACCAAGTCAAAGTTTGCCTATTCCTCTGAACCTGGGCTGGGAAAGATCTGAGGCACCTGGATCCTTGACATGGCTGTGCTTGTGTCAATAATGCACAATTTACTCAGGACTTCAGTGCTCGAGAGTTTTTGTGGGGGGAGGGGCACACTTTAGCTAGATATTCAGATCTCAAAGAAAATATCCAACTGACTACTCATTTCAAAGCACTTATCTTAGAAACCTATCTCGCCATCTCTACAGGGCCAAGTGCTTCTCTTCTCAAATTCTGAGCAATACAAACCAGCTGCAAGAGGGAATCAAAAGGCCAGGATGTCTGTACCAGCCAATACCTTATATGGTAAAAACAGCCTTGGAATACTTTCCAGGGTGCCTATGGAGGTCATGCCAGCTATAAACTCAACAGCACAGGCAGAGACGCCCAGGGTGGCTGACCAGACCTCTCTAGTCCATCTTTGTGCATCCCAATTCAGATGCAGGATATGCTGTTCTTATGTGTTGTTGGTAGTTGCAACAGTCTTGCTAGCTAGCCCGTCATCCTGCCTCAACCTCTCGAATGCTGGGATATCAGGTGTGTGACACTCTGGTCAAATCATACCATGTTCAGTACCGATTAGCAGCATAGCAAATTTTACTGCCTTTACTGTGTGAGCCTGTTTGGGAAGCTAATTGAAGGTCAATTGTGCACACACAAGGGAAAATGTCATTTGAAGTTCAGACCTTAGATACATTGGAGCTAAATGGAGGTCAGTTGTGCACACACAAGGGGAAATGTCATTTTAAGTTCAGACCTTGGTTATATTGGAAACTATCCATTCTCACACAAAGCACTGAAATATCCTATTCTTGTTGTCATCCATGTTTGAAAATGGACACTTATGTAAAGCTTCGGAGTTTGAAGGTCCTAACTTGCTCTGATACAGTCTGACCCCATGAGGATCCATTGATTCTATCCCCATAAGGACACAGAGACACAGAGACTGACCAAATTTCCTAATGTCAAATACCAAGAAAGAGGCAAGACAGGTGTTTGCCTCCATCTCTGTCTGATTCGTAAGTGTGATCTCGTCCATCATTTTCTGTGCTCACCTTCTCCTTTCTGGCAAAGCTAACTTGTGGCCTTTGTCATGCCTGTCGCAAAGAAGACCAATCCTAGTACACACGTCTCCTTGTCTGTGCAAGTCTACAGGGTCAGCTTTATTAACTAAAGAGGGAATTCACTGTGTGACAAATGTGCCCATAAAACAAAGGATGGATTTATATATGCTTAGTTTCTCAAACTAAACAGACCATCATTAATGTTTTCCCCCCTTTAATTGAAAAGAAAGAACAGAAGGGACTTGGGACACATGAACCCTTCAGCGGTTTACAATAGTCACTTCTCAGTTATGTTCGACATTTGGTATGGCTGTGAAGTGAGAATGTGGGCTGATTCTGAATAATGCTGGATGTACATCAAAAGGAGCATGAATGAGTTGGGGAGAGTAGCTTCAACTCCATTTGCAAGGCAAGGCTGAATGGGGAGGTAGGAAGGGTCAAGGGTGTTCACTAATCACTCTGCCCACAAAGGAGGCTGCTTCATTTCTTGCTGACATCAATAGAAATCCCAAATACCCCCCCCATACCATCTCAGCTGATGCCTTTCACAGTGGTGTCGCTACAGCTTCACCTCACGTGTGAACCCCCCCCACCGCAGTCTTTGCTAGCCTATTGGTGGTGTTATAAATGATTATCTATCTGAATCAACAAGTGGTAAATCTCCCTTAGTTATAATTTGATTTAAATTAGCCTACCTTGGGAAGCAGACCTCCACAAGTGCAAATTACCATAAACAGCAGCCTTCTTTGGCGATTTACATAATTAAATGAGAGAATGTTAAGACATCCCTGTGAGGTGGCAACCTAGGAAGTCCGTTCTTTTAAGTGAAGAAAAGAATAATCTTTCATGTCTTCCTCTCATTGCATTTTATACTAAACTTCATTTACGGTCACTGCTGTTCTTCAAGAATGGTTTTCTGAGATACCATACTACCAAATTTGCAATGCATTTCTTGGCGTTTTTTAACTTGAGAAATAGTAACATACCCACACACAGAGAGGGGTGGTATTACAGTGTACCCCATCACATAGGTAATAGGTACTTTGAATTGCAGGAGACATGAAAGATGAAATGCTTCAATTAGGTGTACCTGAGAAAATATACATCACTGCTCCTCTGAGCAACGATGGTGGAAAATAGGGTCTCTTCTAAGAAGACTCTTGGGATTTCAAAAATATTTCTGCTCCTGGGGAATGAGCTTGAAAATGTCATTGGAAAGTTATCATCAGTGTCTTTGTCAATGGAGAAATTAAATGAAGCAGGCACATCCTTCACAGCAGAACGCTGTCATGCAGCATCTCTTAAATAGGCCTTACATAGAAGATAAAACCTAGCTCCTTCTGTCTAGGCCGAAAAAGGCCTTGCACTTGACCTCCAGCACCATAAAGAAAGGAGAGAGAGCTACAGAGGTGGCTTGGTGGTTGAGAGAACTTGCTTTTGCAGAGGACATGGCTCTCAGCACCCATGTCTGGTGGCTGGCTTCTGTGAGCATCCACCTCACGTGTGGATACAAAGACTCACATACACATAAATAAAGGTAAAAATAGATCTATTTTTTAAAAAAGAAAATGATGCTTCATTAATTATTAATTAATTGTTGTTCAGCCTAAAGAGAACTCGATATTTTGAAACATACATTCTAGAGAATATAGGCAAGCCTGTTTATAGGCCTGCCTGAACAGCCCTCAAGGGCTGTCTTGGAGAAGATGCACTGTTGATGCCATAGGTACCACCAAGTCTAGGCAAACTGTACAAGAGAATTGATCAGGAAGATTAAATGTACTGTTTTATCAGCTAGAAATGCAGAGGAAAGTTAGGAAAAGAAGCGGGGTGCAGTGTAGCATACAACAGGGTGAGGTGCAAATATGGATTATGGTCCACACTGCCTGCATCTTATTTGCAAAGTACTGATATCAGTTACCCCGTGAGGCTGTGGTGGATGGGATGTTGGTATCATCTCAGAACCAGACTCATTCAGCCATCAGTGTGATGGCAATAGCTTGAAACTTGGGGCACTAAAGAGGTTGAGATACGGTGGTGTGGATAAAGTGCCACCTGTGGATGAAGTTCCACCTTTATGAGAGAGGTCTCTGACCTCCTGGAAAGCAAGAAGGCAGTTCGGCTCAACACAATTCAGTTCCATAGGCAGCGTTGTTTCAAACTTCTGTGTTTGACTCTCAGGGATTTGTTTTATGGACATTTAAACACAGAACAATTTGATGAAAACTATCCTGGTGACAGATAATTCAGTTCAGTTCTGTGTTTACAAAGCACACATGAGTCACCTTTTTTTAAAAAAAAAAAAAAAAAAGCTAAATACAGATCAGACATGACTACATCTTTTTTGTAAAAGAGACTACAACTTCTTTGTAAAGCCCATAAAGATAGGTTCTATAAATGGAAACAAACAAACAAATTCATGGTAAGTATCTGGCCAAGGTTCTGGTTCCAGAAAAGTCTCTATCACACAGAGTGCAAAGTTCATCAGGCAAATCAGGAGGTCCGCTTCCAGCCTTCGCATGGATAACAGGTATTGCATTCCTTCCCTTGAAGGAATAACCCTCTGTGCTCAACACTCCAGCTTCCCTTAGTGCTAATCCAGGAGCACTTTGTGCTCCAAGACCCTCGTGCCTCCTACACCTTTATGCAAAACACAAGTAAAAAATAATCCAGACACTAGAGCTTTCTGTACACCTGGAGGGGTGCCCTCAAAACCACATCAACATGGCTGCCTCCTCACCTCAGACTGAACAACTATGGGAAGGGCATTTCTGTCATTTTCATCATCTGATTTGAAGTATTTTAATACAACACTATGATGCTTAATTTATATATTTATTTTTGAGGTTATAACATAATTGCATTATCTTTTACTCCCTTTCTTCCCTTCAAATCCTCTCTTATACCCCTTCTTCCTCTCTTTCAAATTCATGATCTTTTTTTTTTTCTTAAATTACTGTATTGTGTGTGCATGTGTTCCTAAGTAAACCTGCTTAGTCTGTATAATATTATTTATATGTATTTTTATACATATAACCAATTGGTGAGCTCTTCCCTGGGGAAGACTGTTTCTTCCACTCTCAGTGTCCCTTAGTTACCTGCAGTTGTTTGTGTAGTATTGAGGCCTCATAGACTTTTCCCAGCCACTTTGACATATCTATTTTTGTTGTCTTTTTTCCAGAAGAAGGGGTGGAGATATTGTAAGAGCCAAAGGGTCAGGGAGCTTGCTGTGAGACTGTGTCTCCTGGTAATGTCAGAAGCTGCCTCCATAAGGTCTCACCACCATGCCTGCCTAACACGAGCTGAGCAAGGGGGTCAGCAGCTGTAGATACGTGCTTAGGTTTAATCGTCATACCGGCATAATCTAGAATCACCTGGGAAGGGATGGTCTAGATCACGTTGGCCTGAAGGCATGTCTGGGGGAATTGCCTTGATTATGTAAAACGCTGTGGAGAGAAATGCAGCCTAAAAGTTGTTGGTACCCTCCTTGGGGATGACTCCAGGACCATGTAAACAGGGAGGAAGTGAATGGCGCATAAACATGCTGGCATTTATTGTCCTTCTGCTCTTGGCCGTGGACCTGACTCTGTCAAGCTCGTCTCACCTCGGCTCCGTCACAGTGACAGGGACCCAGTGCAAAGTGAAACTAGGGAGCCTGTCACAGTTTAAATGATTCCATAAAGATTTAAAATTAAATTGCCTCTGTGATCACATCAGGAGTAGGACCAACTTAAATTTTCATTACTCGTGTGTGTGTGTGTGTGTGTGTGTGTGTGTGTGTGTGTGTGTGTGTTGTACATACATATCCATATAAGTGTGTACATGTGTGAAAGTCAAAGGAGAACTTACAGGAGTCAATTCTCACCTTCCACCTTGTGGGGCCCAAAGGACTAAGCTCAGGCTCTCAGGCTGTTGCTGGCACCTTATCTGGTGAGTCATCCTACAGGCCAACGAGTGGGACTTTGAAGAGTTGACTAGGTAGGTGACTGATGCCCGGCCATTGTAAGTGGAATGATTTTGTGATCTTGAGTGGGCTAGTCTTTGCAGGGGCCAGGCTGGGAGGGATGATGAAGCTGGAGGCCCCTTGCCAGATGCTGGCATGGAGATCTTAGATTTCCTCCCCTCCACGATTATAATCAGTTTCTTCTCTTTTGTAAATCATCTGATATACAATCTTCCTTTATAAAATCAGACAGACTAAGAAAGGCCTCTTGTTCAAAATGCTACTGACAGTACTAAATATCCATCCCTTTCACATGTGTATATTTTGTCATACGCATCTCTCCCACTAGACTTCTCCCACAGGACACAAGTTCAGAGATAAAGTTGACAATTGACAGATGGTGAAAGCAAAACATTAAGCCAGGTACAGAATTTTTCAAGCCTATCGATGCCTCTGCAATTTCAGCTCTTTACACTCATGGCTTCATACTGAGGTAGAGGAAGCTGAGGATTGCAGAAAAGCCAACTCCAGCTTGGACACACCCATTAACACAGGTGTCCTAAGCCTCCATGTAGACAACCAAGGTGTTCCTTGAGGCCCAGTAGGTACCTGGGTCTATGCGTGCATAGGTCATACTACAGATAATAATGAGGCATTATTCTACATGAGGGTTTTATTCAAAGTTCTCCACCAAATGAAATTATGAAATTATACAAAAAAAAGTAAGAAAGAATTATATATATATATATATATATATATATATATATATATATGCTAAAGGAATCTGAATGAGTATATGTGTATATATGTGTGTGTGTATATAAGTATATATAACATTCCTGTATATATATATTCCTTTAGATTCCAGTCCCCTCCTTCCCCTATTTGTTTGGCAATGCTTTCAAAGAACAAAGAGTCTGCTACATAACAAGAGCCAAGACAATATTAAAGAAAGGATAAAAATATGTGTAACTTATTCCAAATTGGCACTTTCCTTTTGCACTTTGTTGAAGCTCCTTTCAGTTAGAAAAGGATCTGCTGTTCTGTCTCCCAGTGCTGTTTGCACACTGCGCTCTACATGCTTAGCCTCCAGAGGTGATTTCATTTGTACGTATTTTTTCGTTAGTAATTTGCCTGCTTTCTATGCCTTCTGTGATGCTGATTAAGAATGTTTAGTAGGATAACTTACATACGTCCTCATTCTCCACCATTTGTCATTGAAATGTTGCCCTGTCACTATCAGGCCATGTATTCGTAGTCTCTGGCAGCTTCATAAGCAATTCCTGCTGTCTGTTTGTTGAGATTTTCTTCCACTGAAAATGTTTCCCTTGCTATTTTTCACCTCCTTTAAGAGGAGAAAGATGCAAAAATAGATGCAAAAAAAGAAACAGTATCTTTCAAAATATGCGTTATGAATGCTCATGATCAGGAAATCTGGGTCCTTAAGTCATTTTACAAATTAAAAGGATGTCAGCACTACTGCGTCCATCCCCCCAGACACCGGCTTTCCCCCAGCACACCGCCATAAAAGATCCTGGCGTTTGAAAGATCTTTTAATCCCAGCTGTGACATTTGTGACTTGGCTAATTATGAAGTACAATTAAAGAATGATTAAGAAAATTTCCCCTTCTTAGCCAGAACTTAGGAAGTGTCCTTTGTGCACTCTTTAATCACCTTTGCAGTCATTTCCAATCTAGCTTTCCTCCTTTTGACATATCCCAAAATAGCCTTTTTAATTCTGTCCAGAGATGTTCTTTCTCTTTATCTGATCGGGCACTGGCCCCTGCTCTACTGGCTGTTGTTGACTGAGCTGCCCTTTCAGACCACTGAAGCCGTAAGGCCACTCAGCGCTGTCAATGCCTGGGCATCTGTTCATCTCTTATGGAACTTTCAGCACAGGACCTAGCCTCCTAGAGTCTGTGTCTCAGCCAATGAAATGAATAAAGGGTTTTTGGTCTTATTTATTCTTTTCCCCTAATAGCCTTGAAGTACACACACACACACACACACACA
>OU015742.1:24415958-24431659 GCA_907169655.1 Acomys percivali | reverse complement strand
AAGATTCCACTAAGAATTACAATGGAATTGAGAAGTGTGCATTAGTAGAAGAAATCAGACATTAGTAACGCAGATGTAAGGAAAGGTATGTGTGGGGATTTTGAGATGGAAGCAAGGGAAGGTAACTCAAGGGTTCTCGTTCGTATCAAGGAGTGGTCCTAGTCTTTACTCTGAACTGCTCAGTGACTAAGCTGATGCCATTGCTTAAGGCTAAGATAAGACGCTGTGGTTCAAGGAAAGGTGCACTGTGGGGTCGGGGGGGGGGGGGCAACTGCTGTGGGTCTGGAACCTCACAGAATTATCATCCTGTCCAGTGCTAGTAGGCATTCTGTGAACTAAAGTCTCTGCCAAAACATGAGAGCCACTTCCTATCAGAAATCCATCATAATGAATTATTTGCAAATTCCAGCATATTTTTAATAATTTATTTTTTTTATTTTATGAACATTGATTGCTGTTTCGCTTGCATGTATGTCTATGTGAGAGTGTCGAATTTCCTGGAACCGGAGTTACAGACAGTTGTGAGCTGCCATGTGGGTGCTGAGACTTGAACCCGGGTCCTCTGAAAGAGCAGCCAGGTGTTCCTAACAGCTTAAGCCATCTCTCCAGCCCC
Source organism: Acomys percivali (assembly GCA_907169655.1). Taxonomy (NCBI): domain Eukaryota; kingdom Metazoa; phylum Chordata; class Mammalia; order Rodentia; family Muridae; genus Acomys; species Acomys percivali. Next base: position 24,431,046 of record OU015742.1, on the reverse strand, counting down.
ATTAAAGTCACTCTAAAAATACACAAAGCAATATTTTTTTCAGTTAAAGAGGACTTTTTGTAGTTTCCATTATTCACATTGATTATCTACATTTTCTTGGTGAAAACAGCAACAGGGAATAAAAGAAGTCAAGTGATTTGCTGAAGGTCTCAGAGGCAGCCATTCTAGGCCTCAGCTCCTGGGTGAACTTCCCAGGTTCTAGACATCCCCATGACAACTTCCCTCTAACGATCTGCTTTTAATCAGGCACCAAGGCAGCTGGCACCCTGCTAAACTCAAGGCTTGGGAACTGTAAAGAAGCCACCTGAACCCTTGCCTTCCTTAATCCAAACCCCTAGACCTATTTGCTGGCTGGCTGATGTCCCTGATATGTCTTTGAGCCTTGAAAATATGTGAGACCAGCAAGAAATGCTTGCCCTTGATGGCTTGAGTTTGTGCCCTCCTGTAATTATTCCATCCCATTGTTAGCAGGAAAAGAAAAAAAAAACCAGGTTCCCGGCACCAAAGGTGAACCAGGGCTCTGTCCTACCCTGAGAGTGCAGGACCTATGAGGAGAGTCTGGGCTCCAGAGGACTGAAACGAAATTTTCAGGGTAATTGAATTAATTTACTCACCACAAGGGAAGGACGGGAGGGCAAATGACAGTAAAGGACAAATGTCAGGAGCAGAGATGTATAGAAGAGCCTGGTAGAAGGAGATTGATTGCCTGTGAGTCAGGCAATGGAAGAGCCATGTAATCACGGGGACATCAGTGTGTGTGTGTGTGTGTGTGTGTGTGTGTGTGTGTGTGTGTGTGAGTGTGTGTGTGACAGAAATGAGTCGGAGGTCTTAAATAAGAGGATGGGAGTTTGTTTAGGTCTTCAACTGGGTTTTGCTGGTTTTGAAGCATGACTGTGATGCCTTCCTCCCCCTTCCTATGCCATCTAAGAAGAGACTTCCGGGGGTGCGTCAGGAAGGCTGCATGACGTAGGAGACCTCATTCTAGACCCCTGCTTCTCCACCTGACCAATGCTGTGTCCCCTTAATGCAGCTCCTCATGTTGTAGTGATGTCCAAATATAAGATTATTTTCATTGCTACATCTATCTTATGATTTTACACTGTTTTAAATCATAATGTAAACATCTACGCTTACCAGTGGTATTCGGTGCCACTCAACCCCACAGGTTGAGAACCACTGCACTAGACACTAGCAATAGCTTCTCTGTGAACGTCTGTACTGTACCGCTTGGTGACAGCCCTTCTGATCCTCCCCCGACATTTCATGCAAACCTAAAGAAGGCACTCGGAGTTTTCCTTGGAAAAGCTATTTTGATGGAGACAATCCAAAGCGAGCAGCTAACATGGGCTCACCATTGTTGACAGTGTTCAGGAACATACCCATGTCTTCTGTAGCCAAGACTTTTGAGTCTGACTTTCTGCTGCTACAGTTTATCTGCATTGTGGCCATTTCTATTTAGACAGCCTTCCGTGGGCTATTTCTCACATATACACAAGACACAATGGTGTTGATTTGGAGATTTGTACTTAAAATTATCCTGAATCCATGTTGTGGTGAAAAAAGACAAGGCATTCTCCTGTCAGGGAGTTCTAACAGACCATAATAATATCTGTAGCTAAGGGCACACACAGGTTCAGGAACCAAGTGCCTGGGTTCAAACCCGGCTTCTGTTACACATGACTTTGTTTTATATTATTTAACTTACTATGCCTTCCTCATCTGTAGTAGGGAGACAGCAAAGGCAGCCTACCTTGCAGGACTGGTGAGCAGATTAAATAATAAGCTCTTGGCATCATATTTAATACACACCTAGTTGTCAGTATTAGCTGTCCTTGTTACTGTGGTTGACACCGTTAATTATCTTGTGCCTTGTGTCTCTCTATACCATATGTGGATTTTATTTTGATGTCCAAGTCTATTATCACCCTACATTTCTTATAGAGTGAATGACTGTGAATCCCATTTTTTAATGTTTGACACCTGCTGTTCATCACATCAAGTGTGTCGATTCATTTAATCCATAAAAAAAAAAGTCACAAAAGGTTGTCATCATTGTTAATATTTACATTGTGGTAGCTTAAAGATTTGGAAAAGATAACAAAGCCACCAGGGGAAATTTGTGACCACAGACCCAATTTCCATGTTCTTCTGGTTGCTAGGTTCCAGTGTTCCTTCCATCTTCTTACCCAATTCCCATAGCACACTGTGTCTCCGTGACCTGTCTTTATACTATGTGTTAGTTATTGTTCTCACTGAATCTGAACATATGACATGTTACAGTGTATCATTCTAGGAGATGTTGTCCATAGTGACTGGAAAGGTATCACAGGAAAAGCAGGAGGCTACTGGTCCCACCATATCCACAGTTAGGAACCCCTGAGCCATAGATGCTTGCACTCAGCTGTATTCTCCTTCTTATTCTGTTGAGGACCCCAGACCACATGAATGGTGTCAGCTGAGTTTAGGGTTGATGTTTCCACCTCTATTAATGTAGCCTAGATGATCCCTCATAGACACGCCATGGCATTTGTTTCCACAGTAATTCTAAGTCACATAAAGTTTACGATACATATTAACCATAACACCCAAATTCCAAAAGTTTGTATTTTGTTCCAATAATACTAAATTCCCCGTGGTTCCCTACAGGTCCTAAGATTTTCCATGTCCTGTGACACTTCATGCACCAGTGCCCTTTCCACATTGACTATCAGGAAACTTGCTACTACTCTGGAGGTGGAGGGATTGCTCAGTGGTTAAGAGCACTTGCTGTTCTTGGCAAAGAACCTAGGTTTGGTTCCCAGCATCCACATGTTGACTCACAGTTGTCTGTAACTCCAGTTCCAGGAAATGCAGAACCTAATTCTGGCTTCCAAGGGCACTGCATGTGCACAGTGTTCGTACATACATGCAGGCATATACCCATATACATAAATTACAATAAATAAATCTCTACCAGAAAGAAAAAGAACCACTACTCACCCTCATAGGAACTACCTCAAATTGTTTCATCTTTCAGGTCATCTCTTACCTTTTAGTCAAAATCAGAGGCTTTGTATCTGTATACTGAAAACCCACAGCTTAAAGGTCCTTGATTCTGTTTCTAAATGGCTAGCTTTCCCACTAGAGTAAAGGCCCTTCAGCATAGATAACTTTCATCTCTTGTCCTTGTCTCTCTGTCCTCAGAATGTAAACAACTCATAAATTAATAATGATAAATTGATGAATAAAAATTCTGATCATTTTCTAGAGCAGTCAGTGTCCTTTGTCTCTGATCACAGTAATGCATAGTAACTGCAGCCTTATAAGCTAATGGTTATATGTGTGACTGCTGGCATCGAGAATGGGGTGTCCACTGTATTTAGCCTGGAATAGTTTGGATCTAAACAGTCACACAAAGTGGGTGGTTAATGTACAGGGCAGAGTAGCATTGTTCTTCTTAAGATTCTTTCCCAGTTACATACCATATCTTAAGAAGGTCCATATCAGGGAGTTGATCATGTTGGATATCACTGAGAGACTGTGTTCTTATTGTGGTCCCTTGGAAGGGCTATCCATGCTCATGAGCCCCATGCACATAACTGCAATAGCTATTGTTTGTGATGGGGATAACAGTCTGAATTCTTTGGGATGTTAGCAACCTGAGTGAAATGTCTGTGCTGAGGTTCTTTCAGATTCTCACACAGCTAGCAAGTTGGAAATAGTATTGGTCACCCTTATCTGCACTTACCCACCTCCTCTAGCATTCTACACACACACACACACACACACACACACACACGTAAATTATAATTTGTCTTGTTATTCCATGTTTTGTTCATGTTCCATCTTCTCCCTATCCCATGTGATTTCCTGAAACCTCAAACTTTCCATATACATAATACATTGTATTGTGTCGCTTAACAAAAGCAAAGGGCCAAAAGATGCTCAACAAGAGAACAAATAAACAAATCGAGGCATAAGCCAGCAACTCCCATTACTGCGACAGCCTACTCTTCCTTCACAAGAATGAATGTGCATCTTCACAATGCCAGCCTGCATCGGGGTCCCCCAGTAAGGAGGCAGCATGCAGGAACAAAACTACACAATGACTAGAACATCACAAAAGATGCAGTCAGGCGTTATAGGCCAGTCTAGGATGGTAGATCAGGTAGTTTCAGTAAGTAAACGTCACCTTCTTGCAGCTCACTTAAGGAAGTTTCAATTTCATGGGTAGAAACAAGCCAGCGATTTTAACAAGAGGCTTGTTTCCACAATCACAGTGTTGGTTGACGAGCTTGCCAAGCCTCCCCAGTATATGTACTAAGTTGACCTATAATTGTGCAAATATGTCTTTGTATAACCTCTATTTGAAAAGATGGAACCCTGAGGAGAAGTGTTAGAAGTGCAATCACTTCACACACCCACCCTACAGCCACCCTAGATTGGCAACAGCAAGGTTGTAACATAAAATGTGAATGTGAGTTCATGACTGTTCAATCTAATTCAACTTGGTTTTAAAAAATTGATCAATATCTACCTTGTGGGGAAAACAACAAACTATTAGGAAATATTATCTTTAAAGAATCCACAGTCTAATAAACCAGTATGATGCATAAGCTAGCATCTTCTGGTAGAGTGTAGAGTGTGATGCATGTAATTGTGGAGGTAAGTGTGGCACACTGGTAGTGCAAGGAAGGGTGAGGAGTTGAGTATGCCTTGAAGAATGTATTCACGGTCACCTACATGGGTTGGGCAGGTAGAAGTGGAGAGAAAAGACATCTTTCCACACCCACACACTCCCACAGTTAAAAGCACAGAGGTATGTTGGAGCCCCTGGTGCAGACAGGTGTGCAGCTGGCTGGCTGGCTCTCTGTGGATTCTTGACTATCGGTTTCATCACAAGGTCACTTTGAATGTCTGAAGTTTGTGAGATGATCATTGCCATTTCAAACAGAACCTATCAGTATGAAGAAATCCACTAAGTCAGAAGTCCATCTATGAAGGCTGAAACAATTTCTGGTTCAGGAATTTAAGGCCTAAGTTATGATTGTGCCTGTGAAGGCACAGGCCACATTTTTAACATGGTTCCCAGAAGTGGCTCTCAGCTCCTGTCATATTAGTTACTGTTGTATTGCTGTGAAGAGACACCATGATGAAGGCAGCTCATAAAAGAGAGCATTTAACTTGGCAGCAGGCAGAAAGGCACGGTGCTGGAGCAAGAGCGGAGAGCTCACACCTTATTTTCAATAAGGGGGCAGAAAGAGTGAGGCTGAGCCTCGTGTGGGCTTCTGAGACTACCCCAGTGTCATACCTCCTCCAAGGCCACACCTCCTGATCCTTTCTATATAGTTCCACCAACTGGGAAAGAGACATTCAGGTATTTGAGCCTATAGGGTCCGCTCTGATTCAAACCACCATAGCTTCTTTTGTGCCCCATAACTCTTGAGAAAGAAAACACACCCAGCAATAACAGTGATGGTTCACAAAAGAAGCACATCCTCAGGAAGATGTGGAGAAAGAATCTCTCCCAGGTGATGCTGGTAGAAAATCGCTATGCAGTGGGAGTGATCCCTATTCTGAAGGCCTAGCATTGGGCAGGGGCATGGCAGTGAGGGGTGGGGCTGGGAGGGGTGAAAGCTAAGTGTTCTTCAAGACAGGTTTATTGGGTATGCACATTTATTTCTTTTACCTAGGAAGGACCTAGATTTTAGCTACTTTCTGAGCTCTTCCTAACTTTGGTTGTAACAGGTGACTACTCCAAATTTCAGTCCAGGACAGTCTGATCAGAAATCTGAAATCCTTTACTGAACACAGTGACCTAAGGGGATATGAGCAATCCAGAGGAGTGTCTCTAATAGTAAAAAAAAAGAAATTGCCAAAGATGAAGAATGATTTTTGGTTAAAGATGGCAAATCGGTACTCTGCTCTGCTGCCTTCTAGAGAGGTTCCCCCCAGTATCATCGAGAATGATGAAGGCCCTCAGCCACTTTGCTAAAATGCTATGAAAAGGAAATTAGTGACTCATTGCACTCTTTGTTCCAATTTCCGTGTATTTATGAAGCTAGTATAAGTCAGACACTTACTTTGCTGGGTATTCTGAGTTAAAAGGTATTTTTATAGGCATTTACTCCTACTCTCTAGAAATTTGTAGTGTGTGTGTGTGTGTGTGTGTGTGTGTGTGTGTGTGTGTGTGTGTTGAAACATACAAAACAAAATTCCAGGAAAGGGTATTAAATGGTCAGGTGGAGACACGTACAAGGTATCGTGAGGATGTCTTGTCCCCGCATGTGATGCAGCAGCTGTTTCTGCCAGGGCATGCGGAAAACCTGCCCACAGAGGAGAGACAAGCTTTTCTAGAAGAAGAGAAGGCAAGGCCAAAATCATGGTGAAAAGAAAGTGCTCTAGGGGTGACGGAGCCCCTGTGGCCAGAGCTAAGAGGGGCAGAATGATTGTGAAAAGCTGGGCACCTTTCTCAGAAGCAGGCAGAGACCTCACATTGTTAGGAGGAGTCAGGCAGCCTAAGGGGAGGAAGGAACAGCGCTGTGAGCTTGGTGTTACAAAGCCAAAAGTTTGAGGATCATTTGTAAAGGGCTTGATTGGAGGATCATGGTCAAGGGAACATAATCAGAACCTGTTACAGAGGACTGCCTTGGGAGAGCCAGGACTGCATCTTCAGCCACCTCGCTCCTGCTCACAATGTACTTCCCCTATTCTACCACCTTTAACAGTTCAGTAATTTTAAATGTCAAGTGTGAAGAGTTGCTGTAGTGTGGACCAGTACTAGCTAGCATGGCAAGTCCAGGCTGGGGCTATGTACCTACCTACCTACCTACCTGTAAAGTGAGTATATGCCTAGGGTCTTCTTCATCATAGCACAGTTCACTCTTGAGACCAGAACAGCTCTTGCGTCCTTGGTTTTCTCTTGTTCTGTCGCTTGCTCGTCTTTTGGCTAGAGCAACCCACTCATCTAGCTGGAGGCCTCCTGTAAGCTGCTGTCCTGCTGGCATTTCACTGCCATTCTTTTGGCCCCATTCCACGGTTCTCTCAATCATTCTTAAGAGTACGCGATGTCATCTATAGGGGTCTGCTGCTTGCAGACATGAGTTATGACTCCTCACGATTTCGAGTGGATTACCAAACACCTTCCAAGCAGAAGCAGCATCTGCTAGCTCCAATGTGTGAAAAGGACATTATGCATATGTATGCGGAGACGCATGCCCTGCAGCACGCAGCTCAGAAGCCCGGGCTCACTCACAGCCAGTGCAAGGAGCCTTGAGAGCTGCTCTTTGAAGAGAATGTGCTTTGACATTTGTTCTTTCCTCTCTCCTCTTCACTGTTCCTAATTTCCTGGTTTATGACTTCATGGATAGAATTAGATAAAAGGTTTGAGTTAGTGTACATGTTACTGATGGGTTACAAACATTTCCCATCTGTGGGCAAGTAGCCCTCACCAGCTGTTAGAGAAACTAAGGACAGAGAACAAAGATGGTGACAAAATTAGGCAGCTAGATAATTGTGACATAGATAATTTCATCTGAGTCATCCTGATGAGGAATATGTTCAGTGTGCATATTTGTTATTTTCATACATTGCATATACAGGTTATTTAGCCACACACCCAAGAAATCTTTGTAATTTCCAACCATGTGGATGAACCTTGATATATGTCAAGTGAAGTGAGTCAGACATAATAAAATACTTCATGGTCACATTTGTGAGCAATCTAAATATGTCAAACAGCTACAGAGGGCAGAGCGGTGGTTACTGAGCCCTGGAAGATGCAGTGGAGGACAATGTTAATGAGAGGGAAGTGATATAGGATACCTTATGTACAACATGGTCAAAGTGGTTACTAGCATCTATTGTATGCTTGCATATATCAAGTGTTCTTGCTCCCAAATACACACAGAAGATAACTCTCTGTGAGACAGATGTGTTGATTAACCTCTCTCTGCTAACTGTTCACTATGTACAGTTGGCTCTGTTTATCTATGGCTTCTAAGGCCATTGAAAATATGGGGGGGCATGCTTCCTTGTTGAACATATAGACTGTTGTATTTACTCTCCAAACAATACATTTGAATGAGTGTTTACACAGAACCCAGAGTTTTATGTAGTATACGTAATGTGTATATGGCTTAAATATACAGCAGGTTAGATACTTAGAGGTTCCACTCAAATCCAACTGAGCTGAGATGCGCAGTCATGTGTCTGTAGGTGCTGCTGTTTTAGTCTACAGGAGACACCAAGAAACAACTTAATACCTGTATCAAGATGTTACATGTGGCATATGAGCACACTTCTGTTGGTGATTACTGTAAAAAGACTACCAAAAACAAAACAAAATTCAACATAACTGCCATTTTCAAATGAAAGTTGTGATATATTAATTAGTTTTTATTATGGTACTTGAGAATAATATATGTAAAGATACTTTTCCAAGGTGAAAAATAACCACAGAGAATGGCAATTATTGCTGTTTTAAATAGACTTAGAGCAGTGTGTCTCAATTTTCCTAATGCTGAGACCCTTTAACACAGTTCCTCATGTAGTGCTGACCCCCCAACCATAAAATTATTTAGTTGCTACTTTATAACTGCAATTTTGCTACTGTTATGAATCATAATGTAAATATCTGATATGCAGGCTATCAACCCATAGGTTGATAACCACTGACTTAGATTGGCACTGTTAAGATAATATTTGGAAATCGTTCACTTGTGGGGGTACAGAGTTGTTTCTGTTCCAGGGAGGGGCAGGCTCTTTCATTCATCATCCCCATTCCTGTTTACCTTCTTGCAGATGCCTCATACCTCATAGAAGGTGCATAAGACTGGGGAGGTTCTCTTTTCCATGGGAAAGTGGGGGAAATACTGTGAGAAACAAGACTTTTACATTTGACAGCCACGGAGCTAGTCACTGCTTGATGGGGAGGCCTGGTGGCACTCAGAGGAAGGATAGCAGGCTACCAAGAAGAGACTTGATACTCTATGAGCATATACAGAGGGAAGAGGTCCCCCTCAGTCACAGTAGGGGAGGGGAATAAAGGGAATGTAGGAGGGAGGGAGGAATGGGAGGATACAAGGGATGAGATAACAATTGAGATGTAACAAGAATAAATTAATAACATATTTTTTAAAAAAAGATCTAACACGGTTGACAAAGTCTATCTGTCAGGTCACCAGCCTCAAGCTCAGATACTGAAAGACTCATCCAGTGTCTAGTGCTTTCACTGTATAGAGATACCTTCCTCATTCCTCCATCCCAGTACCCTGTTCTTACCATGGCAGCGGATAGGATCTTGACTAAGTTGCAATGGGCCTGCTGTCTATCAATAGGATGGCCTAGATCCCCTTCCCTCAGTAAGATTCAACTCAATCTTTTTCTGTATATGCTACCTACACTCAAAGTGGAAGAAGGTGGTAGGATAAGAAGTCTTTGTCAAAGCTTGACATCTGCAGAAATCCTGAGGTTGAATGTGACCTCTGCCAACTACTAGTGGTAGCTATTTGATCTTATTAGTTACTTACCTTCTCTGAGGATTACTTTACTGTTCCTGTAAATTAGGGACAACAATTTATCTACAGAGTAGGATTTTCTGAAAACTGGAAGTGATAATACAGTACACTATTGCATATGTGTGTGCATATATATCTTTTAACATTGTCTTGCAAAGAACAGAAGGCTCTATAATTGAAAGAGTCTATCCACTCAAGCTTCCCTTTGATCTGTGCATCCTTTGAGTCAGCAGGTGAAAACTTGCTGAGTGTGATCTGGTTATCACTTGGCAAGTTATGTTTCAATAAGCAAAGAAGTGTAGAGAGAATAAGGACAGTGATTCGGACAAACTGATTTACGCCAAGAAACAGACACACTCCTAACCTATTTACAAATTCCAAATAGGACAACTTAGGAAGAGTGGGTTGTCTCCTGGGGACTCTGTGCCCATCTTCCACTGTTCATGTATACTCCTGAGTTCCCACACAACAGTGCCCTATAGGAAGGCAAGGGAGGTCTGTTGTTCTGGCAAGAGGTACATGCCAAGTGTTGAACTTTGGACAAATAAGGGAGGATCTCCGGTGACCTTAAAATATTGTCTGAGTCCAGGAAGGGACACAGAAGATAACCTAGCAATATGTTGGTAATAGAAATGTCCCTGGAGCAGATCTGAATGCACCTCAGAGCATTTTCATATCTGCTGAGTGTGTGTTTAAGCTTGTATATAGCTTTTCTTCATGTGTTGTACAGCTGTGAGTGTGGGAGTACAATCCTCCTGGGACCTGGGCATATGTTCTCGCCCTGAGAAAATCTGAGAGAGAACCCCAAAGGACACACTGTATTTCTTTCTCAGCCAAGAGAGAAAAATCCTGCCAGGAATGCTCCTTGGTCAGTAAGCAAGCGTGTGCTGGGAGCAGAGCTGTAAAACTTTATCGTGGGTTCGAATGAAGCATGCATTGATATAGGAGTTGAAATGCTGAGTTCAATCTTTGATCTTGATCATGGCTTTCTGGACTTCACTTCCTTCCATATAACATTAGCCAAAAGCACATGTCAAGGTACAGATACTGTTCAGTTCCACATACCCATCTTGTTAGCATTTCTTAGGATGCTGGAGCCGAAAGAATACTCAAAATTTCTTAGACCCAGTGTTCTTATTTCATAGAACAGAAAAGTGAGGTATAGCTATAGAGTGATGGCATTTGTCTAAGGCTACAATATTACTTGGAAGCAGAAGTAAGATTGAAAATAGTGCCCTGAGGTCATCAATGAAAGGCTGTTAACCCTGTATAAAGAGGAGGCCACTTAAAAGTGAGAAGTTGAATGTTCCGATGTGGCCGATAAGGCAGGAGGCAAATCTGTGAAACAATCATCAAACTAACAAATACATGACCTATTCAAACTCTCTAAGGGAAGATTCAAGCCCTTTACATTGTTATTCAATGAGTGTGTGTGTGTGTGTGTGTGTGTGTGTGTGTGTGTGTGTGTGTTAGAATATGTGCTTGGCTTCATGGATTTAATAATATCACTTATTCAAAACACAAACTGAAACAAGTGTGAGGCGATCCTGCCATCCACACAAAGCCTACCTATATTCTTTTTTTTTCTTTTTTTAAATTTAATTAATTTATTCTTGTTACATCTCAATGGTTATCCCATCCCTTGTATCCTCCCATTCTTCCCACCCTCCCATTTTCCCCTTATTCCCCTCCCCTATGACTGTTCCTGAGGGGGATTACCTCCCCCTGTATATGCTCATAGGGTATCAAGTCTCTTCTTGGTGACCTGCTGTCCTTCCTCTAAGTGCCACCCTTGTTGGCAGTTTCTGCATCTTAAAAGCCCACTCCTCTTTTAAATACCACAACTGTTGCCCTCTAATAAACTCTCCTGCTAAAAAGCAGCACTCAGCTTACATTAGCAGAATCAGTGAACACAACAAGGCGCAGGCTCCCACAGCAAGGGGCTCTCTCACTAGCTGCACCTCTGCTGTCCTCGCCTTCTTATTTTTGCACTGGCTCCTTGGGTGAGGTGCAGAAGATGGCTGGTTCCTGGAGCCGTCCCAGATCCCCGACTAAAGATCTTTAGGAAGGAAGGCTCAAGAACCTACATTTTTACAAACTTACAAATAGAAACTTTCATCCTGAATATTAGCCCCAATTTTTTTGTCTTAAAAAAATAAAACATCAAGTATATTTGCTCACAAAAATCCAGCAGATGGTAAATAGAAAGCTGCTGTCTTCTCTTCCCATCAAAAAGCTAACGTGCAGAGTCAGATGCTTCTAAAACAAAAACCTTTATCACAGGGACTAAGTGCAGTATGCTCCATGTGTATGTATATGTGTGCTTATGTCGTCCGTGGAAAATAAGAGAACGGGTATCCGTCGCCTCAAAGCTAACAAATAGATCATTCAGTTGTAGAAGGAATCTAGTCTTGTGTACCTTCCAATCAGGAAATGACTTGGAACTTCAGAGCAGAACTGAGAGATCATCCCAGAGTCTCTCAAGTGACATCCAATGAACGGTGTGTGTCTGTGTGTGTGTGTGTGTGTGTGTGTGTGTGTGTGTCTGTGTGTGTGTCTGTGTGTGTGTTTGTGTGTGGGGGTGAGTGTGCTTGTGTGTGTGTGTTTGTGTGTGTGTACACTCATGAGGAGGGCACATGCATATGATTTTGTGTGGTAGGGGATTGTGGGTACATGTCTCATGGAGGAGGCATCAAGGTCTCCTCCCTGGACCTAGTGCTCACAAATGGGCATGCTGGGCCTTTCTTTGGGCACTGGAGATTGTGGAAGGCACTTTACTCACTGAGCTGTCTCTTCAGGATCTGGAGGTGTCCTTTTATTTTTCTTTTTAAATCTAAGGCATTTCTGGTCTTTTAAACATTTCAGTTACTTCTCGCCATCCTCTCTTCAAGTTTGGCACTTTCAGGTTTGCCCATAGCGTCATCTTCCTTTCAGTTCTGTGTGTTCACTTCTGGGTCCATACTTGTCTATCCCTGTAGTGTGGTTACAGCAAGGTGACCCATCCCAGCCTTCAGGGGTCATCCCAAGGGAAGAGAAATAACTTGGAGGTTTCTTTTTAGTTTGACTGTTGAATATATTTGGGACCTTACACCTCTTATGCACTAATCAGCAAAAGCCTGTTTGTTCTCATTAAAATTAGATTGGCCACTATTTTCTCCATAGAAATCATGGCCCCGTTTATTACAGCTAATTATGCACTACGCTATTTTGCCTTTGCCGTTTGTATCCATGAATGCCTGGTCTCAATGGGAACAACCAGGTGAAGATGGATAATCGTGCTCTCATTAAAGTGGGGGTAGGGGTGGGGCTTGAGGAGGGGGAAGCATCCATTGGTAAACTGCATTCAGCTGGCCATAAGAGGGCTTCGTATTAAAGCAGCAGCAGGCATTTGCAGCCCACGCTTGCTGGCAGGGCTGGACATGCAGGATTAAATAATCAGCCATCAGGCTCTGTCTCATAAACGTTTTTTTTTTTTTTTTCTTTGACTTTTGGCAGGCTCTCCAACCTGAGCAGATGCCAGTTGACATGGGAACTCTGAGCCCAGCAATTTAAGGATTTTTCACATTTGCTTGCAGTGGTAAGATTTAAAGATATAACAACAAAAGGCAGAAAATGTTACCAAGTTCTGGCTTTTTGTACTAGATGCAAAATGAAATTGTTTAGGTAAAATGTTTCGATCTATGCATTTCCTGCTCATTATCTTAGCAAAGCCAAAGAAAACATAAGAGAAATTCATAATTAATCCTTAAACATAGTATGGCATGAGGCTGGATAAAAATAGAGGAACTAAGTCATATCTCTAGTTCCTATGCTGTCCAGTTGGATCAAGAAGTTTTCACCTCTGACAGTGAGCTCTTTCTACTGAGTTGAGGTATTAGTTGGTCAGAGGACAAAGTCAGTGTCCTTGAGAGAAAAGAGGAAGTGGCTGTGTTATGTTCTGTAGGGGGCAGTCACAGCCTTACCACGAGTCTTGAGACTGGGTTGTGAGGAAGGAAATCTGTAGTTCATTAAGTGATTGCATAACAAGAAGAATGCCTGGCGCTGATGGCGTGGCCTCCACACTGGACACTCGCAGCCAAGAGAGGCACATCTGTGTGCCGTGACTCCAAAACAAAGCGAGAATGTTGAAGATACCAGCAGATGAGCTCAAATTGTGTTATGGAAAGACGGCATTAAAAATAGAAGTCCTTCACTCCTATGTGTGTATGTTTACATGTACGTGCACACTTGTGTACATAGATACTCTTAGATCTGATGCCAAGGAATAAATGCTGAAAACATCAGCAACTAAATATTTACAGCTCTCATAGACAGAATCACAGTATCTGTATACATTCTGATATAACGTAGGCATTGCACCAGGGAGTGGTCAGCCCATTTCAAAGGCTATCACATCTCTTATCCACTTCAAGCTGGGACTGATCTCCATAGTGTGTGGCTGTCCTCTGCACATCTGGCTCTCAGAAGAATACTGTCTTTAAAAATGTTTCTGTATTCTTCAGAGTCCACGTTTTCATGAAGCCTAGCAGCATGCCCATGGTACACTGGCCAGACTATAACTCTCTGCCATCTCATTGGGTGTTCTTATAAAACAGGCATAGTTCCCTGTCTGTGAATTTGAAAATAAAATGAATTTGACATAGTTGGTTTTTAAGTATGCTTCCCTCAAGTTGTCTGCTACTTTATTCACTTACATTATTACATTAACTTTTGTTTTAATGCTTGTGTTCTTAAAAAACTGCTTGCGAACAAAGAAAAAATGATGATGAACATGCTGGAAGCTACAAGAGGCATTATTTAAACTGATACTAGACTGACAATACAGCTAACTTCACATAGCATTATAGTTTTTTTTTTTTAACATGCGTTTGTTTGCTTTGGCTTTCTGTGCGTATATGTGTGTGGGCCCTTAGGGGAAAGGGTTGTGAACAACTTATTGGAATCAGTCCTTTCCTCCTGTTATGTAGGCTCCAGTGGTAGAACGCAGGTTGCAACAGGTTTGACAGCACATGCCGTTGCCCTCCTAGCCTATCTTGCCGACTTCCGTTATAGTGTCCTGCATCTGAACTGCACAATCCTTTTGAAAACAAACATGCCTTTATATTCCATTCAAGGACTTAGCTGTGATTCCTTGCAGCTACCACCAAACTCTTGTTTTCCCCACACATGAGGCGCAGTTTCCTTATCTAGATATAGAATTTAAGTGAACATTTTAATTGGAATGTCACTAAAATGTAGATACTGTTTAATATATTCCTATATAGTTATCTACCACCAAAACCACACTCGTGATACATGTAAAGTCACACGTGAAGCTCCACAACTTCAAAACACTGTTTTAACCAGATGGAACTTCATTTGAGATAGATGGACTTTGGGTCTGGTTGATTTCAGTTCATGATGGTTTTTACACACAAGTTCTTTATAATAAACATTTAATTAAACACACAAATACACAAACAATGTCTTAGGTACTAGAAGGGCCAGAAAGTAAACTGAACAAGCTTTCTAGAATCTGAAAGGGCAAATAGTAGAATAAAGGAAGGAGGGAGAGGAGAGGAGAGAGAGAGAGAGAGAGAGAGAGAGAGAGA
>OU015742.1:24390778-24408941 GCA_907169655.1 Acomys percivali | reverse complement strand
GTGTGTGTGTGTGTGTGTGTGTGTGTGTGTGTGTGTGTGTGTGTGTGCACTGCTTGGCATAGACTCTGAGTCTAGGACAATGTGTGCACAGGGCCTAGGGTTGATATCAGGTCAGAGGCAGTGCATGTGTGTGTGTGTATGTGTATGTGTGTGTGTACTGCTTGGGATAGATTGTGAGTGAAGAACAAATGTGTGCACAGGGCCTAGGGTTGACACCAGGACAGTGGCTGTGTGTGTGCAGTGCTGCTGCATACCTAGTAGGATGCTGGAGGGCCCCTCATCTATTAGGGCACATTTCAAACCATCGTTCTGCGATAGAACACTGTAAGAAGGGGGAACCTTCTTGGCGCTCTCTTTTATAGACCCAAAATAGAGGTTCTCACACGTGTAGGTATGTATTTTATAGTCATTTTATGCCTTTAAATTTTAAAACTCAGACCTTCTCCACTGATAAATGCCTTCTGTCAGGCATTCTTAACCAGGAAAAGGACTGCTAGTGAGTACCATTTCTTGTTAGAACTCAGTGACTGCTTACAATTTTTCTCTATCTGCCTCCTTGCTCCCTTAGTCAAAGCATAGCTAATAAAATACTTGACAACCCACCTGGGACCTTGTCTAATGAAATCCCAAGTCCTCATCAAAGAAACATACACTGCAATTAGACCTTTCAATGACATCCTAAAGAAAAACAGTAACTACAAATTCACAGAATAAAAGAATCAATTTTTTTCCTCAAGTGAAAAATTGTGCTTCATGTTTTAGATATCTTATAGTCTGTCTTGATGTGTAGGAAATATTCACCATTTCAGTAACAAATTAAAGTATGGATTTTTCTCCAGACTTCGGGGGCCCAGTAAGCAAACTTTAATTTTATTCTTTCGCTGTCTTGTTTTTCCAGGACAAATGTATGTGTGAGCATGTACTGGGGATAAACGGTGTCTGAAAACTACCAGAGTTTGCTGTTACTGTTTCCAAGTGTTCTTGCTGTGAGCAGCAAATAAAGCTAAAATAATTTAAAAGCAACACTAACCTTTGGGACCATGCAAACATTATTTGTCCTTAATTAACGGACAAGCAACCCAATACTCTGTTTTCCACACACCAAAAAATCTCAAAAGATGATCTTATATATCAGGGAATTTTACAACTTGTACAAGAAACCAGTAAAGGGCTAGAGAAGATGAGCAAGAAACCAGTAAAGGGTTAGAGAAGAAATATCCAAAGCAGAAAGTGGTGCACACTATATACACAATCAGTACATCATTTGTTTGCTCGATGTCTTTGATTGGCCATACAGTTGACCAGAAAAGTCCACTCAAACCATCCCATGTGTAGAAGAGCACTCAGTGACCCTTTGCCAGTGCCTCTCACTTCTTCTGCAAACTGAAAATAGTATCTACCTTGGAAATGTAAAAAAATAATCAAGAAATTAGAATATAAACAAAGATACCAAATAGTCTGTACATTCTAAATGAAAAAGTAAGTTTATTATGGAAAATAAAAATGCATCACAGTGTGATTCCTATTGCTTCTACAGATCAAGATAACAGAAGAGGCCTTAATTAAATATGATTTTGATACCTCATAAAATGTGGTCAAATTACTGTATATGCATTGATGATTTATTGAAACATACACTGAGAATAAATATCCAACCATTGGCTCACTGATTTATGTTTAATGGATTTTTTTAAATCTATTTTTAATGGATAATGTGTGAGTACTTCTCAATATAGGCCAAATGGTACAAAAGAATTGGCGAACTCTGAAGGGAAAATCACGTTAGGGCTGATTGGCAGGGAAAGACACCAATATACTGGAACAGCAAGTGTAAATCCAGTCTTGAGCTATTGGATTTATCAGGGCCTCCTGTGAAAGACGAGTTAACTCTGCAGTGTGGCTTAGCGTTATCTGACCCCTTAGCATGGCGCTAGTGTGGCTCCATGGTCCTCTTCACCTTCTTTAAGAATTGAGGTCACTGAACATGAATAGAAGAGACTTCTTGCAAGTTTTTACATGATATGAGGACATGTTAGGGTTAAGAAAGGATTCCTATCCTTTAGTGGAACATTCTGGTCTTTGTCCTACTTCTAGTCCTATAAACACCTGTTCTTAGTTTTATAATCCTTCGTTGCTGGAGAATTTTGTTTGTTTATTAGGTATCAGTGGGTATTTTGTAGTAATCATGAGGGAAGCCTATGAGAAACTTCTTAGAGACACCGTATGAGCAGATGAACCCACACTTTGTCCATTTGACTTTCTTTTCTTATTTTCTTTCTTTCTTTTTTTTTTCTTTTTTAGGTTTCTAAAATGTATTCACACAGATTTTTTTAAATTTTTTTATTAATTTATTCTTGTTACATCTCAATGGTTATCCCATCCCTTGTATCCTCCCATTCTTCCCTCCCTCCCATTTTCCCCTTATTCCCCTCCCCTATGACTGTTCCTGAGGGGGATTTCCTCCCCCTGTATATGCTCATAGGGTATCAAGTTTCTTCTTGGTAACCTGCTGTCCTTCCTCTGAGTGCCACTAGGTCTCCCCCCGCCAGGGGACATAGTCAAATGTGAGGCACCAGAGTACATGAGAAAGTCAAATCCCTCTCTCCACTCAAGTGTGGAGACTGTCCTGTCCATGGGCTAGATCAGGGTAGGGGTTTAAATTTTACCACCTGTATTGTCCTTGGCTAGTGCCTTAGTTTGAGCGGGACCCCTTGACCCAAATCAGCCTATCATAATGTTCTACTTGTAGGTTTCTAGGACCCACTGGATTCTTCTACATTGCTATTCTCCAATGCTTCTCTCATCTAGAGTCCCAATAGGGTGTCCTCCCCTCGGTCCCAGTTTCCTGGTAAGGGAAGGCTTTCGTGGGACATGCCCATTGGGCTAGTATGCAGATATAAGTGAGTATATACCATTTGAGTCTTTCTACTTCTGGGTTAACTCACTCATTATGATCATCTCTAGCTCAATCCATTTGTCCACAAATTTCTGGAATTCCTTGTTTTTAATAGCTGAATAATATTCCATAGTGTTTATGTACCACAGTTTCTTTATCCATTCTTCTACTGAGGGACACGTAGGCTGTTTCCATGTTCTGGCTATTATGAATAAGGCTGCTATGAACATGGTTGAGCAAATTTCCTTGTTATGTGCTGGAGTATCTTCTGGGTATATTCCAAGGAGTGGAATAGCTGGGTCTTGAGGAAGCCCTATTCCCAGTTTTCTAAGATAGGACCTGATAGATTTCCAAAGTGGCTGTACTAGTTTGCATTCCCACCAGCAATGAAGGAGTGTTCCTCTCTCTCCACATCCTCGCCAGCATGTGGTGTCGCTTGAATTTTTTATCTTAACCATTCTGGTGGGCATAAGATGGAATCTCAGAGTTGTTTTGATTTGCATTTCCCTGATGACTAAGGAGGTTGAGCATTTCTTTAAGTCACACAGATTTTTTTTTTGTTGTTGTTCTTTTGAATTACCAGGGACTGTGATCCATGAAGGTAAGAGTTATAACAATTATTTTGTTCCATTTTGGGGTGTTGCTATCAAATACTACCAATTTGCTGAAAACCTGGCAGGCTCCTTACACAGAGAAAAGCACAGTGGGGTCAGATCTGATAATCAGTACCCCACATGAAGATATTTGGATTAACTGAACCAAAAATGTGGGATATGTGACTATATTAAATGATACCATTTAAATTGGGAGGGGAAAACATAAAGATTATTGGTGGCAAACATTTTTCTTCCCAGGAGTTGCTAGTTAAAACCATAGAAACAGAAGAAAATATTTGAAGAAAGGTTTTGATTTTCTACCAGCATTTTTTCATTTTCTTTGTTCTATAAAAGCACATCCCTGATGTGTAGTTCCCAAAGAGAACAGAAAATTCAACTCTCTCTCACGTACAAATATAATGTCAAATATTTCCCCAAAGTGGGACTCAACGCCTGGCAAGGACTAGCTTTGAGTATGGCCTTTAATATCTTAATAACTTCAGTGATTCTGCTTCTCCTAATGTTTGTGGCAAGAATGCTAAAACTTGGATAGTTCCTCCATGTCAGTCTCAAGCCATAAATCTGAAGAGAACATTTTCTGTTAAAGACATAATCATCATTTTTATGATAGAGTATAAATGGTAGAAATCACATGCTTCTTTATATGTGTTAAATTATTGTAAAAAGGAATTAAAAAGTCAGGTATCAGACACAATTTCAAATACCAGCAGGGTGTAATAATATCTATTTGCATTTTCTTTGTGATAGTGTTGAGGGATGATTCATTTTCAATGGCAGAATTGTTCACTGAACCACTGATGAAGGGAGAAAAGAGGCAGCTGTAGAGAGCAGTATTGTTCAATATTTGTGTTTTAGGACCCAAATCTCAGGGGAGGACTATTGGTTGATATAATAAGGCCTTGTTTGAGGAACACACTACGTACATGTGTGTATTATGCACCATGTCATTAAAGGGGTCTGGAGATCTCTGTGCTCATATAGAACAGCATGGAAGTAGATGCATTTTGACCTGCTCTGGCCTAGCATTTCTCAGTCTTCCTGTATTCATTTCTGTACATTCTATAACATCCTATAGAATTATGATAATGAAAAACATTCCAAAACCCAAGGATCTTTACATTATGAATAAATGTATTTCCAAGGAAAGAAAGAAGCACATAGAAAAACACAGAAGAAGTGGCATGAGGGCCCCTGTTCAGTTCCATCCACCTGTGCTCTGCTAAATACACAACCTTGGAGATAACCATGTGAGCTTACTGTAAGGTAGAGTATGGTTACTGTCCCTAATTTAGAGATGGCTCCTCAAACCAAATTCTAGAAGACTTAGCGCTTTCTAGGACTGTTTTATACCACAAAACACTTTCATTTGTGGTATGTATCATTATCATTATTACTTCAAATGTGTGCCCCAGAAACAGTGATGACATTTCTACTTACCATCTACGGCTCTAGGGTCTCATGTATGGACTCATCATCTGAAAATGAAGCAAGTGAGGTCTTCCCTCCCTGTCTGTTTCCTTGGTATTTCCCTCTAGTCATATTTCTCTATTAAACCACTGTATTGAAGGAGTGGGGAAAATAGATACCCTATCATGACTTTACTGGAAATGCTTTGAATTTTCCCCACTAACATATATTGTTGATTATAGATTTGTCACATGTAGCTTTTGTTATGTTGAGATATAGTCTCTCTACTCCTAGCCTCTTTGAGCATGTTGTCATGAAGGAACGTTGGGTTTTTGTTAATAACCTTTTCATCATGTGCTGAGATGAATATTTATGTGATGTGTTGCATATATTGATTTATATGTTTTGGACCACCATCTTTGGAATAAAGCCAACTTGATTATGGTGGATGGTCTTTTGGATGCATTCTTAATTCAGTTTATACTTATTTTAATGAGATGGTTTACATCTATGTTCATCAAGGGAGATTTTTCTGTAACTTGTATGATGTCTTTACCTGGTTTTGATACTAGCTAGGGTAATGCTCTTTATATATGTGTGTGTGTGTGTGTGTGTGTGTGTGTGTGTGTGTGTGTGTGTGTGTGTGTGTGTGATATAGTTGTACTAGTTAGATTTCTATCACTGTGGTAAAGATCATGACCAGAAGCAACTGGGAAGGAAATGAACTGTGTGGCATCCCAATCAAAGTCCTTTATGAAGAAAGCCAAGCCAGGAATTCAAGGTATAGGGCAGGTACCAAAAGCAGGACCTGAAGGAAAAACTGCAGAAACACTGCCTACTGGCTTGTTCCCATGCTCACATTCAGCTACCTTTCTTACACAAAGCATGACCACCTTCCCAGGAGTGGTACTGCCCACATCAATCAATCAATCAATAAAACGTCACAAAGATAAGCCCACAGGTCAATCTGATGGAGACCTTTTCCCAAATGAAATTTCTTCTTTCCAGATGACCATAGATGTGTCAAGTTGACCAAAATCTATCCTAGTCAGTACAGTGATGACCCTTTCTGCTTCTGGAGTAGTTCCAGAAGCACCCATGTCTATTCTACTTAAAAGATCTGCTGGGAATCCTTCTTAAATAGGAGATATTTTTAAAAACCAGCTTAATCTCACTGCTTGTTAAAGATCTATTTAAATTGTTTATCTCATCTTGATTTAATTTCGGTAAGTCATATGTATCTAGAAATTCATCCATTTCTTTGATACTTTCCAGTATAGTAGGATGTACTGATATTTTTATTTTACGATAGAATCTAATGATTTTTTGAATCTTATTGGTATATATTATAATGTCTCCATTTTGTCTCTAATTTTACTAATTTGTGACTTCTTTCTTTAGATTAAGTTAGCTGGGGATCTGATAACTTTGTCTTTTCAGAAAATAATTCTCTTTCATTCATTTTCTGTGTGAACCTAGTTTCATTTTCATTTCTTTAATCCTGCCTTGACTTTGACTGTTCATTTATTTCCTTCTACATATTTTGAGTTTACTTATTCTTGCTCTCTGAAAACCTCACCATGAGTCATTACTTACTGGAGGTGCCCTGGCTTTTCAGTGGAAACAGTCACAGCTGGAAACTTGCCTCAAGACTGCTCTCATTACAGCCCTATGGTCTTGTGTCTTGTTGTGTTTTCACTTTTATTAAACTCCATTGATTACCCAATAGTGTGCTACTTAATCCCTTGTTCTTTTTAGTTCTCTTGCTATTGATTCCTAGTTTTAGTCCATTGTGATCAGAGAGAACATAATTGCTCATTTCACTTTTCCTCTCTTTATCAATTCTTTCCCTGTGTATTATTATATGATCTATCTTAAAAACAGTCTATGAGATAAGACTTGGTGTTTAGGCAGGTTCTTTAGGTGGCTCTTAAGTCCATTTTGTCTATAATGTCACCTTGATATTTCTCCATGTTTGTTTTTTCCTGTTTGCTGGTCAAGGTTTTAGAATTATTGGGGAAAATAAAGTACTACATTTCATGCATTGGCATTAATCTGTATATTGGTATGCAATTGTATTTGTTTCATGAAAGTGAATGTATTCATTTTTAGTGCATATATGTTAGCAAGGTCCTCTTGGCCACCTGTTTCTTATTATATGTGAAGTGAATTTCATGTCTTCTAATTAATTTATTTGAGAACTTTTGATTTATATTACAATAGCACAGTATCAATCCTACTCTGCTTCCTCTTTCCATTTACTTGGATATCTTTTTTCTATCACTTAACCCTAAAGTCACCTCTATAGTTGATGGCTTTGTGTGTCTTGGATACAACAAATAGATGGATCTTGTTTTGTAACCCAATCTGCTACTCTGTGTCTTTTGATTACAAAATTGAAACCATTAATATTCAGGTTACTATTGAAACAATATATTAAGCATTGTTATTTTGATGACTTTGTGGTATTTTGTATTTTCCTATTTTAATTTTCTAACTATTGTTATAGCATACTTTATTATTTGCTATAGCCTTCTATGGGTGTTTATTTTTCTACTCAGTGGAAAAGATTTTTTAAAAAAAGTTTCTTTTGTAGATCAGACTTCATGCTCATGAATTCCACTAGCCTGGCTTTTATCATTGAAAGTTTTATTTTTCTCAAAATTATGGCAGATAATTTTGCTGAGTATATTACTATAGGTTACATTTGTTCTTCAGAATTTGAAACAGACCATCGCAAGCCATCCCAAATTTTAGAGCTTCTATTAGAATCTGCTTTTATTCCTAAGGGACTGTTTTTATGTGTGACTTGGTATTTCTCTTAAAGCATTCAATATACATTCCTCTGCATATTTAGTGCTTTAACTGTACTATGGCATGGATGTTTCTTTTCTTGTCTTCTCTGTTGATGTTTTGATTGCCTTCTACACATGGATGGGCACCATTTTTTTGTTTTGTTTTGTTTTTGTTTTTTACTAAATTTGGGTCATTTTCTGCTACTGTCTTACTGACATTTTTCTATGGGTTTGGTCTAAAATTATTCTTTCTTCTATGATACGTAGATTTAATCTTTTGTAGTGTTACATAGATCTAAAGTCTTCTACTCATACTGAATAGTCACATTTTTCTACCTTGCCTCGAATCCTTGATATCTGTTTTCCCTTTAAATGACTCTATTTGTAAGAATTTCTGTTCAGCTTTTTATTTGATTCATTAGAATATTAATTTCTAGTATTTTTGTTTATTTTTCAATATGTCTATTTCTTTATCACATTATAGTTTTATATCTTGCTTTGCTTTCCTTTTTGTATTTAGCATTTTGTGTTCTCTTGGAATTCATTCCAGAGTTTGTGTCATCTTTCATTTATTTGAACATATTTATAATCATTTCCATGAATTCTACACCTGAGATTTCATCCAATTCATTCTCACTTGAGGCCATCACTATCGGATTAATAATTTTTAGGGAAGTCATTTTGCCTTGACTTTCATGTTTTCTTTGTTTCTATGCTGGGGCTTGTGCGTCTGGGATTGATTGGTTGGGCATTTTTGAAATCATTTTTATTCTTTCAGTGAAAGTGTTTTCACTGAAACTTTTCAAAATTGCTTTACTCGGGTAGTGTGTAGGGCACCCAACTTGATCTCTATTATCCATCTAAAAGTAGAATAACGTCTGCACAGTGATCACTAGTAAAGCACAAGCCTACTACAAGGATACGGTAATAGCCAAATAGAAACCTTTTGCCCCTTACATACTCATCTCTGTAGGAAACAAATGAATAGTAATGCCACTGTGTGCACTAACATATTAGTTACTGTGGGCATGAATGGGAAGGCAAACCTCAGAGTAAAACTAGTGCTTAGAAATGGGTCACCAGAGGTTAAAGCAGAAAAAGAAAAACAAACAGAAGGTGGAAACTGTGGGACCAGGTGAGAGAGACGAGTCATTTTGGGCTAGACATCAAACGAAAACAGAGAGGTGGAGAAAGACAATCGGATAATTTCAAAGTATCCCAGATCTCAGAAGCCTCAGTTGTAGAAGCTGCACGAACCAGAATGGATTCTGTACTTTTTTTCATGCTGTTTTATAAAGCTTCCGATTTCAGTTTCCTACAAAACTAGATATTTTTGGCAGTCACCACCTTTTCTTCTAGCTCTTTTCCAACTTCTTTTAGTTATTTTTTTCCCCTGGGATCTTGTAAGACTGTGTATGTTGTTCATCATCTGGAGGCCGCTGGCTGCCTTTTATCCATGTACGTTGTGTTCTGTAAGTACTCAGATTCCCTACACAGATGTTTCACATGAATGGGTGAATAGACAAGAGCATGGGAGAGGGAGAAAGGATATGTCCAGTAAACAAGGCATTTTCCCTGCTAAGAAGAAAAAAATGTAGTGATGACTGAAGCTTCCTGTAGAAAGTGTGCAATCCTCGGACACTTCTTACCATTGGTTGCTATTGCTATGATCAAATACCATGACCAAATTCCAACTTAGGACAGAAAGGTCTTATTTAATCTTACAGATCTTAGTTCATTGTCTTAGTTAGTTTCTATTGCTGTGACGAGACACCATGGCCATGGCAACTCTCATAAGGAAACATTTCATTGGGGATGGCTTACAGTCCAGAGGTTTAGTCCATTATCATCATGATGTGAAGCATGCCACACCCAGTCATGGTACTGGAGAGGTAGCTGAGAGTTCTGCATCCTGATCAGCAGGCAGCAGGAAGACAGTGAGACACACTGGGTCTGGCTTGGGCATCTGAGACATCAAAGCCCATCCTCCAGTGACAGATTTCCTCCAAGAAAACCACACCCACTTCAACAAGGCCATACCTCCCAATAGTGCCACTCCCTATGGGCCTATGCAGTCCATTTTCACTCAAACCACCACGTTCATTATCCAGGGGAAGTCAGGACCAGAATTTAAGGCAAGAACACTGAGTTAAGAACTGATGCAGAAGCCATTGAAGGGTGACATTTACTGGCTTGCTTCTCATAACTTGTTCAGTTGCTTTCTTATAGTACCTAGGACCATGAGGACTTGGCCCTCCCAAACCAATCACCAATCAAGAAAACACCCTACAGATTTGCCTAGAGACAAATCCTATGGAGAAATTTTTCTAAATTAAGACTCTTTCTTCTCAAATGATCCTAACTAGTGCCAAGTATATATAAAACTAATCACCATTGTGTATGACCTCTGGAATTCAGTAGGTAGTAATGATGCAGTGCAGATAGTCCCAGGATTATCACCAGAAGTCACAGTGGCTAGCTCCTGGGTCTGCTGCTTCCTATCTTTGTGGACACATTTTCTGAGTTTTCTTATATGGTTAGAGGCTCTCTTTTTAACATGCTTATGAAAGCCAAGGTTTGGGAAATTAGTAAAGCATTAGATATGGAAATAGTGTTGTTATTGTATATGGAAGTGAGAGAGAACTCTAAGATATTATAGAATGAATATGCAATCTATCCAGTACTTCAAAAATATGTTATGAATTGCTAGCAGAGCTTCTATTTGACTTCATTGGAAACATCTTGAGCATATGGTGCTATGAATCTACTGCATATCTCCTGGTAAGGCAATAGAATACTAATAAAGTTGTGCATTGGCCATAAGCACATGGCTGTTCAGGAAACAGCTGTCTGGGAAAGAATACACTGACACAGAACAAAATGGATTTTCTGTTAAACTGGCTTCTGGTGCCCTGTGTGGCCAAGGCTACTGAGTCTGTCCTGATAAAGTCCACTCATAAATCAACGAGTTCAACACGGTTATTATCTCTTATGATTTTGAAAAAAAAAGTGTCTATTTTTATCTCTAGGGATTTCAAAGTTTTCAGAATTTGTTACCAATTCTATCATCCTTCCCCATTGGTTAGAAAAGTGCACTTTGGGTACTCAGTGGTAGCTGAGTGATTAGCTCGGCTGTTTCTCTACTTTTTGCATATTGGACAATATAACATAGATAGAGTATCTTTCATGTTGATCTGGAGCTCTTCTGCTGTAATGAGCCTGTTGAGTGTGCATCAAAAAGTAAGAGGCTCTTGTGTATATTCTCGCCCAATTTAGCCCTTCCTGTAGGACCAGGGAACCAGCCTGGAGTGAGATTGGGGCATCTCCAAACCCTTAAAACCTCATCTTGAGACTATCAGGAATAGGGCTGCTCCCTCAGTGCCTTAAGCCTGCATGTTCCAGCACATATAGCCTTATGGCCCCACCTCTGCCATCCTTGAGGTGGTCATGTAGCCTGATGACAAGATTACAGGTTCAACTTCCTTTCTCCTTATAAACTAATGTCCAGCAGTGCCTTAAATTCCTGCTTATGCAAATGAGGCATCCTTAGCACCCTGGCCCCAGTCAATGATGGAAACTCACCCTGATAGCCATTACTCATCCCCAAGATGTTTAAATAGCCTTTGTTGCCCCCAATTAAACAAGCTGTCTCACTGAAGCTGTCTCCCAGGAAGGCTTTTCTCCTGCGCTCATCCCCAACCATGATCCTGCATTGCATTCACTTTCCCTGGCTGAGCTTTCCTCCCTCCAGTCTAGCCCAGTGCACAAGGAGCATGGAAATCCCAAGGGGAGAAGCAGACACACCTGGATGGCACCTTCTCTTGAATGCCCTGAGTTCCAGAATTTTCTCAGAATGAGAGAGGGGAAGAGAAAGACATACTAGTCGCTGTTAGGTGTAGACATTAAATATTTACCCCTTATTCCTTCCTACTTTACTCCGACATCCAAAGACCAGCATCCTCAAAAGGCCATACAATTTCCTCTGATAAAAAGAAGAAATAGAATTCTTTTCTTTTTCTTTGTTAGCAAAGGGGAGGAAACTCACATGCTGCCTGGATTGCCATCTTTAACTGCCTAGTAACTGCCAAACCCCATACCTCTTCACTATGTATTTTGCTTGTTGTCTGTAATCATTTACAAATATGGTTCTCTTTAACATCTCAACAGCTTAGGCCTTGTCTAGGAACAATAAGTTGTGTCATTCCAAAATGAAATACGTATTTTGTTAACTAAACCAGGCAGAAGGGTAGAGGTATAGAGACACTGGAAGGCTTCTGTGAGCTGAGTCTCTACTTTGTAAGGCCAGATGACTGCACTTCCTCGCCTGCAAATGCTAAGGCAGAGCACAGGAGAAAGGTGGGATACTCAAAGAGAAAGCACATCTGCATCTTCTCAACATCATAATGGGTTCTCTTCTCCTCATTATTGTCTAGCACCTTGCAGGCTCTTAGAAAGATCTCAAAGCCCTGTAAACAAATGATAAGATATGAAGACAGCTGCAGACGGCTAAAAGCTTATGTCCTACTTATTTGCTGTCTGTCGAAGTGCAGCAGTATGGAAACTAAAACACAGAAAAGTCATGGAGGCCATCTCACCCTGAGCTTGCCAAGCTCATATGCTCCTGTCCCTTCTGCCTCACTACCCTCCTGTCACATCCTCAGTGAGGACTCTGGGACAGTGAAATGCAGTGTTGCCTCACAGGAACAGGCGGTGTTTCTTGAGAAACCAATGATTCTGGCCAGCAAAGCTGTACTGGACCGGAGCTCAGTCACTGAGTCCACTGCAGCCAATCTATCTCCTATGGGGGCACTAGGCACCAAGCACCAGGCACCAGGCATTAAAGAACCAATGACTTTAGATTGGAACTCACAACTTGACCGTTTCATCACCTCGGCTAAAATATATTTTTACTCCATTTTTATATAGAACACAATGACACATGTTGTGTTTATGACCTTTAATTTAAGACATGGCTATATCTGAGAATATTCTAATACGATTCTTTTGTTACTTTTGTCATGTGATGTGCACAATCTCTTTCTGCTATGTGAGTCCCCAGTACTGAACTCAAATCACCAGGCATGGATGCAGGAATCTCTGCCAGTTTGAAGCATCTCATCAGTCCCATAGTGTAGTCCTTAAAGATTCATCATTAACATCTTTGATTGTTCAGTCCGATTTTTACCATACGGTTGAGTGTTGTTATTATATTCATTTTATTAGCTCAATCTCAATAAAATAATTACCATAGCAGGATACACACAATGTATTTCAAAGGGTATCCTTTAAGTTACAAAATGTGAGCATCATACCCCAGTGTGCTTCCCTTCAGACATTTGTCAAACCCTTAGTGGTTTTAAAATGAAGCCTCCCTCCCTTGGATAGAATACAATTTTCTATCTGCAGTCCTTCCCGACATTGAGCAAACTTGCATCTTCCCACAGTGATCCTAAAGTGCCCTTAACCACATTATTCTCATTGGCAAGGATGGAATTGTAGGATAGAGGTAGTGCTGACGGCCAGCACAGCGACTGTGATACCAGGAACACTGGGCGGTTATTACCCTGTGAGGTCCAGCATGTGTGTGGGAACAAATCATGCTGGTCCCAACTGCAAGGCCTCCCACAAAAACAAACACAAAGCAAGACAAGCAAACAAACAAACAAAAAACAGATATTTTCTGTGAGATGTGTGTGAACCTCCTGTTCACTCTCATGCATGAAAGAAACACAGTTTAGACATAGATGCAGTTCTTCTAAAGACACCACTGCATTTAAGAGAGGAGGCAAGTGACAAAACACATCACTGTTTCTGTCGAGATAAGACTAATAATTAGAAATAAGCTCTTATTTACTTATCTTCTATGCATGCACTGGCTTTAAACACATTTCAAGATTCCTTCAGTAGATGCAAGGTCTGGCTGGTTATCTTTACCCTCCTGAGGAACCAGCCCAGCCACCGGTAGTGATCCACACACCCAGCGATGTGTGAGGCTGTTTCCTCCTTTAAGGTGAAGGCTTCAAATTCACAGACTCAGTCATGAACACCAAAGAACTAGGAGCAGTTTCAGGCCCAGCGATACCCTTGTGCTAAATACTGGATAAGAGATCCAGGATCAGTTCCAAGGACCCATGGGACTGGTCCTCTTAAGGCCTGTCCTTTTCAACATGGAGGGAAAACAGAAGTAGAAACATTTTCCCTGGATAAGTGTGACTTATAGATGTGAATCAATAGAAATAAGTGAAGAGCATTTCAGGTCAAGTTCTAGCAAAATACTTGGAAGGTGTGTCTTCTTATTAAATGCTAACAGTGTTTTGATTCATTGTCCTTGTTTCTCAAGTTAGACTCTCTCCCCCACTTCCCTCTCTCCTTCCCTCCCTCCATCCCTCCTCCCCTCCCTTTCTTTCTCTCTAGCCTCTTCTTTACCCTCCCAACTCCTTCCTGCTCTCCTCACCTTCTCTCTCCACACACACTTGTTTTGCTTTTTTACACAATCACATGATTAGTGAGTGAATTTCCAAACAGAAAAAAAGGGTGAGGGGGGTGGGTGAATCACCTGACTTGACACAATCTGTGGGGAAGGGTTAAGGGTCAACACACTGCGGAGCCATATAACCACACTTGATGAACTAACCACTCCAAATTATGCCTTGGTTTGGTCGTGCTTGAGGGGAACTGCTGTATTTCCCAAATTAAAATAGTAGAACTCAGAAGAGCCAAAAAGCTGAATGGCTAAACGTAAGTAAGTCATCTGTTTTGAAGAAAAGTAGAAATTGTCAAAATGTACTTTTAAAATCAGGAAATCTACCAAACCACCAGTGGTTCATCATAACTTCATGTATTTTCATATCTTGAGTGAGTAGAATGAGTCACCTATTGTTTGTGAGAGGATTCTTGCCATGATTCTAAGACACACAGAAAATGGACTCATTACAATAGCCAAAACACTATGAATTTAACATTTATATAATTCCTGATTGTTTTGTGGTTCTTCTTTCTGTAGGTAGTTTATTGTATATATGTGTAATAATATAAATGTATATGTTAAAAAAGAAAAATACTTTTTAAAAATAAGCTCAGTACAAAAATACGTAGTTTGTGCCATACACTGCACAAAGTGCTGAGTATATGGCCATTACAAGCCATGAATAAGCTGCAGCTATAATTAACAATATGACAAATGCTACTCAATTTTTTTTTTTTGCAGATACCAACACTTCTTTCTTAATTACACCCAATAATCTCTTTTGCTAAGCTTCCTTGACATATAATAAACCTGAGCTGAGTCCAGCTGTTGTGGCTTAGACCATTGGCACACTGATAAGGGGCTTTCTCTGCCTATCACGTGAGATGACTGTCCAAGGACTCATCCATTAAACCTGTGCCTTTGCAAAACACAGCTAATCAGCATAGATCATTGTGTGTGATAACAGCAATGAAATGCACAAGGGATGCTTTAGGGGAATTTTGCTGCTGTTGGTTTTATACATGAGAGACTGCTGGACATATTTTCTGTTCTCTTAGCGGTCTATCCTAGGCAGAGTGGGGCACTGTCCTGCCACAGTGTCCATGTGCAGGTCAGAGGACAACCTTCCACTTTGGGGCTAGGTTTCTCTTTCTTCCTCGAATATGGCAAGATTCTGAGCTTCCAGAGATGCATCTGACACCAATCTGCTCAGAAGCATGGTGGGACTGAAGACACTCACACTAGTCCCAGGCTGTGATGTGGATTCTGGGGATTCTTCTCCCTCTTGTGTGGCATCTGCCATTGAGCTGTGACCCTGTCCCTTTGCTGACTTTCTGTTAGACACTCAACATCCCTAGATATGATAATGTCTGACTTTTTTCTTGAAAAGAATAGTAGCCTCCAGATTTTTTAAAATAAAAAGTAGCCACAATGCAGTTGTTCTCACATTTAGTGCTCCTTTGTTTTAGTTTATAAATATTGTTCATTGCTTTGCGTTATAGAAATATTTATTTCTCTGTTATTAAAGCTCACTGTTTTATAGATGACACGTTCCTGGCTGGATTTTAGTTGAAATTAATAATAAATTAGAAAGTTACTCTCACTGCAACTGTGGAGTGTGAGAGGTGCCTGGTGTATAGACCTAGAAGGACATTATCAAATGCTTCAGTGTCTGCATACTTCACTGTAGTTTCCCAAAGCATAGTGAGGTAAATGCAGAGCAGGCCTGTGCATTCAGAATCAGGTTAATTATAGGATATGGGAGAGATGAGTCCTTACTACTGTGAGTACCATACTGCAGGCTAAGTTACTGCTCATCTCAGCCCATTCCAAACCCCAACAGAGTCTGCTGAAATCAGTGAGACAATGGAAGAGGCAAAGTAAAAGACATAATTGAGATATGAGAACAATACAGACATAAAACAATGAGTTCTCAGTTAAGAAAGTAATGATGCTAATTTAAGAGGAAGACAGAGAGAGGAGAGGGAGAGGGAGATAGGGAGAGAGAAAGAAAGAGAATAAAATTGGGCAAAATGACTAGGTTTGGGGCCAAAAGGAGAACAAGAATTAGATAATGCAATATTCTCAAGGATGGTGAAAGATACACGGAAAGATACACTGAAGAAGGTTTAGGGATGACACTTTCAGTCTTGTCAAAAAGGCATGTCCTGGGCCATGGAGTTTGAAACACCACACAGGCTTGCTGGTGACACATGACTGCACAGAAAGCAGGGGCTTGGTCTAAAAGGTTATTCCATATGATTCAAATAAAATAATTTTTCTTCCTTCATCCTTGTGTTTCTTCTTTCTGTATGCCATACTGGTAATTTCACTCTATTTTTCTTGTTATATCCCAGTTGATATTATGTACATAAGCAAGACATTTTTTTTCTTCTCTATCTTCTGAAAGATGTACTACAGGCAGAGAGATGATAGACTGTTGTACTAAAGCAACTCCATGAGTCAAGTCTGTGTTTGATCCAACTTTGTATGCTACACACCATATAAATAATGTCTGAAACAGAGACACCATTCCATAAATGGATGATGTGTAGTCTCATGAGGCTTGGCTCCCTCAGAATCAAATGTGAGGGCCCATTGACTCAGTCAAAACCAATCCACAGATGAGACCTCGTTCACAAGAGGAATGTGTGTTTATGTCAGGGTTCTTTGTAAGAATCAGATCTGATGGGAAGAAAGGGGACTTCCCCTGACCTTTCAGAGGGACTAAACACAGCTGTTCACCAAAATCCACACACAGACACACACAGGTACACACACACACACACACACACACACACACACACACACACACACACACCTTTATCTTGGTTCTAATGGAAGATAACAAATGTTAAAAATCACTGAATTGCGTTCATGGGAAACAGACAGATTTGGAACTTAAACATGTTGGAAGCATCACAGTGGGTTCAGGGTCTGGTCCCTTTTTATGTTTTGACTTATTCATTAGATTTCCAGGTTAGTCCTGGGGAAGCTGAGCCTTTCTTGGAAGACCATTTTCCTGGAAGAAGAAGATAATACTCTAAACAAGAGTCCATAATTTCTATAAGATGGCTACTTTAGGAAGATCTCAACATAAACAATTCATTATCATCATTATTTCTCAGTCCCTCAACTATTACCAGCTGAGTATGCTGTTTGGTCACCCCTCACCACATTCCATGATGAGAGTGGCTTTACAGAGCAGCTGGTACCCTACCTTCCCTGTGTCCTGTTCTGTACAGTCTTGAATGTCCTTGGAAGAAGCTCTGAGCTGCATGTGTACTGCTGACTGTATATAGACCCTGACCATTCCTCCTGAATTTTGGCTAAAGATGGCTGAAGCATCTGTCTGCTGGAAGCTCAGGATATTGGGTCTATTGGGTTGTATTCTAATGTGCCACATGAGAGATGCAGGATTGATTCCAAGCTCTTTCTGAGCAGAGACTCTACTGACTGGACCAAAATGATCACTGATAACTTGGAGAAGGCTTTAAAGCTGTGATCTGTGGACTTCAGTGTGCATTTTAACAAAAAGTCACATCTTATATCATTAAGGCCTTATTTCTACTTTGTCTCATTGCAATTTGGTCTCTTTAAGAATAGCAGAGAGATGATTCAGCAGTTAGGAGTGCTTGCTGTTCTTCCAGAGTGCTCGAGTATAAGTCCTAATCCCCATATCAGATGGGGCATGATGGCCTATAAATCCCATGGTAGTTGCATGAGAATGTCCCCTATAGGTTCTTATACTTGAAGACTTAGTCCCTATTGGTAGGGCTGTTTGAGGACATTTAGAATATGTGGCCTTGTTTGAGGATGTATGTCACCATAAGTGGGCTGTGAACATGTAAAAACCCATGCCACTTCCAGTTCTTCTCCCCTCCCCCTCCTCCCCTGCCCTCCCCTCTCTTCCTTTCTCTTCCTCTCTCTTCCTCTCTCCTCCCCTCTCCTCCCTTCTCCTCTCCTCTCCTCCCCTCTCCTC
>OU015742.1:24343425-24390678 GCA_907169655.1 Acomys percivali | reverse complement strand
TTAGCATACAGTTTGAGCCCTGCCCCCTCCTCCTCTCTCCCCCCCTCCCCCCCCCCTCCCCTCTCCCCCCCCCCCCTCCCCGCCCCTCCCCCCCTCCCTGCACCTCCCCTCCCCTCCCCTCCCTTTTCCTCTCCTCTCCTCTCCTGTCCCTCTGCCTCCTACCCACCCTTTATCTTTGCTTTGTGCTTGTGTTTCAAGATGTGACCTTTTAGCATACAGTTTGAGCCATGCTGCCTGCTACCATCCTTCTCATTGTGAATTCTTATCCATCTGGACCCGTATACCCAAATAAACTCTTCTATAAATCTCTTTAGTCATGGTGTTTTAACCCAGTAAGATAAACGTAAGTGAGATTCTGATTCTTTCTTTCTGGTCTCCATTGGTACCCCCATTCCAATACACATAAAAGTAAACAAAAAATTCAAAATTAAAAATAACAAAAAATAACTGAGAAAGACACATGCTCATGATACATACTTCAACTTCCCATTATCTTTTCATCTTTATGGAGGTATGATTAAAAAAAATGTTATGAGACACTTGGAGGCTGAGAATGGAAGTCATATGCTCATCTCCACAGTGTCCAATGCTGTGGACACACCAGGTGACTCAATGCTGGAGAATTCCTTCTTTACCATGTGAAAGATAAATAGAATGGAAAGTTGACCAATGTGAATCCTTGTGGCTGGTTACCATGTCACTGTTAGCTTTTCATAACTAATACAGATATCATTTGCAAAATTTTAATGGACTGCAAGTGACTAATGTATATTTGAAATGCTTATCAAAATGGATATTAATCATTTTGAATCTTATGAGGTAAAAGATGGCTATGAAAAATGATTAGCTGGTCCCAACATTAACAATAGATAGTTTGGCTATGTGCCTTATACTGGCACTAAGAAAAAGATTCCATTGCTCTTCCTCAAGATAGAGTTTCCAGTGGTTACTTCCGGAAATACCCAAGAAGCCAGGCATGTGCTTGTGCCCAGTCCACACTATACCATGTTTTCCTTCAGACTGTGGAAGGAACTTTTAGCCTTGGGTAGTTCAGGAAAGTCTCAGTGATATCAGGCCAAGGGTCCTAGTTTGTGATCTAGCAAGCAATGACAGTGCTCATTGCTGATGAACGTCAGTAGTTACTAGTCATCTGCAAGTGTATCAGCATCTTGGCAAAGTGCTTAGGCCTTGTGTGACTTGAGATACATTGTGTTACTTTCTCTCTGAACATTTGCTAGAATGCTATCAATTCCAGGTATTCCTTCTGAATGGTTTTCCACCCGCAGCAATCTGAAATTAGCGAAATAACCAATCACTGTCTGCCTCATCTGACTTGAAAAGGGAAGTGAGCTCTCATGTTGGATAGCGAGGTCAGGACAAGGCTGGCTCCTAATACTCTCATTTCCTTTGACTTAAGGGACCCTACTTCAAGAGTCCTTCACAACCTGGATTGGCCTGACTCAGAGTCTACACAATATGACTACTAATTTACTATAATTACACATTTCTTTTCCTAGAAGTGAGATGGAACTCAAAACTTTAAGTCTAGTTTTTCTTCTAGGAAACATTCCCCCTCTGTCTTTCCCTTCTCTCTTTCTTTAAAATATCATAGAGAATCCTCTATAACTGAAAAGTC
This sequence comes from Acomys percivali, assembly GCA_907169655.1. Lineage (NCBI taxonomy): Eukaryota > Metazoa > Chordata > Mammalia > Rodentia > Muridae > Acomys > Acomys percivali. The sequence continues at coordinate 24,389,042 of OU015742.1, read as the reverse complement.
CTTGGGCCTGTTTCAGAAAGGCTTCTTCCTTGGTGACCTCACTCTACTTACACTCCTGATGACATCTTGTATATTTTGGATGGGCAGGTGCCTATAAGAGCACTCCTCTTCCAAGACTTCTGTCCATTACGCAAGCTTTGATTGTATGAAATGAATTCTTTCACTTCACTTACTCAAAGTGATTTTCCACATACCCAAACATAAACATTTGAAATTCTCCCACCTTCTTTCTTCCTTTACTTATCACATTTCAAGTATTAGAAAGCCTTGTGTACTCTATATCAAGAGAGAGTAAGAAAGAATGTGCATTTGGATGAGAGGGGGGCATATCTAGAAGGAGTTGGGGGAAGGAAAACCATAATCAGACTATATTGTATGAAAAATATCTATTTTTAATGAAAAAAGTGTGTATCCTGAACCTTAATTACATTCTCCTTCATGCCCCCCCTTTTTTTAAACCATTCTTGAACAAGCCACCATGACCGCCTAAACTATCTGTGTTCTCCATGATCCCCTAGTTTCTCCTCTCTGAAGCCAGGGTGATCTTCAAAAATCTAAATCAGATCATGTCACGCCTCCAAAAAAAACCTATAATAGAGTTTTATCTGACACACAGTAAATGTCCATATTCTGGTAAAAAGTGCTTGGGTGACTCTCTGCTTTGTGTTCCTACTGAATCTTGAGAGATTACCATCTTAAAAGCTGCCCCTCCCCCTTCTAAAAACCTCTCATCCACTTTCTCACTGACTTATACTGACCTCATTGCTTTTCCTCAACCTACCCAAAATATACCTGTGCCAAGTCGTTTGCACTTGCAGTTCTGCAGGCATGCCTTGTCAACAGATAGCTATTTCCCTCATTTCCTTCAAGAGTACTAAAAAACAACTACCTTCTGGAGGTCTGCCGTGACCTGTGTCCTGGCCCTGCTCTGGATATCCCTAATTCTCCTTATCCAGTCAATACACTTATAGTTAGCTTAACCTCTAGAATGTAAACCCCTTGCAGGAGAAGATTCCTGCTAATTTGGCACACTGTTATATCTCAAACGCACAGAATTATATATTTTAAACAACAGACACTCCATAAGATAGTTTTTGATAAAGCAGCCCAGAAAATACCTTGCAAAAGATAAATGGGGTTTCAAGGTGACATTTCAATGAGAGCAGAGAACAACAAAATGAAATTACTTGGATACCAAATTAAGGAAAGAAACCAAACTTGCAACTCAAGACTCAAGATTTAGTGAGATTTTAACTTCTGTGACATGAAAAAGAGGATTATCTTTTATCTCTACATGTTACAAATAAGGTATTATGCTAGTTGATGTGGGTAAATACTCATAGAATTACTTAATTGGTGATGTTTTAATTTGTAATCAAATTAAATCTAAAGGTGATTAGACTTTGTATATTTAATGTTGATGAGATAGATCACACCTTACTTATTTTAAAACTATATGAAATTAATGTTTATGTCCCCAGAAGTCTTTAATGACAAGCTACCCAAGCATCTACTTATGTAACTACTGTAAACAACGTTTACTGTTCTGCCTAAGCCATTCCACCTCTGCAGTTGTGAATGAGTGAACTCTCCTTTACAGAGAGAATACACCATGGAGCCTTGGTGCTGATGTGATCTGCACAATAGCCTCCTGGCCGTGGTATGTCTGTCTGCATTACTGGCTTTTGTAGGTGGGCTCTTTTACTCCTTTTGTAAAGACTGAGCTGAGTAGACAGCACATCACTGATGAAATGTCCACACTGAGATGGTATTCAAGGACCTGATTCTTTAGACCTAATTTATTTTCTATCAGGGTAGAGTCCCAGTTAAGCAGACAATGAAAATCAGAGGTAAGTTTAAGTCCAGATTAGTTTAAGCCAACAACTCTCTCACCAGAATACTCCTACAATTCTTGCCAGACAATTACAATTGCCAAAAGTAATTTGAATACAATGGAGAATGTTGTTTCATTTGAGGAAGGATTTGTGGCAGTAATAAAACAAGAGGAGAAAGTACAAGACATCCAAGATAGAGCCCCAAGTGACAGGAAATGTCAGTGTCCAGCATGTATGGAACAATTCTTTATGATACATCTGGGGAGGTGCAAAAAGGCAAGTGGCTCACATAGGGGCTTGAACTTGGAAGAATAAAGGGATAGAGAAAGCAAGAAGGCAGAGAACACATTGGGAGAATTTTGTGTCCCTTAGAGATTAGAGGACGACGGTGGCTTTAGAAATAGGGGAAGGAATGTATGGGAGACACGCGGAAGAGGAATGTAATGATTTGGCAGAATAAAGACACCAAAAACTTTAAATATAGCCTCCCAGAAGTCAGGACTAAAAGGGGCTATAGAGGATCTTCATCAAATAAAGCCAAACAAAAGACAGGAAAGTGGCTGTTTGTAGCAACTTGGACACAGGGAGTTTGTAATGATCTTGGTGGTGGTTATATTTCACTTGCTATTGGCAGGAAGTCAGTGTGACAACAAGCCAGTGTCGGTGAGAAATATTGACCTGAGGATTGTACATGCAAGTAAGTATTGAGTGGGATCTTGAGAATTGGCTGGAAAGAAATAGGTCTGAGGAAAACTACCATGCAAACTTAGGAAGAGACTGACCGTTCATGCCTGAGGAATGGCCACTTTTTAAGAACAACTTCAGCTGACATCCAGCAGGAAAGGATGGGTACAACTGTTCTGAAGACAAAAGCCCTGGAGACAGTGTTAAATGATGTGTGATCAATATGGCATGTAGTTATTTGCTCTGGATGGTAAACCCAGGAAGTGGGGACATCAGAAAAACGTAGAATATATGAATTCAGATATCTTAGCTCATGAAAAGATGACAAAAGAATACAATTAGAATCATCAGCAGTTTTCAAAGAGCCTACTGGAGTGCTCCGCTGCTGGAACCCATGTTTCTAATTCCTTCCTGACCTTTAGGAGACTGAGCACTACAACTGAACTGATCTGCTTGTCATTGCCTTGTGTGTAATTTGCTCCTTCTCTTTGCCTTTGAAATGCCACCACCCCTCTGACACTCTACTTGACACCTTTTCATGGCAGCCCTGGGAGATTATCTTAAACACCGTCCTTCCAGGCACCTACTTTGCATATTGTTATTTTTATCCCATTATGAGCCTCTGTTCTTCTATGTGTATGAGTCGTGTCCCTTGTAGATCATGTGTCCTTCTACATAGATGCTCCTGGGTCCTAAGAAGGCATTTATAACCCCCACACATAATAGTTTTCATCTTATGACTAGCTTTTAATAAAAAGAATCATCTGGAAAAACAAGCATTAGAGGAGCAAGTAATGTTGAAAAGAAACTAAAGTGGGCAAAAGTCAGAAGCAAGAAATGAATACTTTAAGTCATGAGGGTAAAAACAAGAAGCACCAAGGAGTGACCAAATGAAATGTGCCCGTTACAATAAGCAACGCAAACAATGTGTTTACTGCTCTAGGAGAATGTAGACACAATGTCATTTATATAATAGCTCACTATGCCATTGGTCTTTTAAATGTTTATGGGCAGAAGTTTCAAAGCACCTGGCTGTCTTTCCAACCATAGAAACTGCATGATTTTTGGCAACAGAAGATCCCAGCTGACTCAGAAAAACTGGCCTTAGAAGATTCCATATACCTAAGTGTTTTATGGAATTGGAGCCAGTAGGTCTTATTTTTTTTAATGAGGTTTATTTGATTGTGTTCCAAACCACAATATATTTGAATATCTGTTCATAGGAAACCTTTCTATCCAAAAAAGTAAAGTGGAAAAAGTATGTGCAGCCTGCCGAATGCTGGTTCCCATATGGCTTTTTAGATTGGCATGGATAAAGTATGGGTGGGGCTTCTGTCTCCATAGTGGAAGATCACTTGTGACCCAATATTCCTCAGTGTATTATTGATATTATTATAACTCATATAGTTATTCAGGTTTTCAATTCACCAATTGTGAGCACTTTCCACATAGATGCACAATTTTCTGGCATTATAAAAGCAACTAAAAGCCATCCTAACTTCACTCAGTATACTGTAACTAGAATAGATATTTCAGGAGTTTCTGAGTGACTACAACACCATGTCTTTGTACACTGACCACATTTCCTTTCGGACTCTTGAAGTCTATTGTTCAGATGACGCTCATTAACTTCTCTAAATAACTCTTTCCAATGTTGTGACCACACGACAATTGGAGAAACTTTAAATCTATGATTTCTGCTGCATAGCTTCCCTTGGGGAAACATGAAAGAACATCTATTCATCTCAGAGAGAACAGACCCAAGGCTAGCTTAACGAAGCAATGAGCTTCCTGGGGTTATTTGTAGGAGTGCAGGAAGGAATTACTTAAAAGAACATGGGTAACTCAGAACATCTCAGTGGTTAAAAAACAGACTGGAGTCTAGGTCATGAAACAGAAAGATGGCATTCCCAAAGTGCTCCGCCCAGATTAAGGCAGCTAAGCTGGTAGGAGATTATTACCATTTGGAAAACCTTGGAGGGGGAGGACCTTGTAAATCATGTATGTTTCAGGAACTTCCTGACCCTTGTAAATTTTATTTTCCAATTTTATATTCCCTGCTTTCTCTTGAGGAGAAGATGCTTCAAATTCAAAGACAGTGGCTACACAATAAGGTCCCTTCCGATGAGAGAGCCTGGGCTGAGGTGCCACATTAGGAGGATAACTTCCCATGCATGGCAGGGACACGGACTGCTTTCTGTGTCTGCAGAGAACACTTCATCCCTGTTTCCTCTGCTTGGAAGGAAGGAACTGTAACCTGGGTCCTGACCTCATCTTCCTGTGGCTGACCATGTCATTCAGTCTCCGTGTATCTTTCCTTTTACTCAGATTCAAGTGTGTACTGATGTGATCATAAGTACCACCATTCGTATGTCAAATGAAGATGGCACTTGCCCTCCACTACTCTAACTTTACAAAGCAGCAGCTGTGGAAGTGTTTCTCCCTGCTTAAAAGTCTACTAGCTCTGTAGACGTCATTGGGGCTACTTGTCACCTTCCAAACTAGGAAGGTCTTTACATGTCTCCTCATGATCAGCAGGGTTAGGAACACAAGGAAGAGAAGTGGCTTTGCCTCAAGCATTCTGGTGTAACCTCCTCTTCAGCTGCACCATCATGACTGACCACTATTTTCTGGTTTTGATTGTCTGCACAGAAAAGGCTTTGACGTGGCATAGAGGAAATCCCACAGCTGCACCTTAAACCCTTTAAATCTCTATGACTCCAAACAGACTAGAGTTATTACTTACTATCCCCATCTCTCTAAGCTATAGGTGTGTGTACCAAATAACATTTTCCAGAAGGGAAAAAGGCATGCTAATCCCTCTTCAACCAGGCTCGGATTATTACATGAAAGTGCACTGACTAGAAAATTAGGCTTCATCACCAGAGATGGCAGGGAACATTTCTAATTCAGCAACAGAAAGTGATTGCTGATTGTGTGGAATGCAATGATAGATATGCCACCTTGTGACAGATGGTATTTTCCAAAGATAGCAACAACAGCATCTCCCATCCTGACACTCCTCTCCTGCACTCTTGGCCCTGTCCCTCCCTTCAGAACTTGGTGTGTTGTGACTGCTAGCCAACAGAGACTGCTGAATCGGACTTTTGAGACTAGGTTTTAAAATACAGCATAGTTTCTACTTGCTTGTTGAGATTTCATCTTGTGAAATCTTTGGCTATCCCTTAAATAGTCTCACTGCTCTGAAGCTACCATGCTGCAAGGAAGCCCAATGTAGGCCATGTGGAGTAAAAAAATAGAGCCAACAAAACTGCATATCCAGAATGCAGTACCCAAGTCCCCCTAGCCAGCTGTAGCACCTTCTGTGACCACCTGGCAGTGACCAGAGACACCTGCTGAGCTCCTCTCACTCAGATAGCTGATTCTCAGACAGCAGACAGATAATCAATTTGTTATATATAAGTTCTGAGTTTTGGTGTGACTTCTTATATAGTCATGGCTAACTGAACTATACTAAAAATATCCACATAAACTCTTTTTTTTTATTCAAACTTTATATATCTATTGCAGCCCCCTCTTTCCTCTCCTCCCGGACCTATCTTCCCACCCTATTCCCTCTTTCTCCCCTTCCCTTCTCCTAAAAAAAAGGGAAGCCTTCACCATCAACCCCCCTGACACATTGAATTGCATCAGGACCAAGAGCATCCTCTTCCACTGAGAGCCAAGAAGAGGAAAGTGTTCCAAAAGTAAGCATCAGAGTCAGAGCCCCTGCTCTAATTGCTAGGAGGTCCTCATGAAGACCAAGCTGTCCATCAGCTACATATGTGTAGGAGACCTAGGGCCAGTCAATGTATGCTCTTTGGTCGGTGGCTCAGTCATTGGTTACTTGACTATTGGTCTTCTTGTGGAGTTCTTGACCTCCACAAGTCCTTTATCCTTCCCCCAACTCTTCCACAAGACTGCCAAAGCTCTGCCTAATGTTTGGCTATGGGTCTCTGCATCTGTTTTGACTCATATAATGTATTTAGAAAGAGGTTTCATTAAGATACGACCCAGAGACATTATCAATTTTACAAGTTCTTCAGTTTTTTTTTTAATAATAAGGGTGATGTTATCCATGTGACTGGGAGATTTTGGAAATTGTTCTATTAAGACCACCTGCCATGAGGAAGTGTTCTTATTGGCATGCCTCATACTAATGTCTCGCCACTGTTCAGTGGAGGTAGGAACAAGGGTTACAAATAAGGGTGACAAACGAATAAAGACTCAGAGGACAACTGAGGTGTGCTCAGGATATACAATGTAGCTTTTGAGACAGGGACATGAGCATCTGGTGAAGATTCTCCTGCTCCCATTGCCTGTCAGCCTCAGCCACAGCCCATGTTGTGAGCTGTACCCAGCTTAAGTATGACTGAGTGTGCCGTCGTCTCTCTCTACAGCAATTTCATCACAGGCCCTCTCCCTGTTTCATTCATTCCTGAGAAGCACATCAGAGCTTCCTTTACAGGGTAGCAATGAACACACAGTTCTACAGATCCAGGAAGATGGTGACTCAAAGAGCCATGAGGTATGCTGGGGGGCTGGGACCTGCATAGCACTGAATAAGAAAAATGTCTCAGAGTTTAGGGTCAGCTGGTTTTCTTCAACTAGGCCTACCGAATGTCTTTGAATTCAGAGCGAGCATCCTAGGATGGAAGCCTGGCTGTATCCTCAACCCTTTGAGCACTGCATCAGAAGTGCTCCTCATTTCACACCTGATGGGAGAAACACCACCTGAATGGCCTGGTCTAATTGATGTATTTAGAAAAATGTTCTAAGCTACTAAAAGTCAGTTTAAATTCCGGTTCCTATCTCAGCTTCTAAAATGTCACTTAAATACTTACGTTGTTGTGATGTTGTCATTGTGTTAAGGTGGCTTCATTAAGATGCCTGGTGGAAAATTGTCAAGTAAGAAAGTGAAGCATGGATGTTTGCATCATAGTGACAGAGCAACTGCTTTATGTCAACCCTGTCCATGCAGGTCCTAATCGGACCCTGTGTGTTCACATGCTGGTGACTAGGATATACGTGGACTGATACTCTACGTTTACTGTTTTGGGGTAGAACTCCCCTATTCCTAATTTTAGCTACTGTGTTAGATTACTGTACTTGTCACCTGTTAAGGAGCCTGTCTCCTCTTATGGGGTGTCTCTACTCCCTCCAGTTTGGTGTGAGGAGCTCTCTTTTGCTTTTTAATTTCTGCTATTCTGGTTCAAAATTTCAACTTACAAAAGAAAAAAAAATAAAAACAACCAGATGGCATTTCAGAAGTCAAGGCATGGCCTCCTCCCCCTCGTCATATGCTCATGCACTCCATTTAAGCTCCATGTATGTGACAAGTATCAGCACTTTCAAAGGTCGCATTCACGGGGTGAGATGACTAGCCCATGACAGCTAAATCAGCCCCATGCTGCAACATAGAGCAGGCTTGGGGGAAGTGGGTTAGACTTAAAGGTTCTTCAGGCTTAAAAAAGTAGTCAGGGCACAGTGACCACCTCCCTTCCTATTGGAGAAAATGCATGGTCTTATACAGAAGAGGAGAAACAACTGTGGAAGGTGCGTGGGGTGAGCTTGCATGCAGATTTCTTTCTGTTTGCCCTATTGCTCCTGGATGACCAGGCCTGTAGCTCTCTTCTCACAGGCAGCCTGTTCACGGCTCCTCTGGGCATGTAGAGCATGGAGGCATTGATCATTCTCCGGAAAGGAGGTTACCCACCTCTCCCAGAAAGGAGCCAATGATGGCTCTGTGGGAAAGGGCCACTAGCATTTGGGGTGCCGGCCTGCCCACATGGGCTTCCAATGGGATTATCGGCTGCTCCTTACAAGTCACAGAATCAGCCAACAATTATGTGCCATAGTGTACATATTCTTCTCTTCTGTAGTTGCGTTGTTGAGAGAGTGTGTGCACACTCCAACTTTTAAGTTAAAAGGTGGATGATGCAAACGGTGGTGATTCAAGATGAGCTCAGGCCCTAGGCCCATGGGGAACCAGCATTAGGTTTTACATAGCAATTATCAGTAAGTTCATAGGCTTTTGCCTTTCTCCTCAATGTGATCTTTATAACAATTCTACCCTACCTTGATGGAACACACATGTTTCCTTTAAAAATAGAGTACCAGAGACTCAGCTAGTGCACAGTGACACCTCACTCATCCACCGTCATTAAGTAGCAGCCCTCAGGTTAGCATAGCAGATAGCAGCATGCAGCCAGCAATTTTGAGCTTTGGTCAGCTTAGCGATAGGCGTACAAGACCAGCTCGTTATAGAATACACTCCTTAATCGCCTCCAGTCACCCCTATTTGTACACAGGATATAGCCCGGGGGGATCTCCTTTTCTGCTTCATGCCTTGGCTTGTTCTTGCATGAAATGCCCAGATAAACCACATGCTGCGGCCACCTTCAGCCACGCATGACCTCTTTCTCATGTAGGCCCCACCATGTGGCGTGCTCTCTCCTCACCCTTTCACATGCTGCCAGTGACACTACAAGACCTTTGAAGTTTTGTCAGTGTTTCCTTTGAAAGGCTCCCCAGGGCCATCACCTATACTTGATTCCTTTCATAACCTCTTCTACTGCTAAATGCAGCATATATCTACAGTGATACTTTTCTATTGTCCTGAGTTGAAACTTTTAGCACCTATAAATGACTGTGAAATACATGAGGAGTGCCACCTACTTTCTATTGGCCTCTGAAGTGACTCGTGGTCTTTAGAAGAAGCCCTACTCAGCCAGTCGATGAGTTAGTGACCCAGAGACTTAGCTAAGCAGGTCACCTCACAGCCACGGTTCTATTCTTCATGATGTAAGAAATACTTTCTCTTCCTAAAGCGCCCCTTGTGTTGTCTTGTCAGAGGGAGGGTGGAATTATCAAGCAAGCACACCCAAAGAAACCAAGCGCTCCTCTCGCTCTGTTGCCCGGCTGCTTCTTTGCCTTCCTCTTCTCTACCTTCTCTTGCTCTGTACTCCTTTTATCACACCCCCATCCAAGGCCCTCACTCACTGTGTTGCCAACCATGATCTTTGTTCATGCTGATGTGGTCATCTGAATCTGTGAGTGACCTAGGCTCAACTGGCCTGGGCCAGGCCACAGATAGCATATCTGCTGTGAGACCAGTGAGGTCTCCTCAGTACAACCTCACTAGTGATTGGGGATCTGGCTCTTTACTCCTGAGCATTGTAGATGGGCAAGTCTATGAGTGGGTAGCCCTCAGAGGAGAAATCGTTGATCCATGACTTGTTTCCCAGCCTGGCAGGAAGATAGTACTATTTGACAAATAACTAGAGAAGTGGACAGTTTTGTGAGGAAGTCTTCCTATACTTAGGCATGGTTGCTGTAAGGAGAATGGGCTGAAGACCCTAGTGATTGAGTCTCCTAGACAGGGGAAAACACACAAACAGAAGCAAATAAGGCTGAGGTAAGCATCCTGCTTTAGAGTTTGCCATGCACACAAACATCCTTGCTGAGAAGGGCTTTGTTCAGGCTATGGAAGCATCCCAAACTGAACGCCATGTTTCCATAAGGACCAGCTGGGATGTCTACTTTACTCTGGAGCATCTTCTATCAGTGCATCCTCCCCTGGGGGTCATGGTGCAGTGCTCCATCCAGAATCTTACTCTAACAAATTACAAAGGAATTTATTCTGTCACCCCTTCACAGCCACTGTGTCATTGTCAAAGAGAATTCCCAACATCCACTATTATGACTACAGGCTTTGATGATCTCTGTGTATATTTTTAAAGAATTCTATGGAGTAAAAAGTATCCTAGGCTGCACCTGGAAAGTATGTGTACTTCTCCAATTTGGCTCACTTCTTTAGAGCTGGAAATATGCTTATTTACCAAAGTACCAGAAAAATATTAGCACCTGTATTCATGTCACATTTATAACTGAAGCATAGGTTAAATTTTACCAATATTCTCAATGTATGTCATTTAAGAATTGAAAACATCCTGATAGTTTTTCCTCCTGGTGGAGTCTATAATAAAAAATATTGCTGTTGCTTGGCATGGTGGGTGGGTGCACTTGTAAACCTAGCACTTGAGAGACTGTGGCAGGAAGAATGAATTCTAGGCTAGCATAGTGTGACATAACAAAATTTTACTTAAAAAGAAATAAATGCTGTAGATACACGTGCTCTGAGACACAAAGATGTGACCAGAAAGGGATTGTGGGAGCTGGTATAGCAACAGGCTGCATTCAGCAGCAATGTGCATCTAAAATCAGGGCCTGTGTTCTACTTGGAGTTGTGGGAAGGTCTCTTTTCACAGATTGCTTTGAACCTGGCTGACCCAGTTCTGGCGATTATGTTCGCCATTTATGGGCTGACATGTAAGCAACTGTACTGCATTATTTATGAGACTAAACAAAGTATCCAACGCTGCTCCTACACACCTTGTGTGTATGTGTGTATAAAGATTGAGGGCTTGCATCCTACATGGAACCTAAAGCATCTCTACCCGTTGCTGCCCGTGTCTGGTTACCATCTCTTATCAGGCAGCCTGGGCTACCAGGGAAATGGCATGAATGTTTTAGTAGACTGAACACATGCAATGTTACAGGGCATGCACTTTGTAAAGGAGTTATTACAAAGCTCTTTATTTTGTGTAGGAGAATCCCTGAATACATATTTATAGTATGTGTCAGAAGTCTCTAAATGCATCTTTAGAGGGCAAGTCATGGGCTTAGCTGTCCCAGGATTACTTATTCTCAAATGTTACTTGGAATTAGAAAGACGCCAAGACAGATCAGTGTCTTCACGACTGTGAAGCCAGTGAGAATCATTATAAAAAGCAGCTGACCTTTCGTATACTAGCCATGATTTAGCATCTTTTAAATTGTCCCTGAAGAAACAGGATTAGAAACGAAGCAAACAGAATGAGTGGATGGCTCATTGCACAGGCAGGGATGCTTTCACTTTGAAAGCATTTACAATAAACCAGATAATCCCAGCGAAAATAATCCATAACATCCAATCATTCATTTCTGTGCTCCCTTCTGTGCCCAGATAATGGAAGAGAAATGATTTCTGTGCCCGTGTTGGTTTGAGACATGTTTATTTTGCTTACTGGTTCATGTTAAATGATACCGGGTACAGTGCTTGTCATCATAATGGCACTCCATGAAGCCATGGATTCACCAGGCTGGTCAGAGCTTCGGCAGCCTTAGCCAATTGGTGGCAGTGTTAGCTGGCATGGTGGTCACGAAAGCACAGAAATGTTTTCTGAGCCCCATGGAAGAGTAGACTGTAAGTGGGGGGTCTGAAGGAGGTGGTCTCTCTCCACAGTCAGTGGTTCTTTCTGGCTACTTACATTTCAGGTCACCTCTTAGTTTGTGGGTTTTTACAAATGGGATATTCCAGGTATGTAACTTAGGAATTTCACACAGCGACCTTGAATGTTCGGCATGATGAATTTTAAGTTAAAAAAGACATTGAGTAGTGTGAAGCAGAGGATCTCAGAATCTTCTCACATGTAAGATAAACATGTTGGAGATAAACGGAGGAGTTTGTGACTTTCTCTAGACTATAACTATGGTCACCAGGGAAGAATAGGATCCAAGAAGGATCTCCTGGCCAGTTTGTTTCTTCTCTGCATCCTATGTCATTGCTTCAAAAATGCCACATATCACTCAACACTGAACAAAACGCCTCAGAACCTACATCCTTCGCAAAACAGTAGAAAATCTCAACCTCCAACACTCCAACTGTGTGTTAAAAAAGGGAGCAAGAAGCACTCTGTTATGAAAGTGCTGATGTAGGGCTAACAGGAGCCACATAAAGGCTTTCTGAGTCCCTTCATCATACAGTGCAGTATGTGCTGTCCCTGCCTCATCTGTAAAGTATAGGACAGGCAGAGAAAAAAATGCATAATCTATGCCAAGAGTTTTCCCCTTAATACCAGGGACCATCTAGGGACCTAAGGAATAGGTTCCAAAGTTCCCTGCAACATGTCACACAGTTGGACACACAGTTATGTCTTGATATGTGTACAAAAGAGAATGAAAAGCTTTTTCAAAATGCCTTGTGACCCTCCAGATGTTCATGAACAACTTTAGCAGAATCTTAGCGAAAGCCATGGACGGTTAGAAGTGTGGGTGGACTAAAGAGTTTGGTCCAGACACCAGCTTCTCAAGTGCAGAGGGTGGGGTGGCACGTTTATCCTACAGGGATGAAAAATGGGTGTGTCCCAGGGAGGTGAGGAGTGGGGAATGAATGTCTAGATGACTAGGGAAAGGGAGTTCAGGGTTATAAGAAGCAGTAGATGTTATCCTTCCTCACATGCCTGGCTTGGATGTCTTTCCTTCTTTAACATTTCACTGGGAACTGCAGACTTTAAGACCTCCCTTGGTTGCCTTTGTCCTGACAACACTGTCTGAAAGCCTCTTTATTGCTTTGCTTTCTGTGGCATATTTTGGAGATATTCCCATATGTCTTTACTGTTAATAACTGTTTTTAATCCATTTCACTCTAGAACATCTATTTGAGTCTCTGCTTACTAAAGTTTGTCAATAACTAACAATGACATTTATTAAGCAGCAACATAAACATTTTACCGTTATTAAATGAGTGTTTTACAGTTGTAATTACCCTCACAAATACTTTCAGTTTACTTGTTTTAGCTGACTTTTAATGGTCTCTTTGGTTTTGTGGTTTTTTTTCCTAAGTGATCTCCATTCATTTAAAAAGAGAAGGAAGGGCTAGCAAGGCAGCTCAGTAGATAAAGGTGCTTGCTGCCAATCCTGATGGCCTGAGTTCAGTCTCTAATGTCCATGGTGGAAAGTGAAATCTAACTCCCAAAGTTGTCTTCTGTCAACATGTGTGGAGACACATGAGCTACATGCTCACTTTTACACACACACACACACACACACACACACACATACACACACACACTTTTTTCATTTAAAATTGAGAAACAAAGTTCACAGCACAGCGGAAAAACATTTCTCAAATATTATCGTTTCCTGTTTTGAGGCTGATGTGATTTTTAAAAGAAGCCTGTGCTTTTTTTTCACCTTTGTTCAGAATCTAAAATAGCATCAGTGTTTGCCAAGCTGGAAAGTAAAATATTAGGAGAAAATTTAATTTCTAAGTTCTCAAAAGGTCATGTAGTGGCAAATGAGGAAGATAAATTTAATTAATTTATTTTAAATAAAAATGACTTAAGTGCCCTTTTAGGGAAAAAAAAAGAAATGTGTTTTAAATGAAAGCAACAATTTAGTTCACGTAGGGAACAGATATGAAAAAGTAAATCAAGAAGGCTAAGACCTATGTAGTAATCCACAGAGGTTATGACAACAGTGATCCAAAAGCTACAAATCAGCTATTAAAATGTCTTCTGAGTTTGTTATGTCTATAAAGCTCTATACCCTACTGAAAGGAAAGAGCTGGGAATTTTACTCAGGATCCATCTGCACTTCATGTTCCAGGAAGAGTTCAACTTTAAGTAACAACACGTCTACAAGTTCTAAGCTCCGGTCCGTGAACTAAAATAAAAAAGCTCGGTCCTCACAGATGCAGAATCAAATGTCACTTGTTTGATCTATTTCAAAACATCTTGCTTTTCCATCATGGGCCACTTCTAACAGATCTTTTCCAAAAAGATGACAGAAAGGGGAAAGAAACAAAGAGTTCAGAGAGCTCTCATCCCGCAGCCAGCATCTCTGAGATGCCAAAGATGAGCCTGAAACCACTGCAGATGAATGGTGCCAAGCAAAATTCCTCACACACCGAATCCCTGCCCAGATGGGAGCCATGAGATTTACACGGCTCAGCCTCTGATAGCGCCGCTCGCTGCTCATTCAGTCTGACCTGGCAATGGTTGCAGCTGCATGACCTCATGGTACTAAAGGCTGAGTCAGCAAAAACATGCAGCTTTTGCCCTCTTGTTCTCCTGTGTGATGCAGTCATGAGAAGAGTGGTTTAAAGTAATATGCTTTGTTTTATGCTCAGTGAGCATTCGTGAGCAACTGGCATCTATACACCAGACTTGATGCTAGGAAGATCCAAATATGAAGCGAAGAGTCCTTAGAGTTTACAGAGCACCTATGCTAATGCCCTCATTCTGATGTGTGTTTCCAGCCATTACTGACCATTAAAAGCATTGTCCCTCACCTCTCAAGTTCTGTTTTACTCTCCAAGGTAATCACAAAACGTTGTCATTTGGATATTATCTTGTTTTACTCCTCTGTTATAAGAATCCCTTGTCAGTCTATAGATATGTATTCAAAACCATTTGCTGAGCACATTTTTGGGGTGACAGATCGAAGTTCTTGAGGCCTTCAGGAGACTGACCTGACACAACGTCATCTTGGTAGCAAGAAAGGAATGAGCTCTCTTGAGATGGGGTCTTCAGTCAGAAGCACTTAACCCATTGGGATGGATGGATCCTCACAGAGTTCAGCAGACACACAGGTACAGATGCATGCACATGCATATACATGTGCACACGCACACACATTCTTTCTCTGTTATTTGGTCATTAGGTATATCAGTTTCTACAGGACAGAATTTTTATCTCTCTTAGACATTACTTTATCAGACTTTTGCTGGACTTTAGGTCTTGGAACTTCTGCCATAACATGGCACTGCTTTGAATTATCCTTGCTTTTAATTTGTCCTGCATAGGGTGGTGTAGGACTGAGAGGCACTGAGTCTCACCTCCAGAGTCAGAATGTCTGGGTTTGAATCGTGTGTCCGCAGTACTTAGCTCTGTGACATTCACTTTGGACATCCTTTTTCCATTCTATAAGATAAAGATTGATAACACTTTGTGTGTGATTTTTAAAAAGACTGTTTGCTAGCATACACAAACAGTAGCCTTCACCTGGCAGGCACAGGTACTAAAAAGTGATTCCTGCAAAACACTTTGGCTGGACTCATGACATAATCAGAACCAGATACTGGGCATAGTTAGGGACGGATGTAAGGAGTGACTACAGCAGTTGGGAACTGTGAAAGGATGACTAAAGAGCCTTCCTCCCTCCTGTTTACCACAAACCCTGTTGCATAAGCCCAGCATGAGAAAATATTTGGTTCAGTACTTACAATTTCAAATGCTGTGGCAATTCTTAGATTCATTTACATATGCTTTGGATATTCTCTTAAAACTAACTTTTACATTCAAGAGATTCTTGGGAACAAAGCTGTGTTCGTGGGTTGTTGTAAAGTGCTTTCCCAGAGTGTTCACAGTGCTGTCATAGCAACTGGATGGTAGAGTGAAAGTACCACCACAGGCAGGGCCTCTTGAGTCCCCACAGCAACTCTTCACCACTGGTTCACCATAACGCTTGGTGCAGGCTAGGTCCTGCAGGAGTTGGGCACTCACCTGGGGGTTCTGAAGAGCAAGGTCAGATACAACTATGGTTCCCTTCATCTTCCAAGTCCATACTGTTCCCTCCATGGTGCTTGGACGCGAATGGCTGATAAGAACTATGAAGATGAGAAAGAGACTGACATCCATGGAAAGCAGACTGATTAGCCAGTTAATATAGCTTAAAATGTGGGAATTCTCAGGTAGCTTTCAAGGCCAAGGTAGAGAGCCTGGTGATGGGTATCAGAGACAAGAGTTTTCATGAAATTTTCCAAAGGGAGGACTTCTGTGTTGTGCAGATGTGAGTGCCCCAAATGGATTTCCTACCTCATTCCAATGACGCTGTTGATGGCTAGTGGCTAATGTCATTGTCTTTTTTTTTTTTTTTTTTTTTTTTTTTTTTTTTTTTTTTTTTTTTGCATATTGAGGGAAGCTTTGCAAGTAAGCACTTTCTCTGCTACTCTCTTTGGTCCGGCTATTCTTTAGGAAATCATTAGCAATGACCATCCAGAGATAGTAAGTAGCCAGTGCTATAAAAGAAGGTACTGGAATGCAGCAAATCCTGTGAATTTGACTTAAGTTGTACATGAGATGCAGGGTCCTTTGAAACAATGTTTATTTTTTCCAACATAATATTTTTATTGATTATTTGGTAATTTCACATAATGCACCCTAATCACACTCCCAGTCCTCTTGAGTCTGTCCTCCATCCTTGTGATCACCCCCCAAACAAAACAAAAACAAAAGCAAAATCATAATTCCAATTTGTGTTGCCGACATACTCATTGGAGCAAAGTTCAACTCCCAGTGGCCAACCCCTTAAGGAAACCAATTTCCTTTCCACCCATATGCCCAGAAGCCCTCACCTGTGGAGAGCTACCTTCAGCATCATTGTCACAAGTTTTAAGACTTCTCTTCGATGATTCTCTACCTAGGCTGTTACTTCACAGGGTGCAGGTAAGGAGTTGTCACAGGAAAGAGCCTTCTCTGACCCTCTTTCTCCTCCGTGAGCCTGTAGTCATAGATATCACTACAGTAGTCGCTTCCTTGCTCTCTGCAGACACTGTGAGCACAAATTGTGGTCTTCTTCCACGTAGTTTC
Source organism: Acomys percivali (assembly GCA_907169655.1). Classification (NCBI taxonomy): domain Eukaryota; kingdom Metazoa; phylum Chordata; class Mammalia; order Rodentia; family Muridae; genus Acomys; species Acomys percivali. The sequence goes on along the minus strand of OU015742.1, from coordinate 24,372,109 downwards.
TGGCATCAGCGTGTACCAGGGACACTATTGTGTGATTCTTCTCCTGAGGTCCACCTGCCTACATGATGGTCCTTCACAGACTGAAGAGCTGAGAACTTAGCTAGATAACTAATGTATGCTTACTCTAATAAGTAAATTCTAATCGAAATTTAATATCCTTTCAACTGTGAATACAAGATTCCAATCTCAGCAAGATTAGTAGCTCTTGTGATTTTTGTCACCAAGGGAAGTTGCAAATATTTTCATATCACATGAAGTTGTTGGCAAACACCTGTAAGTATAATTTATGCTCAGTATTGCTCCAAACCTTGGTAATGATAACACTGCCACTAGAACTTTTCACATATGAGAAAATAGTCATAGATTATAGTAATGAGATAATTTTTAATATGTTTTGGTTGGTTTGTCGTCATGTGAACCCATATCCTTCTCTATCCTGTACGTCCGTTATATGGGTTTGATAACAATGTTCTGTGAAGAATCTGTAGCATTTACCAAACTGCCAATAATGACCGAGGAGGCATAAGAAAAACAAATAGTTGCTCACTTCCTCTTTACAAAAGAAGGGCCCCGGAGATCCTATATCCATGCTCTTTTCACATAGCCAACGAATGCCAGAAAAGCATACACAGAAAACAATTTAAAGTATTAGACAAACACATTGCAAGACAAACTGAGCTGCAACACAGGGGAACAAGAAGCTGGTATGAGGAGCCTGGGATTATCTCAGCTTTCCACCCCACAAGTAGACAGGTAGTAGGTTCTCCCAGGGTCCCAGCATTCCCTAGCACATGGGAAATAGCTCAATTTGTGAAGCAAAGAGGAGGAAAGAGAAAAGAGAAAAAGAAGGAAGAGGGAGAGAGCTATTTAGTGTTCAAAGTAGTCTCATTAACACAGAGATGCAAGGAAATAACCCACATTTTGAGAAAGCCATGAACCGGGGAAACCATCACAAGAGAGTGCACAGGGGGATGCTGGTGGTTTGTTGTTTTGGGCAAAAGTAGAAAATAATTGTAAAACAGGAGGCATTGACTAAAGAACTGATCATTAGGTTCTCTAGGAAGCATACAAAGATGAGACTTAGCTCTAAGCCAATAGCTGTGGTGCACACCCGTAATCCTAGCACTCAGGGAGACAGAGGCAGGAGGGTCTCTGTGAGTTCGAGGGCAGCCTGGTCTAAAAAGTGAGTATATATACGGAAACCTTGTCTCAAAAAGAAAGAAAGAAAGAAAGAAAGAAAGAAAGAAAGAAAGAAAGAAAGAAAGAGAAAAACAAGAAAGACAGACAGAAGATTGCTCCAGTCCCCAAAACAAAGTACAAAAACAAACCTTGAAAGCCTTACCTAATAATTCATTTCAATTTCAGAACATAGCCTAAAATGCTAAAAACATACACATATCTCCAAAATATGAATTTAAAATATTAAGCATGTTATGAAAATTTATCCATATATGCAAAAATAGCATAAAATACAACCATTTTCAGGAGAAAAAAGAAGTCAGTATAGAAAAATCATACCTCAATACAATAAAACATTCTACAATCTAGGAATGACAGTGTATAACTTTAGTCCTGAAACTCAGAAGACAGAGGCAAGCAGATCTCTGTGAGTTAAAGCTAACTTGTCTACATAGCAAGCTATGGGTCAGCCAGGTCTACACAGTGAGACTCTGTCTTACACATTAGAAAAGAAGAAGGCAAAGGAGAAGAAGAAAAAGAGAAAAGAGAGCGTATATGCAAGGAACCTGTCACCAACATTATACTAAATGAGAAAAAAAAGATAAAAGCATTTTCTCTAAAATTTGGACTGCAACATAGTATTCAAAGTCAGCACAGCAATCAGGTTAGAAAGAAATAAACCTGATGTGAATAGGAAAACAGATAATATACATCTTTACTTAATAGAGCATACTGGTTCTACCAGAAAACTCTTAGATAAGTAGTTTTGGCAAAATAGTAGGCTACAAAATCAACATACAGGAATCAGTACCTTAAATACACCAGTAACAAATTTGGAAAAAAATCTCCCATTTATTTTATCTTTTAAAAATATCACCTAGGAATAAGCCTAACAAAGGAGTTGAGAGACCTCTATAATAGAAGCTATAAGCCACTGAAAAGAAAACAGAAAATAGAGTGAATAAGGCATTTGATGAAGGAAAGAACTCTCATCTTCCTGAGCTGAAGATGATACAATGAAAATGGTCATATTCACAAAAGTAATCTATAAACTCAACATAATCACTGTCAAAATTTCAGTGACATTCCTCATAAAATTAGAAAAAAAATCAATCCTAAAATTCACATGGAATCTCTCTCTCTCTCTCTCTCTCACACACACACACACACACACACACACACACACACACACACACACACACACACACACATACACACATCAAACAAACAAATAGTCTAAGCAACCCGAAGCATAAAGAAACTATGCAGGAGATATCAGAATACCTGACTTCAAATTGTGCTACAGAGCCATAGAGACTATTACATTAAAAATCTATCAGTTCAGCCTAAGATTGCTAAATAAAGACACACAGTCTGTAACATACTTTTAGGCTGTCAGCTTTACACTGAGCAGAACCTATACTAATATAAATTTATTCCCAAACTATGGTAAATAAACTACTCTAAACTGATATATAATACATATACCCCAAGCATTTGCCACTGTGATGCTCTTCTGGCCATTCTCCCCTTTGTCTTCCTACCCATCAACCATCTCCTTCCTCAACCACCAAACTTGCTGTTCCTCCCCCAGCAAGCCCTGCCTTCCACTTCCTGTTCTTCTGCCCAGCTGATTGGCTAAACAGCTGATAATCCACTCAGCATTCTTCCACAAGTGACATGGACTGTATGTGTGGGTATAAAAACAGTTCATGTAAACCAATGAACAGAATATAAAGACCAAGAAATAAATACATACAGCCAAGGCAAATCTTTATAGAGTTGTCAAAACAAAAACTTAGGAGGAAAAAGATCACCAGTAGTTCAAAATAAGAAACAAAATTAGGCAATAAATATTTTAAAAAGTGTTCAGCATCATTAGTCATCAGTGGAAAGAAAGGGAGATTAGACAGAACTCTCAAAAGAAAATGGGTGGTAATTTGATTTTAAAAAATCATAATCCAAATCATTAAAGAAGGTTAGCAAAAGAATATGAAGAAACAAAGAAGGGGAAATCCAAGCCTCCTGGCTTTAAAGTCATCATTAGCATGGCAGTGCCCATTCATAAGCTCTTTGCTAATTTGACGAGTAGTGGGTCTTTGGCATAAAACTTCCTTTGGAGGTCAAGGTTGCTTTCTGCCCTTGTGTGAGTCACTCCATCTGGGATCCTAATTTAAGGGAGATGAGCTAACACACAAACAGTCCCCAAGGAATAAATCCCTAAGATTTGAACCTGTGTTTGGAGGTTGCACTGATAAGGGAGAGATTTCATTTCCTCTTTGCCTGCACTCATGTTCATCTGTTAGGAAGAACGACTGCTAACAGCATGTTTCCTTCAAGTCAGCAACCTGCTTCTGCCATCGGAGCAAGGCCTTGTACTCCAGCAGGACTCACCAGATAACTCCAATAAGTCTCTAGACTCTAATGAGTCTAGATCAGATGTCTCCTCTTTTTACATCCATCTAGTGTGATCAGCTTCGAGTCTTGTGGTAGCACAGAGATGCCCACCACCACCACCACCACCACCACCACCACCACCAACCACTCAGTGTGATGCATTCTTTCCACCTCTCCGACATCCTGTGGTGATGACCGATAATGAAATGTGTCCCACTTGGTGTTGTTTTTCTTGGTTTGATATGCCTTCTTAGGATTCCTTGTGCTTTCATTGTTTAGGGATGCTACTAAAAATCGAAGGTGCCTTGTTTCAGCTTGCCAGCTGAGTTTTAAGGCAAAAAAAAAAAAAAAAAAAAAAAAAAAAAAAAATGCCTCTTTATCCCGGGGCCCCAGCATTGTGCTTTAGGTGGCAGGCAAGCAGTGTGGAGGACACATTCCACACAGCAGGAGCCCAGTGCAGTTCCCTGCACACAAATGCCTGGAGAACGCTGAGCCTCTTGCTTGCAGTCCTTGTGAGTACCGAACTGGAGCGGTGCCATGGCTACCCTGATCATAAATATATTTCTTGCCTCTCTGCCACCTGAGATTCAATTGTTGACTCTAATGAACTAGAATTAGAACCACCAATTCTGGATTCTCAGATAAAATGCAAACTGCATCGGCTGCTCTGGTCCCTGTGTATTTATTTTGTCCTGTTCTAAAGCCATTACGAATTGTGATTATTCTGCTCACGGTGAGTAGATAAAGTCTTTCTCTTTCTCATTATCAAGGTTAGGCAAGAATTCAGGCAGTTTTTTTCTTTTGTAATGATTATTTAGATCAGCTTGTATGAGAAGGGGGAACTCTGAGGTGTAGCTAAACCCTGCTATAAGAATCTTTAAGAACAGAGCCTGGCTTGTCATTCACCAAATCCCTTTGTAAAACAGATGGCATCGAAGAGACATGCATACAGACAGAAAGGCCTGATGACAAATGATGGCACCAAGTCAGGGGTGAACTTGGCTGAGCGAAAGACTTTTATTAAGGAAAGGAATCACAGTAAGTAAACAGGAGCCATGGGGCAGAGGGAGTAGTCAGACACCACAACAGATGACAGGAAAAGAAGGGGGGGGGGGAGGAAGAGGAGGAGGAGGCCAGAAATTCATTATTTTAGCACAAGATTTTGATTGGCAGGTGGGTCGCACATTTTACTCTACATGGGGTTTGCAACATTGTCCATGTCATCAAGAGACTCTAGCATGTTCTGCCCATTCCACCCAATTTTCAAGTGTGAGCACATTCTCTTCTTCATAATTTGAAGCCTTTCTCAGTAATCAGTTTTTGGGTCACTTCAACCCATAACAGGACTTCTGAACCCACCAGCTCCCTTCACCCAGGCTGTACCCACCATCTCATTTAGTTCTTGATAGACTGCTGTGGTTTTTACTTTACAAAGGAAAACAGTCGGAAGGGCCAAAAGTCCTCAGCCCTCTTCAGCACATTTCCAAACAAGAAGAGGTGGCTGCTGACGAGGGTGGGTGAGCGTGATGCCAAGCTGAGAGCAGCAGCGGCTGCCTCTAGCACCCAGTTCTGGGCAATGGCACAGTAAGGATTCAATAGATCAGGTTTCAAGGATGGATAACCTTCAGTCTGAAAGAGGCTTCCTCTTCTTGCGACCCGTATCTCTGCAGCAGTAATTTTTCCATGGGTGCCATAATGAATTATCAGATTGTTGGTGTTTGGAAGTAGAGACTGAATGTCTCTCAGCTCCAAAGACCAGAAATCTGGATCCAAAGTGGGGATCGCACCTTGGCTCCCGAAGGCCTTAGGAAGAGCCTGTGTCTTGCCTTGTCTTGCTTCCTGCATCTCCAGTCTCACCCTGCTTTGTCCCGCATCACTCCATTCTTTGCCTATGAAGTCACACTGCCTCCTCTTCTCCTGTGTTTTACCCCAAGGATGCATCTCCAAATTCTATTGATTTTTAGGAAGATATTTGTGAATGACTTTATACCTCAGCTGTGTCTTCCGGAACTGGCTACCATGCCCTGGCCCACACCCCCTGTTCTCCTACCCCTCCCCTTGGTGCTCCCAATTTGATCACTTCCCCTTGGTTGGGAGACACAGCAGCACACAGAGGAAGGGGAAACAGGCTATTTAGATAAGACCTGATATGCTGTGGTTATATGGTCCAGGAGGAGGTCCCCTTCTGTCACAGGCCTAGGGGAGGGGAATAGGGCAGAAGAAGGAGGGAGCAGGAACAGGGAGATACAAGTGAGGGGACAACAATTGAGATGTAATCCGAATAAATTTGCTTTATTTTGGTTTTTTGTTTTGTTTTTGAGACAGGGTTTCTCTGTGTAGCCTTGGCTGTCCTGGGCTTACGTTGCACAGCAGGCTGGCCTCATAACAATCCACCAGCCTCTGGCTCCCAAGTGTTTGGATTAATGGCATGTACCACCATGCCGGGCTTCCGAATAAAGTTTTAAAAATTAAAAAAAACAAAACAAGATAAAACACTTCAGACCTGCCTTTTGCCAAATATCTCAGATTATGGGGATTAGCTCTGGATGTTTCTTAGGTAATGGACTCCCTTTCAATGCATGTAGTTTTCATCCTGTTTGAACTGAAGGGGCTCATCTCAAAGATGAAAATGATAAACTTCTACCTTTGTGCTATTTGGAAAGGAAAAGTAAAGTACATTTCTCACTCAAACGTTTTGAAAAGATTACATGTATGGTTTTTCAAGGGTTTTCCTGGTTGCTATTGTAATACGTTTCAGCCTCCACAGCACTTTGTCCCCTAGAGGTTACTCCTATGTGCTCAAAAATGCACCGATTGCCATGTGAAGCCTGACACCACACAGCCCACCCAAGCGCCCTTGGTCACTGCTTGTGCTTCACACTATGGCAGGTCAGCTTGTGTCCGGGACCTGCCTGATGATGCCCCCAGAACAGTCAGCACTGCGTTCTGTAGCTAGGTCTGCCATTCCCTACTCTACCAAGACTGTTTTCTGGAAAAGCTGCCACTCCACAGACAACATGTCACCACCATTGTGCTGTGGGGTGTCACAGAAGCCCTGGAGGTGCCAGAGAACCCCAGTGCACTTCTTCTTTCCATGAGCACAAATGGCCATGCACTCTTGATGAGATACAAAGATATGCTCTTTAATTGACAAGTGACAAGTATGAGATTTATGGATCCATCTACAGCTAAGTCTGATCACAAATCCAAGTCCTGTGATGAACATATAAGGTACTGTGTGCATCAGAGATGCACAAATCCCTGTGAGAAGTAAAACTGAACCCTGAGCTGGATTCCTCCACCATACTTCCTCTCCCTGTCACAAACACACAGATGTATGTTCCTTGTATGTCACCTACACTACACGGTAGTTACTCAGTAAACAGGATTTACACAGTGTAGGCTGCCAATAAATACATCTTAGCCAATGAATATATGAATGTTTATTAGAAGAGAAAATGGTAATATCACTCATAAGATTATAATCATTCAACTTGGCCTTGAAAGCTAAGCTCTCCTACTGTTAATTGGCCATTAAGCATAAGTCTCTAAATATAGACTTTTGTGGATTCATCTGCATGCAGAGAGCCATCACACATGTCTGATAAAACTCCACTGCCAGGACATTTGAGCTGGAGAATTACTAGTTACGTGAAAGTCTTTCAAAATTCTATGAAGGGGAAAGGACTTGATTTTATCTTGAAAAGCTAGGAAAGAGTCTTCTAATTCTGAAGTGATGTTTACTAATGTGAAAAACTAATGTGCTAAAATATCTGTAGTTTGATTTCATGGTGAAAAATAATGAAAGAATTTATTTTTTCTCTTTCCAAATTTTAGGGGAAAATAACTGATAAAAATTATATATGTGATACGTACTGTATTATATAATATACAATAATATATTGCACAAAGTGATGTTCTGATTAATACACATGGTTTGAAATTACTGGTGTAGCCATCACCTCATGTGGTTATCGTTTTGGTGTCAGGTTAGAGAGCTAAGATTGACTGTTATGTCGTTAACTATAGTTACCGTACGGAAGTCTAGGACATATTCATCTTGTAACTGAAATTTTATAGCTTTGACCCAGGTCTCCCCATCTCTCCTCACTGAACCCCTGCCATCTTTCAGGTCCTGAGTTTAACTTTCAGGATTTTTCATGTAACAAGATCACGAAGAATTTGTTTTTCTACATCTGGCTTATTTCACTAGGCACAGTGTCCTCACGGTTCTCCCATCTCGTCCCACGAGCTAAGATTTCTCGTTTAAGGCTGAGTCATGTTCTACTATAAACCTGATCATGTTACCTTCAGTTGGAAACCAGAAGACCCTCCCAGTGCTTCTGTGTCATCACTCTTGGGAATAAATGCTGCAGCAAATAAACATGTGAATGCAGAGACCTTTTCAAAACGTTGGCCTTATGTCTTCTGGGTATGTGCCTAGAAATGAGATTGTTGAGGCATGCAGTAGTTCTGTTTTCAGGTTTTGTAGGGGCTTCTAAACTGTGTTTTCCTAATGGCCACACTAATTTATAGCCTCACCAGTTCGGCCTTCTTTTCTTCATGGTAATAAATGTTTTTGTTGCTGTTTTAGAAATGAGAGCCTGAAGACCTAGGTAATTATGACATGCCCACGTGAATATAAAAGGCGGTGCCTTCCCCAATGCAAAGCTAAGATTATTTCCAAAGCAGTGTACCAAATACACAGGCGTAATTTATGTTCCACGGGCCAGTAACCTTCTCCAACCCTGGCAATCACCAGAGACTGGAACATACCACATCTGGTTGGAGCCAAGAGAATTAAAGTAATTATAATGAAAACATGTTGGTATGTATGCTAACATCTACTAGAAAATGCAACCTCAAGAAGTGAGCTACCATAATGCTGGGTACACTGTGTGCTCTTTCTCACCAAGCATATGAAGGCTGCAAATCAAGAAGGTTGGAAAATATGTGGGAGAAAGGGTGGGTTTAAATGCAATGGAAGGTGAAGAAATTGCAACAGCAGCTGCATTAGTATAAACTAGCAGAAATTGATAGAAATGTGGGAATTGGTAGTGCTGACACCAACCCACCTTCATCACAGCCCTGTGATAATACATCACAGTGTTCTGCTTCAGATGAGTATCTTAATTCTTTCTTTCTCAATCAGGATACAATGAGGAAACTGGTAGAGTTCCTACTCTGTACTTCCATAAGACCATTTTGTAAGTGTGCCAGCTACACCAGGAAATAGAAGAAAGACAAGGTAGGTCCTTTTCCTGGTAGCTGTGAGGTCCAGGGCACTTTTCCTTACTTCACTGGCCCTTACTGGTTTTCATCATGTGTGTCACTGATACAATAACACTGATGACCATCTTGATGTGATTTCAGACCACCGATCTGTATAATAGTGCTTGCTGAAGCTTAGGCTTGGACAAATGTTTGATAATAAATGGTGTGCTTGTTAATTCCTTGTCTTTGTCCAAGCTGTAGATTCAACTGCCAATAAGGCACCTCAGTTGATGAATTTCCTTCATCAGACTGGCCTGTGGACAAGTATGTTGTGGGACATTTTTTAAAATTAATGATTGATGTGGCAGGCTCCTCCCACTGTGAGTGGTACTTTCCATGAGCAGATGGTACTGTGTGCTATAAAACAGCAGGGTGAGCAAACTATGAGGATCAAGACAGTAAGCACCTTCTATGGCATCTGCTTCACTTCCTGCCTCCAGGTTCCTGTCTTGACTTGTCTTTCTGGCAGACTGTGATAGGGATGCTTAAGCCAGTTTCCCTTTCTTCCACAAGTTATCCTGGTCATGATGTTTATAACACCAACTGAGAACAAAGTAGGACAACAGGCTTGGCCACTATTTCCTAAAACCTGACCTCGCCATGTCACAAGAAGGACATTCAGGGTAATGTCCACAGTGGCCTCTTGCAGCTATTTGACAAGATCACCCTGGGAATTTTCAAAGGAGAAAGTCCTAAGTTTTTCTTACTATAAACTCTTGAGATTACTGGGCACGTGAAGTGCCCAATTCTTACTATCATAATTTCTTACCTGGCTTAGGGAAGTCGTTCACCACTTAATAGTGTGCTGTGCCAAGCGGCTCGCAGTGGGAGCTACCTGATGGCAAGGAAGAGGACCTCAGCCCAAAGAGGCTCTTAGTGCTTGGTGGGGATAAAAAAAAAGCAGATTTAAAATAGACTTGTTATTATTTTAATTGTCTCTATAGGCAATATACCCCTTCTTGGTAACCACCAGGCAACTTGGATTGCCACTGTCTGAACCCAGACTTCTTGATCAATTGTTCTAAGACATTTTAAGGACATCAGGCCATCAAAGTGGTTTTTTTAGCTTTACAGAGAATTTTGTTAAGCCAAGACACAGCACCTTGCTCAGGTATGCATTTGACAAATCTTCACAGACTGCCATCCGAGTAAAGACCTGCTGCATATTAGGATCCCAGCAGCAGATTCTGTTCCAAGCCTGTCCATGGCTCTTACATCTAAGCATTTAACTTCCCCACAAGCTCCTCATTGCTGTTCAGGATTCTTAAGATAGGTATGAGCTACTGTACTCTTTTCACTGTGCTAGCTAGGTATTAGAGATAAGCTAGCAAAGATGCTTCACGTGGCTTCTAATCTTCCACCCATTTCCTCTTGTTTATATAAACTACACTTCCCAAACTCAATCATCATGTATTACTATATAATTTTTCTCTACATTGACATAACAAATATCCCACGATTTGGTGTATACTTGAGAGTTTCTTTCACTTCATTCTTATATTTAAAATTATTAATGAGGAAATGCTTTCTATGACAAATAGATAAGTGAAAACTCCTGTGATATGGGGTGATAAACCATATATATATACATACACACACATATATATATGTATGTGTGTGTATGTATACATATGTATATATGTATATATATATATATATATGATAGAAATCAGCTTGTGTTCATTTTAGGTGAACTTGTTATCAGCTGATATGTTAGCGCACAGGGAGATGATCTGAAGTTAGAAGCACACTGACAACATTAGGACTGTTTATAAACTAATCAGAACCAAGGAAAGGAAACAGGTTCTCTGTGTGGCTCTATTCTACCTGACACAGCTTTGTGAACTAGAGTAAGCATGCTCTGTGCTTTGTCGATCCCTCCTAGGAGCTTTCAGTCACAGACTGGCTTGGTATGGAGAAACCTTTTGGCCGAAGGCCTGAAATTGCTTTGATAAACTGGAGTTAGAAACTTAATTCCAATGTATTTTCTTTCTTTAGTAATCTTCAGGCAGTATATTTTCACTGCATGTATAGATATCCAGCATCTTTTACTTCATTTTCCCCACCTGCTATAGGAGGTACCATCCTGTGCCTAGTAGTCATCCCCAGCCACCTAAAAGTCTGGAGCACAGCCTCCTCCTAACAGTAAGACACAGATTGCAGTAGTTTGTATCTTCCACAGTCAATGATGTTAGTACTCAATTGAAGCTTGAACATAGATTCCTTCCTTTTTAAAGATACTTAATCTAATCTTGAATTTTGTGTCAGGCTGGTATGAGACTCCTTTAAAGAAATAGCTCTGCTGAATTAGTGTCTCAGATTAGATTCTTGATTACGCATAGATCAAAATTTAAGCTTTGAATTCTTTGTTGGATTGGAGAAACACAATAGGGTGAAATACAGATAAATAATCAGAACACTGCTTAAAGCACAGTAGACACCCATCTGGGTCAGATTGTCTTGTGCCTTGTACTGAGTTTTTAACAGGTGGTATCAGGTTTAGTTCTGTATAAAATGTATTCTCTCAATAATTGAATAAGTCTAGTGTAATGGCTGTGCCTGACAGGCAATCCACACAGGACAGTTGTGTGGCATCCACAGAGGGAAATGATACTGATTTTCACTAAATGAGAAGAGAAGCAAACTAAAGAAAGGAAGGCTGCTAGTAACTGATGTGAGTGACACAGCCGCTGGGTGAATGCTAAAGCTAGTGGTCCAGGATTGCACAGATGCACTGTAGAGCTCTCCTGATCCTGGAGATGCTGGCAACCACCACAGTCTGGGATGCTTTGCTGATGTCACATGGAGTATGTTGGTTCATATAAATTCATCTCCATGGTTCTAGTATTTTTTAAATGCCACTTCTCCTCTATAAGACGGAACCTTCTGATTCAGGAGTTGTCTTCGTGCTGTGTGTTTTTCTTGTTATCCCTTGAAATCAACTTCTGATATGCAGTTTGTTTGAAGTTCCAGGTCACTGAGTAATTCCTCTTTGGCTTTCATGTCCTCTGGGAAAGTTCCCAGCTCTAGCATCGCCCACTTCTACTCCTGCTCTCAGGAAGAGCTGCAAATGACAGTAGAAAATGCCCTCGCCTGAGGCAAGGAAGCATGGGTTTCAAGCAACCAGAAGGTGATTTGACCAATGGGGATACTTCTCAAGGCAGCAGAGCTCGGAGATATTTTCTTGGCGTTGGCTCCTCCAACCTTAAAGAAACCAAAACACTGCTGAAACAAAAGTGGGCTCGGGGTGTGTTTAAATACGGCCACCATGATGTGGCGTACAGTCCCAGCAATCCCTTAGTCAGCTGACAGCCGAATCAGGAGTAGAAACAAGTTCGTGTGCCTGACTATCAGTTAGGCCATCCTTTCCAAATCAGAGAAGTGGAAGATATTTGATATTTTTTCTCCAAAGTAAAAAAATATATTTTAGCAATCTGAAATTCATTTATTCTCATATTTCTCAACTAATACTTTGGACATTGAGACAAAACTGGTGCCACAGGAGAGAGCGGTGTATCCTCTCTGACTGCCTGCTTAGTTAACATGATAATCATGACAGGCAACACAAGCACAATGAGTAACTTTATCCTGGGAAGAAGACACCGTGGCAATTGCACATTGTTCTCGTGGCTCTTTTCCTTTCCAAAGTAGAGCATCTGCACTGGGAGGCCAGATGTGTGTTATGCCTTAACTTAAAGGAAAGCCTTTTATGAAAACTAATTATGCAAAAATAAGGTAAATTGAACCTGGAGGAGTGTGCACATTAGACCCCGACTAGCTGCCTTGCTGTGCTTTTTAGCTTTGATTGGCTGCAGGGTCCCAGGATGGCTCTGAAGGATTATGGATGCCTCGACACAGTGGCAGGAGCCGGATCTTTGTAGCCAGACACATGGAGTCAGCTTTCACCCATCTTTTAGACTTTGTGTGACACCAATTCTTGTTGCCTGTGTCTTGATGACATACTCGTTTCAGATTTTCCACCTAGAAAATTAGCAGTAGCAGTGATCTAATAAAGGGAGTGGGACATCTGGAGGGAAGAGAGCTGGGTGGAGAACGGGATGTCACAAGTGGTAAAAAGTGGGAAGTGTTGGAGGCATGCTAAAGTAGAGTCTGGTCACTTTTATAGCTTCACTGTGCTTTCATCCCCCCTAGGGCAACTCGCCTGGGTGCGTATGAATCCAGAGATAGAGAGAAAATACACAGCAATTTTTTTCCAGAGAATAGCTTCCAAGAGCATCTTTGCTTTTTCTGGCCAATGCCTGGCATTTGAAGATGAGCGAAGATGAGGGTAGCAGCAGGTCCTTTGTTCTTCAGTGACAGGAGTGCACAGAAAGATACAGACTCAGGCAGACTGGCATCCATCCAAGAGAACAACCAAATACTTTGTTTATCCTTAAGAATTGAGGACAGAGGACAGTCTTCGAGGGGAAAGAACTGTGGCATCACCTGCCTCACAGCTTGCAGGACCTGGTCTCACTGAGCCTCTCTTCTCAGCTGCTTAGACAGGGATTTGGTTCTAGTCTGAAACAGTGCTGGACAAAGCAGGTATTTCCCAGGGGACCATTGGTAATAGCAGGCCAAATTGAAGTCAGCATAACTTGGGTCTGTAGCTAGGCTAGGGAGGTCGCTGGGCCAAGAGTCACCAAGGCCAAGTGGAGCATGGGAAGATCTGCATCCCCAGTGCCCATCAGTAGTCTGAAGTAGAGAACATCTCTAAGTGTTTTCTCATTGTTTCCTGGGACATCTATATGTAAAACGGAGATCTGTACCAACTAAGCTTCTTTGTCAAGTATCAGCTTGAATATTTCATGCATTAGAGAATTGGGGTTAAGGCTCAAAAAAAAATGCTTCTTATGAAATAAAACTATTGAAAAATTGCCTCCGAGTAGATTTCAGAACTATGTCTCCCAGGCTTCCTGGATTCCCCTGGAAGGGAAAGGTTTGCTCTGATCATCAGCAAATTATGGAAGGGGGAAAAAAAGCCTACACTGTTAAAAAACTTACCATGGTTTTCTTTTCTTTGACCCAGAAACTCCCTCCCTAATAGTCCCTTAAACATCTATTAGTGCTTGCCCAGATTATGAGAGCAGCTTTGCAATCTCTCAATTTTGCCCTGTCTCTGGGGGAAACAGACTTGCTGGAGAGCCCATGGGGTCTGGGAAGCATCCTTTTCCCAGCCTGCCTAGAGAGCCAAAGCCTGAAGGCCAGCCACAGACTGTCTGGCAAGGACAGACAGGAAGGAGAAGCTTCACTCCTCCTTGGCTGGACCCAGGAAGCTGCTGGCCTCCTTTCTCCTTGCCTCCCAGAGCAGAACAAAAGGCTGGGGGGGGGGGCTCTGGCTTAGTTCCTGTCAGCTTGTCATTTTGCTGGTGTTCTCATGGAGTGCGCTGTTTCCAGGAGAGGCAAGGGGCTGCGGAAGAAGCCCAGGGTGAATTATGAGGTGGACAGACTTTCCTAGTTACCACTACACTTAGAATCTCTTCGCCAGAACCTCTCCTCTTTCAATTCAGAGAAGTCATTAAGTGGCATAGTCATTAAAGAGCTCTTTCCCAGTGCTGTGGAAATCTGTTTTTCTACGTACTTATTATAAACAAAATGCAAAACATGTTTATTTCTAAACAATGCAAATTTATTGCACAAAAACCAGGTGCCAGTAAGTCTTAAACTTAGCGTACACACACACACACACACACACACACACACACACACAATGTTGCATGACACCAAAAGTCGTCTCAAGATCTGAACCTTCAGAAACCTGGCCAAATAACTCAGTAGGTAACATCAGTTGCTGTGTAAGCCTGAAGAACTTGGTTTGAGCCCCCAGCATCCCTGAAACAAGCTGGACATGGCTGTGCAATCTGTAACCTCAGTATGTGGGGGTAGAAATTTACAGATTCTAGGAGTCTGCTAATCAACCAGCCTAGCCAAAAATGGCTAGCTTCGGGTTCCGTGAGAAACCCTCAAGGCAATAAGGCAGAGAACAATAGAAAAACACATCTCATGTCCTCTCCTGGCATCCATCTGTGCACACATGGGCACTCACCCCAAAACTCATATACATTCATTGCTGTTATATATGCATGTGCATACACACACACACACACACACACACACACACACACACACACACACATTTTCCTAAAGAATCTCACCTATGCAGGTTCTCTGTAGTAGGTCCTGGCCTTATTAAAGCATTTAGTACATGTGCCTATTGCTACATGCAAAGAGATAATAAATCTTAACCGGTTTTGTTTTCTTAGTGCTTAATAAAATACAGAGGCAAAGAAAATGATGCCCACAAATGGTCCATCTGTCCTCTCTGTAGCTGGGCCCTTTTATAATTACACAGGGCACAATGATGAATTGTAGACAATGATCTTTGAATGAAAGTGATACATGGGTCCCTTCCTTTCTAGTGGGGTTTCCTGGCATGCATCTAGCTGGCATATGTTCTGGGTGACATAGTTCCAGGATGGGGGAATCCCCACTGATGAGGATCTACATGGAGCAGAATCCTTTTGTTGGATGTGAATCATAAGCAAGAAACCATCACCTGTGACATTCGATTACTGTGGTTTAGGGTCAGTTTGTGATGTGGTTAACAGGGCATATTAATACAAGCACCCTGCAGGTAGTGTGCATGCAGTCAATGTTTACTGAATGCACAAGGAAGCTCTTTTACCTTAACTTCAATGTGCTGAATTCATAATTGTAATCATAGCCAACGTTTTTAAGCTCTGTGTGCCAGGCCCCGGGCTAAGTAAATGACTTAACCCAATAACCAACCACTGGGACATTGTGTAACAGCCCTGGAAAGTATTATTCTCACTCGGGTGAAGAAAGGTAAATCCTGGAACAACTAAACCTGTCACAGAATATCGTGAAGACTATTCAAATGCTACCACTCTGACCTGTCCGCGTATCTGACTTGTATGTGTGTCTGCCCTACGCCCCTTACTTGCTTCCTTTGCTAGCTGCTTGTATGTTTGTATAGGCAAACTCAGCACCAGCAAAGAGGCTCCAGAACTCAGTCCTTCTTCCAGAAGCCAGCAAGGTTTCAGGATTTAAATCACTGTCAGCAAGCTTGTGCTTCCTGGTAAGGAGGGATGCAAGGCAGATGGGGTTCGGTGTGAGCAGAGGCTGGAAGACAGAGAAGCGAAAGCATCGCAGGTCACCCTAATCAGGCTCATGTTTTAAAATCAGTTTCTGTCAATGACTTAGAAAAGTATTTCTATGGCCGGAGTTTGGGATTACGTATTAGGTTACTCCTCTTTCAGTTTCCTCCCTTCTAGGCATGATACCGATACCCCTAATTCATTGTAACTTCAGCATAGCACAGTACCCCCCATTCTTTCATTCATTGCTTATTTATGAAATAGCCTTGGCAGACCTAAGACATAGTCACTCTTAGGAACACTCCCCTTCCAGGTTCAGATAGACACAGTCAGTGTTGGAACTTAGCACCAGCTTAAGAGTCATGTGCTGTTTCTTTCACTTCACTCTGCCTCAGTTTACAATCTCCCTAATATTTCTGTCCCCACTGGAACCCTAGTGATGGTGTGATGGAAACCTAGATTTCTATTGGAGCTACTAGCCCCAACGCATGCTGTAAGCTCTGCCTCACATAGTGTCCTCCTCCCATGAACACTGCCCACATGCCCTGACCTTAGACTCATTTCAGATCCATTCTCTTCCATAACTCTCCTTTCTTCAGAGAGCTCGGTACAGGTCCTACCTGTAAGTACAAATATATCTTTCATCCAGGAGTATGCTGACAATTGAAAAAAATAGAGTGACTAATATTTAGTCTTGAAAAATGGACCAGACAGTATGGTTGAAAGTTAACAGTACAGGAGCAGAACTGATGGACAGTGACGTTTCATATCGTGACATAAACATTTACTTATTTACCCATAAATTTCTGGCTAAATTCACAAACTCCAAATTTTCAGAAAAATATATCCTTTTCTTTGGGCAAAAGTTAGATCAGATTTGCTTTTGCTTGTCCTCTGAAAATTATGTTTCCAAATCACCCATGAATTCATACAAGAAGCTACACATAAATGATGCTATCGGTTCAGTGGTGACATCCTGCATGGAGCATGCAAGGAGGCACGCCATCACTGTTGACACCAGGTCCTCAGCTGCACCTGGATGGGGTCACTCATTTGACAGATCTTGAAACAAACACTCTTCCATAATGACACAGACCCTGCATACCCAGCGCTGCCCAGCCACCTGCTGACTGGTGGAAGAAATAAATGTACAGTAAGGAAAGGTTTAGAATGAACCGGAATAACCCAGGTTCACCTCAAGGGAGAGACTCACCACATATCCCAAAAACTAGGGATTAAGTCATCAAAAGGAAAGCATATTTCAATGGTTAGAAATAAACTCAAGTGTATTTGATTATTTTAAAATATATATTTTGCTTATTTTCTAAGAATGCCGTACAAGCGTACTGTGTATTTTGATTGTATCCGTTCTCCTTTCTGCACATCACTTCCCAGACCTCTACATCACATTCCCCTCCCAGCTTTATGTATTCAGGATATTTTCAACCCACTGAGCTATATTTGTTCAGTTCATCTGTTTGTGGGTAGAAGGTCACCCCCTGAGCATCGATAACCCACCAAGGGCTGCATTTCTCTATTTAATGATGTTTTGATAAATAACAATATCGCACTCAAGGTATCCAGAGAGTTAACTGACACAGAGTTTGTGGTTTGCCAGTCCTTTTTGTTTCCTGTTGTGGTTGTGTTTGAATGACACAGGAACAAGCCATTATTAGATATTTCATTTTCTCCCTCTTACAGGTGGCTTTATTAGTAAAGCTTACCAAAAGATGATGCTGGGCAAACTGTTCTGTACCAGATATTCCAATATGATCTAGGAAGCTACGATGGTGTGTGTGTGTGGCGGGGGGTGGGGGGCGTGTTGGTGGTTATGGCTTAGTCTCTTCATAATTCAGCTTTTCCCATGAAAATGTCCAGTCATGTGCCCATAAAAACCGAAATTATGACCTTCATTTTCTGTGGCTTGAAGTTAGAGCAAAAGTGTTCCATCAATAAAATCTTCAATGGTTTTTCGATCCTTATAATATCACCTAGCAATTCTCTCTTTGAGCTGAGATAATAGCAGCAATTAGGCAGCTTTTATTCCTCAACCCCTTTTAACTTTTGCTGTTCTACAAATGAGCACAGCATATACATGTAGCCACTATGGATTGAATGCCGGTCAGCATCCAAGGCGGGGGAGACAAAGACCCCATTCATGAATTATCTTCCTTTCTCCCTTTAGCCCCAAAGGTTAAATATGAAGATGCTTGTTTGCCTTGCTTTCCATTTTGACCACACGTGAAGGCCTTAGCAGAGCCCTGCAGATGGGTTGGGGACACAGGGCTTATGAGGATCAAGCGCACTTGCATTTATTAGTGGCCACTAATGGCATGTAATTAAAGTAATTACAGGAAGGCAAACAGACAATTAACTTCTTGGAAGTGTCAAGAAAAGGGTACTCGCAGAGTTTAAAGTTCTTGGACATAAGTTTCATCTTTATGTCCCAGAAATATTAAGAAAGGCGACGCTTCCAGAATGGGAGGGTAATGTTAGGCTTTTGAGAAGGAGCTGCAGAATGTATGAAGCGACAGCCAAGAGACATAAGCATCATGGTGGTAGCATGGAGTTGGGGGGGGGGGAAGGGGAAGAAACCATAACCAGCCTTCAAGATTATGACAACGATTAGAGCACCAGATAGTAAAGATGATGGTGATGTTTCCACTTTCTTTCACCCGTTCTGCATATTTAAGAGCATGAACCAGCCCTGATTGGGCTTGCTCAAAAGTCATCACTGTCGTCCAGTTTTTGCCAACCCAGCTAGAACATTGGTCCCCAGTCTACAGGCCAATCAATGGGAGGCAGGCATACTGCCCTGTACTGATACTTTGGTTACCAAGATTAAGTGTTCTTTGCACCGATATGTAAGTATTCCATGAATAATAGTATTCATTTTCAGTTATCATAACAAAATACCTGAGACTAACTCTTTTATAAAAATAGAGGGTTATAGAGTTATTTAGCTTGTTCATCTATAGCTTCAAGAACATAGAGCTGGAACTTTTACAGGAGATTCTACACCCCCCCCCGCTCATGTGTGTGTGCGCACATGCACACATACATACATGTGCCTGCACGTCAGTGTTGTAACATGGTGGGGGAGCAGAAAGGGAACAGATTACATGGAGTGGCTGTAATTTATTACAAGTGTTCTGTGAAAACAACTGAGCAAGCCAGCATTAATCTGTTCTCACATCACTGTGTTCCCATGGCCTGGCCAGTTTCCATGAGGCATCGTCTCCATCACCTCTACACTGATACGCTGAGGACCACACTTCCAGCATGTGGTCCTTCACATGATATGCTCCACCCATATCCATAGCACCACTCTAACGAATAGACAAATGTGGATGACTCAGGTGGGTGAAAGGGCAGCTGCAGTAGTGAGACAAGGCTCTCTCCTCCAACTAAAATGTATCTAATGACAAATACCAGCCCTCTGCAATCCAGATATGAATGCATTAGAACATGCCTTATGTTCTCTGTTTTTTTTGCCCAGCTATGGTCTTTGTTATTCTCACCCGAATATAATAAATAATCTCCCAAAACATCTCGGTTCCATCCCACTCAAAAATGCCTCAGGGTGTTTGCATGAGAAAGTCCTATCCCACCTTTCCAGACAGTCAAAATTCCTGACCTGCTCAGACAATGAAATGTATTTCCCATGATTCTGCAAATAACTTATGTCTAAATCTTTTTGTTTAATTGTATTTATTTCATTTGTGTATGAAGAGGGTTATGTTCTCATGCAGATGCCATGGGTCAACTTCTAATGTCTTTCCTTAGAAGTCATCTGCCTTGACGTTGAGGCAGGGTTTTCCACTGACTTGGAGAAGAAGGTTCAGTAGGCTAGGCCATGTGGCAGTGAGTGCCAGGGATCTGACTGTCTCTGCCTCTGCAGCGCTGGGATTACAGATCTGAGCTCTTTACACAGTGCTAAGGAGTGAATTCCAATTGTCATGCTCACACAACAGACTCTTGACAAAGACTGAGTTCTCCCTCCATATCCCCCAGTAAATTTTGAGACAAAGGAAGAGTTTGGTTATGAAAAAAAATGTGTAGGATAATATGAGCCCAGGAATGGTACTGAGAAAATGTGTGTGTGTGTGTGTGTGTGTGTGTGTACACATTTTTTTTCATAACCAAACTCTTCCTTTGTCTAAAAATTTACTTGTCATAACAATAGTGACATCCTTGTCTAATTTCTACCTCCCAGCTTCCTCCTGTGAACACCTAAGGTTTTATCTGAATCATTTTCACCCAATTTATTCATTCCCAGGTACCCCTCCTTTCTAGAGTAACCCTAAGATTCAGGAAGAAGTGCTTTTGCCTTAACTCACATTGACTCTTTCTGAGGACAGAGTGATTGCATGCATACATATGCCTTCATCCTGTCAGCTCCTGCTTAAATGAGAGGGCTCAGTTTCAATGTCACCTCTACCAGAAAGTCCCTCTTTATTTCTTAAAAATTTATTTATATGTTTTATGTATATGAGTGCTCTATCTGCATGTACACCTCATAAGAGAGCATCAGATCACATTATAGATGGTTGTGAGCCACCATGTGGTTGCTGGGAATTGAACTCAGGACCTCTTAACCACTGAGCCATTTCTCCAGACCCTCTTAAATTCTCCAGGCTGTACATTTGTGCTCTTTACATCATTCTCCATTCATACTATCACGTTGTATCTGAATGAGTGATGTGAAATTATCTAAGAGTGGGTTTTTCCCACTAGCATCTCTGGGAACTCTCCACTATCAATTCCCTGACCCTGAATCATGGCTGCACTATTTTAGGTGATTTGAACCCCTTGAATGACTCCTGAAGGACTCAGATCTGTAACAGCTATTTTGATAGGGTTGGGAAGGGTGTCTCCAGTAGATGAAGACAGTTCAGAGAAGATTTTAAGAGCTCCTTTTGAAGGGAGCAGTCACAAAACACTTCCAGTTTTCAGATTCTGAAATTACGGTCAGCCTGGTCTTTGGCATCTTGAACTCCACAGCTGGCCCCATTTACAGCTACAAGGTAGCTCAGTACTTAAGTGCACAGAGAGGATAAATACCTTTGGCAGACCTGAAAAGACATTGGATAGGATCTGAGAAAGTAGCAAATGTTTTTCAACGCTTAAGCTTTTTAGACACCTGAGCTCCAATTATTTGCAGTGGGATATTTTCCATGATTCTTCTCAAATAGGCCTTCACTGAATGTTTCCAAAAACAGGACATTGATAGATAAAAGCTTGTTTTAACTCATAAGCATCACAGCTTCTGGACACCTACCCTGAAGCTGGGCCACTGCCAGCCCAGTCACATACAGCTGACTGGGGGACTCAGCTCCACTGTGGAGGATGTTGACACTGCTCAAGACATTCTTTTTCCATCTGTCTTCAGCGTGGGCTGTTTTGGTTTTTAATATGCTTCTAGGAGGGAAAGAATATATGATACATATTATGTATTAATCAGTACCAACTAGTATGCTCCAGCTCTGTATTTGTGATACAGACTTGCAAAAACATAGTGATCACTGAACACATGAGCCTAAGAGAGGAGAGACTAGAGGTGTGATCACTCCAGTCTTGTTTATTGTAGAAAGCTTCTGCATTTCAGAAAGCTTAGGGAAGCATTCATCAAGGAAAAGGAGAAAAAACATTTCCAATAGAGACTGCAACATATATAATATGCCTTGGACTGGGCAGAGCAAGGCATGCTGGGAAAGCAAGCAACTTTCCCTTGGCTGGTGCCATAGTTTGACCAGGATCCCTGGGCCCAGATCCGTCCATCATAATGTTCTTCTTGTAGGTTTCTAGGACCCTCTGGATCCTTCTATTTCCCCATTCTCCCATGCTTCTCTCACCTAGAGTCCCAATAGGATGTCCTCCCCTCTGTCCCAGTTTCCTGGTAAGCGAAGGCTTTCATGGGACACGGCCCTTGGGCTAGTGTCCAGATATAAGTGAGTATATACCATTTGACTCTTTCTGCTTCTGGGTTAACTCACTCATTATGATCATTTCTAGTTCAGTCCCTTATGACAAAAATATTTTAAAGAGGATTGTTAGAAAACATTAATAATAAAGGTATTAAAGATATGCCATTTATTAGCTGTCTGAGATTCTGAAGGGTGGGATAGGGGATATCATGACATCATCAGCTGACCCATGACAGCTATTTCTGACAAGTATAAAATGACTTTGGAATGACATCAGAACTCTTCTTGACAGAGTGCACCTCCACTAATCAACTGAACTCAGAACATAGATGATGCCGAAATGTTGTCACTGATATAGACTACACTGTAACATGCATAGATAACATAACAAAATCTATTGTGTAGAGTTATATGTAGGATAGGCTAATAGGATTGCATGATGCAGGGAATTGAAAAAAGAGTGGTAATAGAAAATGACTGAAAACAGAAACATAAATTTGTAGAGTTATTACAAGAATGTACTAAGTGAATAAAAATGGAAAATTAAAGCTAGAAGTTGGTCAGAGGGAATGTAGTTAACCAGATTTATGTGACTTAGAGAGGGCTAGAATGTTTCAATTCATATCCAAAACATTTTATAAGTTGATATAGAGAAGTTATTCTTTATGGGGCATTTTATTGAGTGTTTAGGATACACCAATCAATAAGGTAAACTTAGTTATTTACCTTAGTGTACATGGAAATCCCCTACCTGAGAGAAAGCCAACACTAGATATGATCTTCACATTGTTGATTAGGTTAAAAGTACAAAAAAGAAAACCTATGGTTAAAAAAGAATTATTAGAGATTCAGAGCTTGGAGAGAATTGGGATTCGTTCATTTATACACCCTCACCATGGGACCAGTTGTCAGAATTATTGGTAGGGAAATTCTTTGCCTGTTGGGAAATAGTGACTCCTGCAACTATGCCCTGCAGCTGATAAGAGTATATGTGGAGAGTTACTATGAGACCGGGGATGAGTCACCTTGAAACTTAACTGATTTTGTCATCTTCAGGAAAGGGAAGAAACGTCTTATCACCCTGCAAGATATGAGCACGGTGGGACACGTGAACCACTGTGTTTTCTGTGTCCCTTCCACAGAATGAAGAGGGCAGTCTGCTTGGATTCTGTCTACTGAAACCAACTGTTCAGTGTAACTGTCAGGCGTAGTAACTGTAATGATTAAGTAAATAGGCTGGTCAAATTTCTGTCGATACTTAAATGAGATGTTTTGACTCAGAACTTATTGAAGTCCATTGAAAAGACTTTGAAGAATCACAACATGTTTGTTATTAGTGGCAAGTGGACTAAGCTGCAGTGTTCACCTTCCCACCATGCTGCCTTTCTTAGTAAGAGCTTATGAGCATGTCTCCACACTCATACAGTAGAGTAAGTGTGTGCTGCTCAGTTGTTTATCACTGTGTTTTGTGACTTGCTTGGTCTTCAGAAAATGCTCTACATATCAGGCTTTATGTTTCTGATTTCAGGGCCATTATTCATCCATTCTTGGACTTCATGTGTGCAAAAGCTTAAAGTCTATTTCACATTGGACTTATCTGGCAAGTTTTATTTAGTTCACGAAGTTGCTGGATCCTTACATTAATGGTTAGCCTCAGAAATGGATTGGCCCTGGACCTCTTTTCACACAGGAATCCTCTCTCCATTCTTTTGGCACCATTAGCACTACGTCTGCATTTAGAAGCATCCTAAGCACACTTTGGCTGCAGAAGGAACATTTTCAGTCCCTTCTTGGCAGTAGAGTTATCTTCTGCCTGGCACCGAGCTGAACACATTCCTCATTGTGCACTACTTTTGGCATTATCTCAGCAGTAATAGCACAGAGGCACTTCCTGTGTGGAGCTCCCACCATGCTCTACCAACAAGCATTTGGGGATACTTCCTGTGTAACATTATTAAAACTCCTCCTCCAGCGGCGACAGCGGGAGGGCAATTGTGTGCTCTTTAGGAATGCTACTCTTGTCACACCATCAGAGATTCTTTTACCAAGAAGAGTACAGGGATGCTTTGATGAGGGAAGCATTTTCTTGGAACTACTGCAAAGCAACTTTAGATCTTAGGTATTTTATTTCCGGTATTGTTGGAATTCTTCAAAAGTATCTTAACACTACCCCCAGTTAGCTGAAGAATTTAATATTCCATTCCCTTATCAGATTCACTTAAGCCATAGAGGCCTAGACATGAAAATGACAAAATATATTCTTGTTTAAATCATCCAATGATCTCTAAGCTTAATTGCATCCAAAAAGGAAGCAAGGGCCTATGAGATCACTCAGTGGCCCAAGCCACTTGTTGCACAAGGATGATGACGTCAGTAAAAGTGGAGAGAACCAACTTCACAAAGTTGTCTGCAGACTCGTACATGCACGCTGAAGCCTCATGCATACACACACACGCATGCGACACTAACACTAATAATGATTTGTAAAGGAAGCAAAATATGCATTGGATGTATCTTTTGTGATTTTATTCAACAGTTAAAAAGGTAAACAAAGCCACGATCTAAACTCTATCAGTGTCAGGAAAGCAGTGAATTCAAAGAGCAACTTAAACATGCAGAAACGTGCAGCAAGTGGAGCGAATAGAGCTTGTCAGGGCTTTGTGCATGTGTGTTCCTTGTGCTCATCCATTGGCTCCTTCTCATGTTTGCTTAATTGTTTTTGTCTGTTCCAGTTTGTTTGTTTTGTTTTTATCTTATCTTATTTTGTTATTATTCATTAGATGCTTGATTGTTTTCTAACAAGAGAGAGAAAGTGTGGGAATTGAAATGGGAGATGATGGAAAGGGTCTGGGAGAGCTGGAGGAGAGGAAACTGCAATCAGGATACATTGCATGAAATAAATTAATAAAGAAAAATGGACAAAATAATAAAATTACAGAATTGTGAAGAAGGGAGAAAAGAATGTCAGGCTATGCCTGGTGTAATGGAGCACAATTGTAATTGATTGACTTACAGGCTTATTTGTTAGGCTTTTACCACTTATTCATTGAGGTTGCACTGGCTGTCTATAGCATGAATACCATACATATAAATGCAACTTAGGATGAGACAATGGTTTTCAAATGCTTATAAGCATTCATTTTAGAGAACACTCTTATTAAAAGGTATGTGGCTATAGATCTGATGTTACAGAAAATATAGACGCACTAATGTCATAATGCTATAAATGACATGTCAGTATCACTATGAGAGCAATTAGTCTATATCCACATTAAATAGTAGGTCACATTGAATGAAACTATTCTATATATTTTTTATCACTTCCATGTTTTTAGGACTCTAGAGATGGTCAGTTTTTGGAGGAGTAGCTGTAATTTGAAATAATGAATAAATAAAATTTGAGGATAATTAAGTAGAGCTCCAGCATTCCTCCTGACATACATAATAAGGTCACCAAAGTAGGTGTATAATCAAACGTTTTGTTGAGAATAAAATAATGTGGCATACTCACACTGAAACCTATATGAGAAAGAGTCAGAGGAAACATAACCCAAACAGAATAATGTCAGGCTCAGCTATAATACACATCCACTTTTCCAGAATGATGTCAATAAATTATATTAGCTCATCCAGAATTTATGACACATTGGGAACATCAGAAAGACCTAAGTAATAGAACATGTATCTCCTCAACGCAAGGAAGAGATGGACAGCGCCACCCTGGAAGATGCCACACTTTATAAAGCCAAGGCATGTGGTACACAATGCAGAACAGCAACACTGTGGGCTATTTCATCATCCTCAGCTAATGCAATAGAAGAAGACAGCATCACTTCCCAAAAGGAACTAGGGAGATTCTGTCCACAGTGCCAGCAGCCTTGCTTAGTGCAAGTGCATGTCATCAGATTGTGTTTTCCAGATAATGGAAGGATAAGACAACCAGAAAACCTCTTTGGAGTGAACTTAGTGAGGGGACCTGGGATGAAAAGAGGGTATAGTGAGAAGAAACAGCCGAAGTACTTCACAAAGCCTAAATCTGCCGATGTCTAATGTCAGGGATACATAGAAAAATGGAATTGTTTGTACTTTGTGACCAAGAATAAGAACTCATTTTTAGTAAAACCATGAAGAAGTGTACAGGGCAGAGTTTCACAGCTGCACTCAATGTTCCCACTAATTCTTTCCATCCCTGTACTGAGAGAATTTGTAATGTGTAACTAATGTCAAGAAAATAAACAGATGTGTCCCCATGGGCAGGAGAAACAGTGAGAGGGTTTAACAGATTTTATGATGATAGAAGTTTTGCTGTTTGTTCTGTTGGTAGGAGTGTATCCTAGACCTTGGTTAGTAAAGCTTTCTTCTATTTGGTAAAACAAAGAGTCTGATAGTCCCCCAACAGCCGGTTTTGAGCCCTGTCTGGTGGGTCTCGGACAACTCTGGTACAGCCTCTGCTCCAGTCTCAACAGGAGCTCAAGTGCAAGGTGGCCAGACAGCTGGGTATGCATTGAAATGAATAAAATGGGCCTCTCAGAGGACCTCAGCTGTCAACTCGGCCTCGTATGTTCCCTGCTCAAGCTTGACTCTTCATCGAACTGGAGACAAAGAAATGAGAAGCTGTAGTTGAATAGACCTTTGACCTTTGAAAAGTCTCCACAACTGAGCGTGCACACCTTTCCAGGACACAGAGTTTGGTCCAGCAAGCTATTTCATGCCATAGATACTGCATCAATATTACAACTGACAAGAAATACGTGTCACGCCTTTAAAAAGGTCCTTCATGGCTTCTCCCACATATGCCCTGTAGTTCTCCCAGAGCCCATGACCAAGCCACGTAGAGGATTCAACACAAACCAGTTTTAAATAAATACTTATTGAGCAAACACTTTGCAGCAAGCACCTTCTTTATTAGTTCACTGAGAATTTCAAAATCAGCCCTTCCCCCAATATCTCCAAGGACAACATTGTTCTCCTTACCTACACAACATTGTATCTTCTTTTTCAATTTTTAAAAACACATTAAGTCCAATTTATGTGGCCGTTTACTGGATCATGGTCCATCTATCAGAGACCATACCCTTAAATAAAGTTGACTGTCCCCGTCCCAGAAGTTATCAATCAACAGTAGCTCTAAGTTAGAGGTGGGACTTTGTGCCCCACTACTCTCTCTATGCATGGACTGGATCTAGTTGCAGTCTGCATTGGTCTTATGTGTGCTGTCACAACTGCCCTAGTGTGTGCAGAAAACATTTCCTTGTACTCATTTACAGCCTCTGACTCTTAAAAACTTTCCACCCGCTCCTTGGAAATAGACCCTGAGTCTTGATAGGAGGGGGTGTGATATAAATATCCCACTTGGGGCTGAGCATTCCATAATATATTATTTTCTACAGCTTGACTGCTTGTGGGTCTGGTCTCTGAGCTAATTGCCCTCTGCTACAAAAAGAAGCTTCTCTGATGAGGGTTGCTAGATGCAAGAATCTATGGCTATAACATTAGGAGTCATTGGTTTATCACTACATCCACTTGGCAAAATAGCAGTACTCCATTCTCCACCAGAGTGAAGATCTGGTGAGCTACAGATTCTTGTTACTGACTAGAGCTAGATGCCATTGTAACCTACAGAGTCCATAGCCAGGTACAATTGACTGCTTGTCTCCTCTGAGAGTGTGCCTTGCACCTTTCAGAACTATAAGAGCTAACCAGTAAGGAAGAAGCTTCTAGGTCAACACAGGCTTGACGTCTACATGTTCTATGAAGTATGTGGTTCTCCTCAGGAATAGTTTTACTGTCTAGTTCCTGAGAGTAACCAGGATTATTGTCAACAGCCTGTAATGTTTGAGACTACATGAAATTCATTAGCCAAGAGCTCCTAGAGAGGTCCCCCTACTGGAACTTTCATTTCTTGTCCTGTGGTGTCTCTTATGGGCATCACTTCCCCTTTCTAAGGAACTCCAAAGTGTATATATATATATATACCATATATATATATATGGTAGCTTCTAGAGTAGTGTGTCTCTATATAAACTTTTAGAAATGTCTTTACCTTACTAAAGTCTCAATTATCCTCACCTTATTCTCACCTCTTCTCTGCCCTTCCATACGTCACCCCATTTAACTCTTCGTGTTCCATTATTCCCTTTACTCTTTTACTTTAAGTTATTTTAAATTTATATTAAAATACCCACTGCATTTTCTCTCTCTCCTCCCTTGAAAATACCCCTACAGCTTCTCACTGATACACTAACCTCTGTGGGTATCCCAAATGGAGCACACACAGATGAAGATTAACATCTACTTCATGACCTAGCTATATTGCTCTACACTCTGGGTATATACCCAAAGGGCTCTGAATCCTACTGCAGAGTGGCTTGATCGTCCGTGTCCATTGCTGATCTAATCACAAATAACCAGAAAGTGAAAACAGCATGAATGGATGAATGGATAATGAAAGTGTGGTACATTTACACCAAAGAGTATTATCTGGCTTTTAAGAAAAATGAACTTATGAATTTCATGAGTAAATGGGTAGAGATGGAAATGATCATTCTGGGTGCCATAACCCAGACCTACAAAGATAAACATCACATGTTTTCTCTTATTTGTAGATGTTAGTATGCTCTATATTTTTAATTTTTTATTAAATATTTTTACAAATAAATTTATATTATTACACATATATACAATAAACTACCTACAACACAATCAGGAAATATGTATGTATGTATATATATATATATATGTGTGTGTGTGTGTGTGTGTGTGTGTGTGTGTGTGTGTGTGTGTGTGTGT
>OU015742.1:24300954-24343415 GCA_907169655.1 Acomys percivali | reverse complement strand
TGTGTGTGTGTGTGTGTGTGTGTGTGTGTGTGTGTGTGTGTGTGTGTATCTCACATTCATAGTGTTTTGGCTATTTGTATTTGGCAGCCCTGAAGAAAACATATTTCCTATCTTGGTGAGTCTCAAATTCTGAATGTAAATCAATATCTATAATATCTCATCATTATCAACTTACAACATCTATCTATACATAAAAATATCTTAACCCCTAAACAACTAAGCTTAATTGTAAAACTAAGCTATCTGGTCTTCAACACCATCAGAGACTTGAGAAGGAATAAAATTAATCGCCTGAGTAGACAGGGCGTGCAGACAGTTTGCTGTCTGAACAGTCACCCAAAACTCTCCACAATTTTGGAGCATCATCTTCAGCCTTCTGGCCCGATATATCTGACAGACATATTTGTGAAGCCAGAACTATTGAGGACTTGCTTACTCTGTCTTGGCTGAGGTTGACTGTCTGCTCTGCTTGTATACCAGCTTGCCCATTTTTAGGCAGAATTCTGTCTATGGTAGAAATGAGAACATTTTGCCCAGTGGCTCGTTTGCCACATTTGAAGCCATCTCCATAAGGAGGTTCTTTGATGCTCATTATCTTCTTTAAGGTAGGCTAGGTGTTGCCAGGAGTTAACCTGTCTCATTGTAAATGAATCTTTGAAATAATAAAAACATCTTTAAATAACATGTTCTATTTTTAACATGGCCCTTTCCCTTCAAATCTAGTGTAACAAAAATCACCCAGGAACCTCAAAGCATAACATGCATGCAGGTATCACTTTCCTGGGTACCACCTTTCTGTCATGAAAATACTCATGCCTACAGTCTAGAGGTATGTACCAAGGTTCTCCATGCACTGAGGCATGGGCATCCATGCAAGATCCACTTCCGCAAAGAAAAGTGACTCTTCTTCTCTCAATTGCTATCGATTTCAGAGAGATCTTAATGATCTTTGGTGTCTTTTTGGCATTAGCTTACAATTCTTCAGTGAGCACCCCACCACAGGCCTCTGAGCACTTAGCAAGTATTTCTATGGTTTCATCTAACAGTACTGATCTAGTGCATGTTGCTGACTCAGTTATAAAATGCACTGCCTCCTATAGTTTTCTAATGTTTTTCATAATTTTTCTTCAATATTGAGCTGGATGTGGCATGTGGTTTGATATAGGAATGTGTTATTTGCTTTCTTTCTCAGCTCCTACCACCATATTGCAAGTCCCTTGCTTCTGCACCTCTTCCTCAGCTCTCTTAAAAGGTCATCTCTGGCAGACACTGAGTTTCTTATGCACATGCATTTGTTTCTAGTCCTTCTTTCTTTTCTATTAGTCTGTTTGTACATTCCTGTGTCAGTCATAACTGCCTTGCTTCTCTTTTATTTCTATAACTGCTATTTCTGTTGTACAGCAACAGACAATATTTTCTTTGCACATGGTTGAAAGAATACAGAAATATCCAGAGAAAACATGAAAGGCCCTTTCTTCCCCTCATTACTTCCCCTGCCTTTCTCCCGACTGTCAAGAGTTGGAAGATGTTATGCTAGTTTCCCTTTTATGTGTTTCCATATATACATGAGGCTTTGTAACATGTGTGGTGTGGGTCTTTTATAAATATAAATGGAGTGGTAGCATACATATGATTTTCAACTTGATCTGTTACTTAACACGCCTAGAGCTCTTTTTAAGTCAATGCATATAGTCTTGTCTCTCGTTCTTTTAAACAACCTCATAGAATTTCATGGTGTATAGGTACATATTTGTGTCTCTGGAAAAAAAAAACTTTTATTTTCTCTAAGACACTTTGAAAAATAAAAGGATAGTCCATAAGCTGGCGAAATGAGATTTGTAAAAACATCCATCTAACAAAAGATTAAAATTCTGGATATATAAAAATTCAAGCAAATAAAAAATGCAAATGTCACAATAAACATTTATAACTCAATAGACAATGGAAGGAAGCTAAATATATGTGCTCAAATGGCATATAAAATGATTTTTCACCCACCTATGTTTGTAGTGCCATTTTATAACCTTTCAGCTAGGGAAAAAAATCTGAGAAATCCAATAAAATCAAGTTCTAGAAAAGACGCAGTTCAATGAGGTCTCTCTGCAGTTGCAAACCGAAGTGGGTTGGGAAACAATATTTCAGAATAATTTTACATTATCTCATAGTCTAGATCATCCACAGTGTCTCACCCCTACCAATGATGCATGCTAATATAGGGGGAGAAACAGATATATACATATACCATCAGGACAATGTTTTTAGCAGTACAGTAACAACATACTTTAATCTTTCTACCATCCTACCAACCCTACACTGAGAAATAACCAAGGTATCTTCTGATAAGGGAACTGGATAAACCTCTCCTGACACATTCTGTGCTGGGGTCTAGTAAAGCATGCCTACAAATACATGTGTGTTACAGTACAGATGGCCCTAAGAGACACAGTGTGAATGAACAACAACTGCCATAAGACTGAGTGTGTGAACCTTTCCCACAAATTTTGCTAATAAAGAAAACCAAGTAGTGAGTTCCTGGTGGTTTTTGAACCGAATAAGATAAAGGAGAGCCTTGTATAGAATATGAACTGTAGCTGATTATGAAGACTGGGATTACTCAAATTCAGTCTGTTTCCATTTTTACTTATATGGCTATATATTTGTATTTATAAATATATGCACACTTAGTTACTAAATTCTGCAGAAATAATCTGCACGCGCTGTGTGACTCTTCTCTTTGGCTAATACTATAATTGTTCTGTTTGCATAACTGTGGTTTGTCTCTCCTTAAGGCTTAGAACAGTTGAAGAAAGAGCCCCCTGGTTAATTCACAGACTGGTGCATTTGGCTTTTGCACTTCTCTCTGCTCTCTCTTAGCTTTTTTAAAAAGGTGGGTGTCAACCACAAGAACTGAGATGAGACTGTGAAATTGTAGAGCCCCTTTATAGAAAGCCAAGAACACATTAACTTCACTTTTAGCGGATTTGGCTGCAAAAACAGAACATCTTCAGGAAGGAAATATGTAAGTAACGTGGGTAGAAAAGAGTGACGGTCTTTATCAAAGCCCTGGGGATAGAGAGATGGCCCAGCTGTCAAGAGCACTGGCTGTCCTTGCAGAGACCCTAGGTCCAGTCCTCAGTCCCAGGAAATCCAATGCCTTCTTCTGACCTCCTCTGGCATTGGGCCTAATATGATGCAAAGTTATATACATAGACAAAATACCCATACATATGCAATAAATATAAAATAAAAATAAATAATAAGGAAGCTAACCATAGTGGCGATACCTCCATATGACACTGAAAACCAGATTAGTCTAAATTAGACTGAAATTACGATGGAAGGAAGCCGAGATGTTTTCCATAAGTTACCACAGAAGCCACATGATTGAACAGAATTGTCTCTCCATTTCTTGGCTAAGAAGATAAATATTTAAAACACGATTAACACTTCAAGAATTCTCTCCCACTTCCAGTCCAGTGTGGAAGGAAATACACATTTCCGAGACAGACATACAAAGGGTAAGTCCCAGCTCTCCGACCCCTGCCTGAGTCTTTATACCTATCAACCAAATATGCAAAGGTGTTTTCTACACACCTGAAGAAGAAGAATGGATTTTTGTTTTCTTTAAGCATTTCCAAACTCTAGAAACAGTTTAACTGTCTTTCAAACCTGTCCTCATAAAGCCAGATGTGTGTGTCCCACTCCATGTCCACAGTTCTGGTTTGAGGCCCCTTACAAAGCCTGACCACTAGGGGCACTAGCAGAAGCACTGTTGTAACTTGACTTCTGATCCTGAAATGACAGTGGCAGCTTGCTATACAATAAGCACACAAGGAACCCTTTAAAAGAAAGGGTCGTAGATATGCAACTGGGTCTGCCTCAAAATTCACCCTTGTTCCCTCATGAAACAGATAAAGATACCTGACGCCTTTATTATATTTTGTGCCTGGGGAATTCAGTTCCATTATTTAAGTTTCTATGAACCATCCCCAGTCTAAAACAGGCCACAGTATTAACACAAAAGATCTTTTTCATGACAAGTGTAGTATTTTTATTTTATGTACCTGGATGGATTTCTGTGTACCATGTGTGGGCAGTGTCTGGGGAAACCAGAAACTAGCTCTGCTGGGACTGGGGTTACAGATGGTTGTGAACTGTCATGTGGTTGCTAGGAACTGAACCGGGGTCCTCTGGAAGAGTAATCAGTACTGCCAACTGCTAAGCTGACTCTCCAGCCCCAAAACATGCAATATCTTTAATTTTGTCCCATAATCTCCACAAACGTTACCAAAATTTAGTTTAAGGTCCATTTTAGAGCAACCCTCTGACTTTTATGTATCTAAAGTCAACTTTGGAAGTATGTGGCCTTAATTTGCAAAAGCACTATAAAATTTCTTGCTTCGGTTTATATTTTGTAGCATATACTTACTATGGAAAAAGCATCTCACTTTTAGAAGTTTATTTGGATAAATCAGATTGATAGATTAGATAGAATTGTATTTTCTATATACCCACACTTTCCCACAATGCATCATTGTGTGATTAGATGTGTATCCTTTTTAGACAGAAAGCTGATTACTGGTGGCAAAGGAAAATGATGGGCAGGGAATAATAACTTGATTGTTGTGGTACCTGCATCACTGTATTTTTAAGGGTCATCCCTAACAGGACCAACATTGCTACATGTAAATTCATAGTTCAATAAACATGACAAAACACCAGAAAACAGAAGAGGTCAGCATTTTGCATAAATTTTTGACATTTATTTTAGCCTCAGCCTTCATCTGAATATTGCCAACTCTGTCTGGAACCACAGATCCAAACACATTTGAATTTCATATCAACAAAGTTGGCTGCATTACAAGAGTGGAGCTGTTAGAATCCAATACTAGAAGTGTAGGCAGAGTCTCCTGAGCCTCACCTCTCACTCTGTGGCAGTCCTTGAACGCTGGGAAACTGATGCCATTTTCTTCAGTGGAATAGTCCGGATATATTGTGCGTATTCCAGAAACAATCCCCTATTCTTGCTTGTGCTAGCAATCCTAACTAAATTCAGTGGGCCAAAAAAAGTGCATCAGAGTAGGAGAGAGCTTGTTAAGAGGAATGGTTTCAGCAGGAGAGAAGGGAGATTATAAGAGAGGATGGTGGGGGAAGAAATCCCCAATATTTAGTAATGTACCTGAGAAGTTATTACAAATAATTAAAAGTACATCCTCATTAAAACCCAGAAGCCCACTTCTCACTGGAAAGTTAACACACACACACACACACACACACACACACACACACACACCACTTGACACTAGCAACAGGGATGCCATACAGTTCATGGATTCATGGAGGACCCAGGAGCTCAAAGAGTGACAGACTGTACTTTCATTATGGAAGTCTGTAGCGTTTATAGGTGTACTATAAGAAATGGAGGGTCATTTGGAAACCTCCAATTGAATAAAATCTATGGTGAAAATTTCAAGTCTTCAACTTTCGCAACCTAAAGCTCATCCATTTCCGCAGCGTAAATTTCAAATTCAAAGCAAAGATGTTACTCACTTGGAAGTGCGCCGAGTGTCCACGTGCTAGCTGGCCAAGCCTCTCCACATTTATTCCTAAGCATACCCTACCAGCTATTGCAGTAGCTTCACTGTCCTTTCAGGACCATCCTGTTAGTCACAGATGTCCATCAAAGAGCAAATAGCAGGAATTACACAAACAGCAATGGTGCAGTTGTGTTGGCTCTCACTGTCTGTTTCTTAAAATGCAATCTTACACTCCACCTTAAAATTAGAGTATGAATTCCTGCAGCCATGCAGAAAGTTAAACTGTGTATTATAGAGGTCACTGCTGTCTATAAAACACCTGAGGAAGACTCAAAGGAAGAACTGCAATGCCCTGAAAGTGTTTCTAAGCAGCATTAAAGCTTCAGTGAGGAGTGTGGGTATTACAAATCAATCTTCAAAGGTTTTGTTAAAGTTTAGGTATTGTAAGCATCATTTGTCAATATATGATTTAAATCTATTTAAATATATAAATGTATAATTTAAATATATATAATTATATATTAAATGAGTATATATGTGTGTGTGTGTGTGTGTGTGAATGTGTGTGTGTGTGTGTGTGTGTGGATATGTTAACCCAGTGACTATAATTTATGTAACATGTTGAAGGATCAGGAAATAGATACTATAATTCAAAATACATGATTTCTTGTATATTTTATCTCTGTCCTGCACACAAAATATCTGGAGATTTTATATATATATATATATATTTACATGTAATCACATATATCCAAGTGGATGCACACTCTTTCCTGAATCATTCTGTACAAGATAGCCAACCGTGTTCTCACTGCTAGCACTTACAGTTACATTTAGTCATAAACACAGTTGTTGGAAAAATAATGTAGCTGCTGTGGAAAAGACATTTGGCATTGGCGTTTTCTAATAATGTTTGACTATTCCAAACTTTGATTACCATATCAACATCTCAGGGAAAAATACTGTGGACAATCAATAAAAATACTGAATTTTAAAAAGGTCAACTACATAAGGGATTGTTTCTGATGTCTTACCATTTCCATTTTAAAATTCCAAGTGGGAAAAGGCAACACTGAAAGCTAGTCTCATGGCTGAGCCCAGTTAGTGGAATTTCATAAATAATAGCTAATTTTGCAAGACATCCTTTCAGGGAAATAGAGATTCCCTCAATATGCTTTCTTGGAAATTTTCGAATCACCAATTTTCTACTTATTGGTTATGTTCTATCTTCCCTTGTAGCTCAAGGCTTCTGGGTTTGGCAGCTTTGCCTTGCTGCTGAAGAGTCTCCTTCCTCCCTGGGGGCTGGGGAAGCTCTTACATTTCACAGATAAAATACATTCTTGCTCCTGGTAGCTCCTTCGAACCCATTAGGACTCTTTCTCTCAGGTGTTGTCTCTAAGTCCATAAATCCTAAGTGGGTGATTCAGAATTTAGATAAGGCATGTCAAGAGAAAACTTTTGTTCTAAGGCACTTTGGCTCGAATATTTGACTGTGTGGGAGCGTGTTTGTGCTTTGGGGTGGGGGACTTCTAAATCTTCTGATGTCCTATTGGTCTTCCTTCAAACGTAGTTTGGTTTACAATTCTCTTCATAAACTCATAAATGAGTCAATTATCAAGTCATTATGTGAACAAATAGAAGAAAGGAACATGAAAAATGATAAACTATTGAAAACTTTGCATGGTAACTTTTGCTTTTCTCATAAATTTCTCAGGTATTTAAAAGATGCCCTCTGCAGGGCACACAGGTATTAGTCAGTTTCATATAGCTTAAAGCTCCACCTAATGCTCTTATAAGGTTAATCAAATTTAATGAGATTGTTAAACTAATCAATATTTCTTTTATAGACCCATTTTTCACTTGGGCTCCAAAAGGAAATTCTCCAAGGAAGAGAGAAACAGTACTCACTAGGAAATGGAGCATAATGAAAACACCAGGGGCTCACCTCCATTTCCCCATTAAGCTCCGTTTTCAGATTTCTGATTACTGATGCTAATGTAGTCTAATGGAACACTGGAAGTGATTTATTATGTCTGCAGATTCAATATGTTTTCTAGC
This sequence comes from Acomys percivali, assembly GCA_907169655.1. NCBI lineage: Eukaryota > Metazoa > Chordata > Mammalia > Rodentia > Muridae > Acomys > Acomys percivali. Next base: position 24,335,820 of record OU015742.1, on the reverse strand, counting down.
TGGGCAAAAACTAAGTAGTCGAGTGATTTTTTTTTTTTTTTTTTTTTTGTCTTTGATTTCCATGATTCATCTTACGCTATCGTTGGTGCTCTATATAAAGTGTTGGTTCTCTGTAAAAAGGGCCACCCAACCACTGGTCCAACAGGTGGAAATTATGTTTCTGACATGTCTGCCATTTTATGTCCCTAATGTCTTCTTTATCATCTTGAAGACCTACCAACATTTTGTAGTGCCCACAGAGACTTCACAGCCAAACTCCATATCCCATGGACTGGATTCGCTCTCCTCTCAAAGAGCAAGGCATATGCACATCTTGGTATTTACCTCTAGAAATGGCCCTTCCATTCAGCTTATAGCTCATCTCTAGTGTAGCGGTCCTCACTGCCCCTCGATAGCACGTTTCTGTGGTCCACCCATGTCTGGGCTCTCCACGTTTCTGTGTTATTGCGCCCTCTCCCCATCCTCCTACTCTCTCGCTTTCTGGACTTCCTATCAAAAGCATTCAGCATCCTAATCAAGATTGCAATTTCTGACTGACTGTCATTCTACCCTTCCACCTATCTGGTCTCTGATACAGCATTGGGTGCTGTGACTTCAGCATACCTAAACATGCTTAGAAAAGCCTTTGCAGATGAGCACATTGTTTTTGTTTCTGTTTTTTTCTTTTTTCTTTTTTCCTACATTTGGCTTGGGATAACAACATTGCAGCCCCTCAGTTCAATACTCGTAGGCAAATGCCGACATCTCATCAATGGCTGTAGATCCTCAGTTGCCTCATAATCCTAGAATTACAGCTGATAGCCCCTTCGTTTTCCATCTTAGGCTCTTATAGCCACTTCCTTCCTTTCTGAAGGAGAAACATTCCTATTTGTTGCCACTATATATTCGGGACTTGGTTTGTTTGTTTGTTTGTTTCGTTGATTCCATTTCTGATTTTCTCTTAATCTCAAGATCCATAAAACATATTTTACCTTGGCATTTTCAATATGATTTCTATATTCTACACACATTGTGGGGGAGGGAGAGAGAGCAAATCCTTTCGTCATCTGTCAATCACTGGTTTTATGGCCATTCATGTTTCACATTAACATTAATACTTAGTTAATTTTGAAGTTCCTATTTTTCTTTTCTGAATAATTCTCATTTTGAAAATGCTTAATAACACTATTTCTCTCTCTAATCTATTTTTTGGTGTCAAATTTCTCTCAATAGGTATTCCTTGAGTATTTAAATATAGCTTCTGTTTCCTTACATAGCTCTAGAATTCCCTCCCAGTACATCTTGGCAGGATCTGTGGTAGTCTTTCCAGCATCCCCACCAATGAGTCTAAAGGCAACCTATCTTCTACTTTAACTGTGCTGTTTCTGTTTGGTTAACTGCAGCACCATTCTCTCAATTAACTGCAACTCTAGACTTGCAATTTCCTAATCTATTATCTCTGTTCTCATAGCACATGCTTCGGTCCTTCTTATCATCCTGTTAGTTTCCATTAGGTTCTTTTTTCCTGCAGATTTTGTCTTTATGCTTCTAATGCAAAAGATATATCAAGACTGCTAGGCATCCCATAGTAATCACCTCATAATATATAGCTCCCCATGATGTTCTATCTCTTTGTATATGTCACCAGTTTGTTGTCTAGAGCATGGCTTCAATATGATTAAAACCACCAATGACTTCTCCCACTGGCTGTCAAACTAAACCCAAATGCTAAAACCTGGGGAACACTCTCTTTATGATTTGGTCCATCGTATTTTAACAAACTTATGCCCAACAACTCCATACTAAGAGCAAGTTGCCAAGGAAACAAAATGGGTGATCTCATGGTCATTTAGAGTTAGCTTTTCAGGATCCAAATACTAACAATGGGAAAGGGAGGACACATAGCCTAGGCCCCTTGAAGAGAGAAATATATCTTTCTACTCCAATGTTGAAGCATTAGAGGCCAGTCTAGAGCCAAACCACAAGATGGACATATGTAGTTTTACATTTCATATCCTCTTTCCACACCAATATTACTTCAGATTATAAAAATCCTTCTCAGAAGGCTGTGGGGGGTGGGGCAGTGTCTGGGAAGGGAAGAACCTCTCAGGAACATATTAGAAGGAAGTATGCCAGGACTCCAATCCCCTACTGGTTTTATAATTACTCAGAATTATTTAGAAAATGAATTTGTCAGTTAATGCAATAAGACTGTCTCTGCCTCTCTTACCACAAATTGTGAAAACAAAGCAATTTTCACAAATGCTGAAAGATTTACTTTCAGATTCAAGGATTAACTCAAAGTGTATGCTAATGTTATAAATTGTGGGAAAGGTTTACTTCAGGGGCCCTGGGGATCAGGACAGAAAGGTCAATATTATTCTCCTTAAGAGTTTCCTGAAATGCAAGCAGCTTTCATGACTAAACCAGAGAGCCATAAGGATTACAGAGATGAGGGTAGCCTCAAGTCTAAGCCAAAACCTCCAGGTAAATTTATAGTCACTCTGCCACGGACATTGCCAATTACTGTACCATCATGTAGCATTTTGTTAACAATAAACTTTATTTTATGATGGCTAATGATGCTTGGTGGAGGAGAATATTAATAATTACGTCAGTTATCATTGTAATTTGCTGCATACACTTTGTGCATTTTGCTCATCACTTTCCTCGTAATGGTTTTAAATTTAGGCACTGAAATAATTTCAGGAGATTTTGTGTATCACTCGTACCTTCAAATAAGATTAGAGGTCAGGAAGATTGTGAAAGTTGGCCAAGATTGAACTATGGGCACATGGTGGAATTTTGTCATCGCTTAGTTCCTCTGTCCCTTTCCAGGACCATTTGCCCAGCCTTTGGCTCCTTCTTCCAGACTTGTGGTTCCCAAGACTTATCTGAGAAGCCACGCTAAAGTTGTGATAAAATGAAGCATCAATATCTTTACATCAAAAACTCTCAGTGTTCTGTGTATAACACTGTGTTCCCCTAAGCTCATCTCTTCCCTCTTTCTCCTCCTCCTACCCACCTCTCTCTGACACTCTGCCTTTAACTTCCTAAAATTATTAACTAAGCATATATTTACATTTTCTGATCTATAAATAAGGTTAATATATTGGAGTGGACATATGATTGATACATTTTTCTCTGATATTAAATTTAAATAAACATTTTCTAGCTTATTATTATAACAAACTATAATTTGTAGCAAAAATTGGAAAGGTTTAATGATATTGTAATATTTTATATTTTATATAACTGGCCTCATAAAATATGGATTAATATAATTTTGCATTGATTGACTTGGTGTGGTGTGTATGTTTGTGTGTATGTGTGTGTGTGTATGTGTTTGCGTGTGTCATGACATATCAGAGGATGACTTGCAATAGTTAATCCTCTCCACCCACTTCATAGATTCTTGAGATCAAACTTAGATCATCAGGCTTGGTGACAAGCACCTGTACTAACTGATCTATCTCACCAGCCCTGGATTAAGATTATTTTACAATTTTCATTTGAATTTGTTTTAAGTAATGTATTTCTCAGGATCATACACTTTGTGGAACTTGGTGTTCATCTAGATCTATGAATTGCTTATAGCACCTTTGGTGGACATGTCTGTTTAAATAAAAGTAGGAGCCATGTCCAGAAGACATAGGTGTCATTCTAATGCTTTTTATGGATAAGTCATGTTTTGTAGCCTTTTATTTCCCCCATAAAGCACCAGGTTCACAAATGGTAATAAGCAAGTGATTATCTCTGTATTTTGTTTCAGTCGCCCATGAGTAAAGGCAGTATGAACCGTCCTACCCACAGAAGTTCCTCAGGTCAGTGGGGCCGTTTACAATAGCAACCCATCAATGATAATCAGCCATCACCCTTCCCCGGGGAGATCTCTGCCCTGGTACAGCAGTGATGAACATCCAGATTGTTGGGATATCATTTTCATAGTGAGGATCAGAGGAAGACAGAGGAGACGTGCAGAGTGACTTTCTGGCCTTTTCTGTTTAGAAGCTGCTACTCTTGAAAAAGTTCTCTTTACTTAACATACATACTTCATACTTGGTGAATCACAGAAAGCCTGATTACACCCATGGCAGTGACATTGTCTGTAGAGATTCAAAAAATACCACCAAATGTAATTGGGCAGCTAAATTATATAAATGGGGAAGTATAAAGATACTAACATCTGTTGGCAATTCCTAAATTGCATGTTTCTGTGTCCAGTAATTGAGACTTTATTGTATTTATATAATTTAAAATAATTTAGACCATGATGTAATAAATGTGTATGAATTTATTCCATATTTATATCACTGATAAAACTGAAACTACTTTAAACACACTTATTAAGAGTAACAGCATCCTTGTCCCTTCTCCATTACTTGCAAATATTCTGTACTCTGTGAGTATAACTATTGAAGTTTGGTCTATTCTGGCACCCAGGTTTTACTGAGCAGAGTTCTAACATGACCATTATGACATGGACCCACAGGCCCATTTGCTCTTCTCCTAAACCTACTCCAAAATTTTCCTTTTACTGAGTCTAACATAAAGATAATTCCTTCCAGAGTCATTGAGTTCAGGTTTACACTTAGAAAGGTGAGTTTGCTGACACGCCCTTACAGATATCCTACAGAGCTGAGATGCTTGAACATTGACAAGTCTTGCTCTTTTGTCACTTTAAAACAGCTTTTATACATCAGTTCCTTCCCTTGTGAAATCATTTTATATAAACAACTGCGGTTCATGAAATGAAATTGCCCCTAAGCAGTGTGAATAGTCCTGGTCTAAGGACCAGTAGACAATGCAATGCAAAGTATTGAAGTAAGTTAGTACTTGTGGAAACAGAGTCATGGGGAAGGTGGGGGCAACGGTGTCACAGGGAGGAGGAAAATAGTCATAAGGGGGAACAGGGTCACAAAGGGGGGAGAGTCACAAGGGGGTCAGAGTCATAAAGGGGGGGAAGGAATCATAAGGCAGGACAGTCACATGGTGAGACATAGTCACAGCGGGAGAGAGACAGACTCACAAGGTGAGGTTCTCTTCCGCTGCTCAGATGTTAACGGCTGTAGCTGTTAGGATTTTGGGCTTGTGGTTGAACAGTAGTCACCAAGAAACTTTTCAGCTGTGAGACTTCTTTGAGGGGAGGAATTTCCCCTTTCCATTCAATTTGTTGCTAGAGTTTTGCCACATGAAACCAAAGATAAGATTTTGTCAAGATCTTGGTGAAGAGACATCTCCGTGTCTAAACATGACATGTAGGGTCTAGTTCAGAAACTAGATATGTCCCAACCATCAAATGTCTCCATTTGAAGGTTAGGAAAATGGACAAGTCAGCAGAGGATTCTGGGAAATGATCAATATTAACAGCTATGGTGGTCATCCAGGGTCAAGGAGCCCAACGTGAGTCATTTAATAAACACTTATCACTTACATTAATTGACAGAGCCATCAGCAAGCTGTCCGTAAATCCCCAAAATTGCCAAACATTAAAAATGTTGGTACTAGCTACTGGTTGGAGGCCTCTTCCTGTTGCTTTACCATAACTTTCATTTATATGCTTATTTCTCCAACAGCAATTAGGCATCTGTCCTGTAGACCTCTTTAATATCACACCGCCTTCTTGTCAATTATTCGGCTTCAGAAACCAGGAGATAGATCATTTCATCTTCAGCTGGATGAACCCAGAATAGAGTAAACAAAATAAGTCCCCATGTTTCCTCAGTGCCTACATCTACACTAAAAACAATCTCACCATTTAGCCAAAGACAGATGACATAATGAGCCTAGCAAGTCTGTGCCATGCACATATTTCAGCAGTGACCGTAAAAAAGACATCACACTCTTCATATTCCACTCCATTTCCTAAAATACGGTTTTTTCCTGACAGGAGACAAATTAGATCATCACACTGTATAGTGATGGGACCCATCTCTCTACAAGGGTTTGATTAAATGCCTTTGACCCATGTCATTGGCCACAGCAGGTGAGAGAGAGAACTACAAAAGCCTAGTGCTTTCAAAGTATTCTGTGGCAAGCGGGCTTCTCTGGAAATCTGGAATTTAGGTGTGGGTTCTCTGAGCCTTTGTTTTACATTGCCTGCCAGAAAGGGGCTTGCAGAGATAAGACCACAGAGAAAGATGCTGCCCTTTCACCTCTGGCCTGTAGTGGAAATGAAAAGAATGACATGGAACAAAAATATGAGAAGCTATGCAGTAATTGATAAGACATGTGACCCAAACCATGTGACTGTGACCCAGAGCATGGCACACCGTCTATGAAAGGCTATTTTCTTCTACCTCAATAAATGAAAACAAATTCTCAGACTATTTCCTGTCATATAAATGTTCACTGGGACGTGAAATGTATCTTGACGCTACCTTCATGTACCAACACTGTTCTGCCTGCTACCACGCCTGCATCCTGTGACCCACACTATTAGATCCAAAAACCCTTCCACCAGAGCATGAGGAATATTTCTCTCAGACTGAAATCAATCTACTGTGATTTCCTTATATGAACCAATGAAAATGAGAAAGCTGAAGATGCCATGGTCTCCTTCATCTGCCCAGTTTCATCTTTATTTAAAGCCTAGAGCACTCTGCATTTTTGTCTTGATGCTTGATGCAGAGTATCAGTAATTATATTAGTTTGTGTTTTGATAGGCGTGAAATGTCAATACACTTTCCTGCCTCAAGTAGTATCTACCTTAATGGACATGACTATATACTTTGAATAACACAATACAAAGAGTTTTTAAAACTCAAATTGTATTTTGCACATCTTGGGGAAAGGGGGCTTTCATAATAAATGAAGATGGGATTCTAATGTTCTATGCTATTACATCTATTATGAGGGAAATGGTTTTCTCTGTGTTGATTTTTCCTTGAAGTAAACCTGCACCTTGGTCACTATTCATCATGCTGACTTTTAATTCCAAGCCTAAGCTGCAGTTACCCATGAGGAAAAAGAAAGCAAGTTTGACTCCAGCAGATCCCTGGACATCTGCTGCTTGTGGAGAGAAGCCAAGGTGACCTGGGTGAGCTCAGAGGAGGAAGAACATTAGGAGAGCCAGCTTCCCCATGCCTCACTAGTCAGAGGATCATGAGCGACCAAGTTGAAGCCCCTGGGTTTTTAATATGGGCATTGTAACCAATACAGAATTTCCAGGAAGATAAGTTTGCCTTGTACAAAGCCTACCCCTTATGAAATGCTTAATGAATACAGAAATCGGTAGTTTGTAGATGACTACAGGATTTGCTTACTGTCCATAAGGTACCATATGCCAAAGCCAGGGTGCTCTAAGGATGCAGATCCTGGAAGTTCTATCATGTACTCAGACCCAGTGCTAGATGTTAGAAACTGGTGACATGGGCCCAGAGATTGCAAGTTATACTGTTTTAAGTCCTATTGCTTACATTAGAAACACATCAGGCGTACCTTTTAAATGTGTGCACAGAATAGGGTTGGAAAGACAGGCCTTCTGCAGAGCAGCTGTCTCGAAGAAGGAACCTCCCTGGCAGACACCCGGCCTACCCTAGTGTTTGATAGTGCTGTCATGTGCCTCTGTCATGAGCCACGCTGCTAAAAATGCATGAGTATCTGAGGAATTCAGTTACTCTCCACACTTTGAACATTGTATAGAACCAGCACTGTAGGAGAGCAATAGTGGGCCTAGAAGTTACACAAGAAGACGCTGGGGCTCCTGAATCTTAGTGTTTAGCATCTTCAACACATTGCCCTGGTATTCTCGGGATCATGGAGAAATGCAAGGGTTTGACCCATCTGCATAATTCAGAATATTTGGTGGACAGGGTAAGAGGATATATTTATATTGTAGTGGTAATAGGAGGCTTCACGGAGATATCTGTCAAGTGTTCGTGTATCATATTACATTCTTTCTAACACTGAGATTTTTACATGTTCCGCACAGGCAATTCTGACTGTAAAGTAATGCAGACACTGTGAGAAATGAGAAATGGTGGTTGAAAGACTGCCCTGGGATGTCAGAGATGCAGAAGTCTCCCCTGAAAACTTTTGAAAGCCACCTCTGTTCTCGGCATTACCACACATGCTCATCCAAAATGATGTCAGATGCTGATCGGCCTAGGATCGGCCTAGAATCGTTCCTGTCTTGCGATTTGAATAACCAGTGGGGATTTTTCTCAGTGTAACAGTCAGTTGATAAAGCTGACCCAAACTGAATCTTCACTCTCTGCTTTGGTCATTTTGTGTTATTCTCCAACAAGTGCACAAGATGGCCCTCATTGTTATCTCTGCTTTATAGGCAAGGAGAGAGACTTAGGGACGTCCAGTAACCTAACAGTCATCAAATTAATAAATGACAGAACTGTGTCTTAGCCTCAGACTCTTAACCTCCAGCCTCTACTGCTTCACACTCAGAGCGAAGGACACACATGTCTGACCCTCTTATTAAACACTCAAGTTTTGGCATGTACTGTGAAAACATTTCATGGTTACAGCTCTCAAGATGGAACAAGATGCCAGGTCATACACTCAGTCCTGCCGAGACATCAAGGCTGTTGGTGATTCCCGTGGTGTTGAGGGAGGGGAACAAGCCCACTTTGCTCAGACTGTCTGTGTATGGAGGTAAAGCTGCTGTTCTAGAACTGTCTAGCAAGATGGCATGAATGCTGACTGCTGCTTTCTCTTAGAGATAGCATCAGTAGCTCGGCTCATGTCTGCGTGCATGCCTATGTAAACACACACACATACACACACATCACATACATGCATACACACACACTCCACATACACACACCACACACACACATACCACATACACACACATCACACACATATACACCACACACACCACATACCACATACACACACCATACACACACACACACCACATACATACACACACCATACACACACACACCAGATACATACACACACTATACACACACACGCACACACACCACATACATAGACACACCATATACACTATACACACACACCACATACCACATACACACCACACACACATACACATCACGTACCACATACACACACCATATACACCATGCACACACACACACACACACACACACACACACACACACACACACACCTGAACACATATCATATTACATACACAGGACAGATTTAGGCCTCACTTTTCCTCTTGGAAAAAAAATTTCTGTTTTCCCCCTCATTCAGAAAGGAACTAAACATCACTTGAGGTCATTTGAAATCTTTCTGATGTGAGCAGGAGGCTAGAAGACTCCAATCCTCACGTTTACTGTTGCTTGAACTTTAGCCCACCACTCGGTCCCTCCTAACCATGAGCCAATTTTCTCTGAGTATGAGAGGGAGACTTTGCTGGAGAAAGCCGATCTCCAGTGCCTGCTGGTACAGACATGTGAGCATCTCCAGAGGCCCTGTAGGGCTCAGTTTCCATGGCAAATGCAGGAGCCCTTGGCAACTAGAGCAGAAGCCTTCTCTCCTTCCGTGGCAGGCAACAGCAGCAGCGGCTCACTGGGAGATCAGAGACACTGCCGGTGTGCGGCCCAGCTGAAAAGGGGCCAGGCTTTCCCTCTCTCTACAGAGTTTCAAAGAGGCCTTCTGCCACACTCTTTGCACCTGAATTCAAGAATCATTGTCCTTCCCACTTTATGAATTCTTCATGAAGTCTCCAGGCAGGCTTACTGGTTGGGACACAGCAGAAGCTGGCCGGCTGCCTCTGTCCTTGCCACCCCCACCCTGGTGGAGTAGCTGTGAGTTGTCCTCATTGTCCCACAGCCTAGGCAACCAACTCCTCCGCTCCGGGCCCTGTTTCTAGTACAAGAATTACAGAGTCAGCAAAGAATTCATTCTATCCCTTGTGAGGGAGGAAACCTGAATTTCTCTATTTTGATTAAGACTCTGCTAGAAAATTCAGGGGGGGGGGGGCAGCAGATCAGAAAGCCAATAAATAAAGCATCTTGCTCTCCTGAGACAGAAAGCAGCAGGCAATGGCAGACATCAGACAGATGAGCATTCAGATAGTTTTACATTTGATAAAGCTAATTGGAAAAATGTCAAGTAGCCTTGACTTACCACAAATAGTCCAAATGGTTGCCTTAACATAACTTCCAACCTAAGGCAGCCTCTTACTATCACCACAACATGAGAGATGATGTCTATATAACGCTCTCCCCAGACTGGCCCCCCCCCCAGTATGAAACAAAAGAGGAAAGGCTAACAAACTTGAGTGAGATCACATTCAGATTCAGTTTTGCTAGCTGCTTCAACCAGGGAGTGTTTATAGCAGCTGCCTCCCTGCTGCTGCTGCTGCTGCTGCTGCTGCTGCTGCTGCTGCTGCTGTTGTCATCACTGTTGTTATAGTAGTCATTTATATATTTATTTGTATGATTGGTTTTATTTTTCCCCCTTGAGGAAAGGATTGGAGATTCCCTTCTTTTCGTGAACTGGGGTAGGTATGGAGAAGGAAAGGTTTTTTTTTTTTTTTTTTTTTTTTCCATAAGAGGAGAAGGCATGTTGTTGCTGTTATCTCAGACAACACACATCTCCATCACCAGGCAGAGTTAGAGTGGTCGAACATGCTGGTGGCAAGAAGATGACCAATAAACTCGTAGTTAAAAAAAAAAAAAAAAAGGATCTGCTCAGTTTTACTTGTGGATGTGAGGTCCCTGAGACACAGGGAAGGAAAGGGTGTCAAGGGTTCCCAGGCTGGGTGTTGGGATGCAGGCAATCAGCTGTGCGTTCCACTATAGGGCGCTCAGCGTGTGAAGTGGGACTGGATTGTAAGCCTTCACCACAGCCAATGGCCTATGAGGCAGGAATAAACACAAGTAAGAATTAACACAAATTCTAAAGCAATGGTCACGTTTTATAAAATGGTTGGCCAGGATCCTCCACGAACATCAATGTCCTGCATACATAGCCAACAAAAGGCACTGTGGGGCAATGAAGACATGGCTGGTGCAGTAACCAGTACCACAGCATCCAGGCCCATATCTGTTTGTTATTTAGGCAACATTAGTGTTCCCAGCATAAACATATGAAAGACAAAGAGGGACTCAGGGGTGTCTAGCTTATTCCCAGAAGGCTTAGCAACCAGCCCCAAATCATGACAGAGATCATGCATATACATACATGCATGCATAAGCAGAAAATAAGTGAACATACGAAGTTGCTAATACTATGTAGTCAGAGGCCAAGGTTATAACACTCCACATTGTTTGTGAGATTTTCTTAAAGCTCTTCTGTGATTTTGAGAGTCTTATACGTAAAACATGTTTGTGGGGGGAGACAAACGATGGAGCTGCAGTGGGACTGATCAAGAGGTACAGCTGATGAGTTGAGGATTCATCACTTTGGTTCCCGCGGGACTTGGGATGCAGGGCGGAGATGCCCTAGGGATTTAGAGCTTTGAAAACTAAACCAGAGAAAAGGAATCCGCGTCATGTAGCAGTGGAAATCAAGAGTGAGTGGGAAGCATGAGAAAGAATCTTCCTCTCCTCGTTTCATCCCCTGGGCTCGGCATCTCTGAGAACGTGACCTTTGCCCACTGCACTATGCGCTCTGGGTCTCAAGGGAGACCAACATCAGAATTTAAATGTCCATGATGTCTAGCACTATCCCTGTGCCTCAAAATCGCTAAGCGTCTCAAACTATCCTCTCTCCAGAGAAGTACTATCAGGTTTGTTTTTGTCTTTTCCTAGATCCATCAAATCACAGGCCTTCTTGTTAGATTTTAGAATCCATCTGTGACTACAGTGGCACCAGAGAGACCTTGCTAAATTTAGCCTGGTTGCTAATTAGGAACAGAGGACATGTAAAGCTTGAGGCTTAAACACAAGCCCTGGCAGGATTCCAAGATGTGGAATCAAGTCGTCATTTGGACTAGAAGCAAATCCAAGGATGGATTATTACCTTGGTGACTGTCCTGCTCCATAGTATATGTAATTCTTAGTGTCCAGGTCTCCTAAAGTATGTGAGTGTGTGCAAATTGTTAAGTATCCTGCTCCCCTTCCAGACCGCCCTGCCCGCCCCCATAGTCCCCCCTGTGAAATGAAAAGACAGTGAGCATGAGAGAGAAGAGCAGGGCTGAGAAAGTGTCTATGTTGACTCTACACAGGAAGCTGTTATTGTATGGAGTGGTGTGTGTAGTGAATGACAGGCTGTGCCCATTGAGAAGAGGCACGGACTCTGCTAGAGTCACGTTACCCCTGTTGCCATATTTACGTCCGCTGTAGATCCAGTCATCGGCTGCAACCACAATAGCTACACTCATCCTCTAATCCAACAGAGAGTAGGTCTTTCATGTCAGCCTTGTGGCAGCTTCACAGCTGTGTCCAGTGCTACAGAGCTGCCAGTATTTAAAGCAAGAAGAGAGCAGGGCCCGGGATATTTGTCACTCCAAGGTCACAATCATTGAACCAAAATAACTTGAAAAAGGGTGTTGTTCAGTCTTGGAGCCATGGGCACTATCCTGGGGCACTGGTGGGGCTCAGGGAATCGCCCTGCCCTGAACCGGTCTTCCTTCTCTACACTGATACTACCATATTTGTTGAGATGATGAACTTGTTAGGAAAATGAAACAGAACAAGAGCAAAAAGAAAAGCCAGGGAGACCGAAGGATGAGTTAGACAGGAGCTACTGCTGTGGTTACTGCCTGTCTATAAAGTCCCTCAAGGCTACAGCCTTGCTGTGCCCCTACCTGGGATCTTCCTTGTACTCCTTGGCTAAGACAAGATGCTTCCCACACCCAGGACCAGCTGCTGGTCTCCATGGCAGCACTGCCCTCCTGAAGGGTTCCTAAGTGATGCTGCAGAGAGGATGCAGTGAAGCCCAGCTTGCCACTCCAGTGCTGCTCAAGGCCTGCCTGTGGAGGCGTATTTATCACAAAATAAGAAAACAGTAATAGCCCAGAACTGTCTGTTTGTTCAACTCCAACTTGAATGATACCAAAGATTAAATCTTCATTTTCAATTGTTTCATGCCAAGGCGGTTATATTTAAGGTCCAAATATGTGCACCATATGTCATACTGTAGCTTGACAATTACCTCAACAGGCAGTGTCAGACAGATGGTGAACATTACTACCAGGCGTACATACATTCAGAATTAAACATTTAAATAAATTCAGGCCTGTCTCAAGCTTATTAAAGGGATTTGCGTCTATAAAGCCATTTGGGGCATCTGCATATGCTAAAGTGTCTTTTGTGTCTTGAATAGATTTGTGTTGACTCTAGTACCTTCCTTCCGGCTACAGATGGCAAATGTTGTTGCTTGTTCTTGGAGGCCTGAACCTGCCATTAGGCCACTAGTGGCACTGAAGCCACTCGTAGAGATTTCAGTGTCAGTATCACAGCCATGCATTTCTCTCCACGACATGACATAAAGGTGTCTGTGGGGAATGGAACCCCCTCTTCCAAATCTCTTACAATTAGAGATTAGAAGCCACAAAGGAAGCTGCCCAGTGACCAAGTCAGAATCTATCTAGCTTAAACCCTTAGGCTCTAACAAGCTTTGAACATGAATGTCACAAACTGGAAATAAAGGTCAGCATTCTGTGGGGTGCTGAAGGTAGACCTCAGATGAGTTGTTTTCAGACTTTCGCAGCAACCTTGTTGACCCCAGTTTCCTCTATCTTCTTCCAGGAATGCTGGAAGCTGCTTGGCATGGAGAACAGGCTCAGTGTGGTTGGTGACAGGCAACTGAGTGAATTTGGGAATGAAATTCTATAACTATTAAGTAGCAAGGATTTCCACATTCACCCTTCAAGGAAGTGGCCCACAGAGTGGTCTCTCTGAAAACCTTATGGACTGCTCACATATAGAATTCCATGGCTACAATGATCTCCCTGATCAGAACAGCTTCTTTCCTTAAGGGTTTTTACACTTACTTATTTATTTATTTTTGGTTTTTCGAGACAGGGTTTCTCTGTGTAATAGTTCTGGCTGTCCTAGAACTCTCTTTGTAGACCAGGCTGGCCTCAAACTCACAGAGATCCGCCTACCTCTGCCTTGTAAGTGCTGGAATTAAAGGCATGTGCCACCATGCCCAGACCCTTAAGGTTTTTTTTCAAAGGCAATTTCCACCTAAGTGCCCAGTGCTTAACACATAAGAGAAATTCAAGAACTTGAAAAGAAGAAAAAGAAAAAGCAATGACAATAGTAGGAGGATATTACCCACAAATCAAAACTTTGCTTTTCAAATGTGTGTGTACCCTCCGTATGTTTTCCTGAGAGTACAGGTCTTCTCTAGTCGGCTTGGTTCTTGGCTTTTCTAAGTTCAAATCCTAGCTCTGTGGTTACTTAGCTGCATGATCTTGTGTCATTGCTCGACTGCTCTCTGTCCTGGTTCTCTCGTCTAGACCATAGGAATGACAGCCATTCCTTTACAGGGTTACATAACACACTTGTTATATGGACAGCAGCACCTGTCGCCGTGTTCCCGCTGTGGCTTTGATTTGGGGATCCAGAGCCAAAACATAATGATTTTCTTCCTTCAGATAAGCTCCATTTCTGGGTGTGATTCTGTTTTGATCTGTTCACCTCTGTTTGGTAGACCAGGTTTCCATTCTGTATTTGGTAACACCTCCACCCTCGGGCACTTAACACTGGTTAACATCTCATCTTCAGTGCTACACATTTGTTCAAGTGGGTCAGTGTAGAGGCAAATGCAAAATTCTGGTGTGTACCTGTGTCTCAACGAGAGAGAGAGAGCAAGGGAGAAAGAGAGACAGAGAGAGAGACAGAGAGAGAATAAAAATAGACTCCTATGTCCTGGCTGTTCAGGTGAGTCCTGGGAGTACATGAAGGGACTATTGGTGAAAAAGGGTCTCAGTTCTATTTTGGTTCCCCTTAAGAGAGCAGCTTGGTCTAGTGGCTTAATTATCCAGCCCTTGTCCATTGTGCCTTTGCTTTCTGTTGTCAGCCTCTTCTTGGAATATGTGCACAACATGCCCCGTGTTCTTTCTCTGTTGCCTAAGACGTAACCTAGGTTCCCTGGCAGGGTGCTGAGGCTGCCAGAACCATGGCCCTGGATTCTGGCAGCCTTGTCTGATCATGCTCAAGTTTGTGGGTGCCCCTGTCTTCCCTGTCTTCCTACTTTTGATCAGTCTCTTTGACTGGCAGTGCCTACCCCCACTTTTCTAACATAAAAAGGAAAAGGTAGCATTAAAGATTTTTTTCATCATCTTAGACTTAATTGTTTTTTATTATCCAACAGATTGGAAAAAAAAAAAAAAAAAAAAAAATTGGCCCTAAAACTTGTGGCATCAGCACTACCTGCCAACCAGTGAGAAATGAAAGCTTCTAGGCCGTTAACCAATTGAATAAGAAATTATGGAGGTGGAGCCCTAAAAAAGGGTCATCGTAGTGATTCTAACGCATGCTGGGTCAAGGCTCAGAGCCTTGGATCGTCATTTAAAATGTGCTATTCTCTTCTCTGTCAATGCTTTTTTCTTTATTTTGATCTTCATGATTCGGTGCTCTTTGTCCCATTTTCTTTCCCTTTCTGCTTTGAAAGCAGAGCATCTACAAGATACGTGTTTTATATCTTTCAACCTGGCCTGTAGGGGATTCTCATGAGTCTGTTAATGTCTCTCCAGCTATAAATAAGCACCAGCTTTGGGTACCAGTCCTTGCGTAGATAAATGAGAAATGCCTGGTGACACCTAGTCTGATGGGGTTTCCCATCCAGATGGAATGTCAAGTCACATGAGCAGAAAATAACCAACAAAAGCAGAGAAGGACAGCGTGAGGCACAGTGACTGCCATGGAATGTCAAGCGAGCCAGGACTGCAGGCAGGTTTCTAGACTGCTTGTGGAGAGGTAGGCCTCAGTAAGGCTGGATGGCAGAGGCCAGAAGAATGAAGATGTGCCTCCTTGAATGAGAGCAGAGAGACTCACCCACAGACCTCACACCTCCTCCAGTATTACCAGCCATATGGCACTCAACTCTTGGAGGACTGAATAGAACCCATAAATACTTTATTTTTATGACTCAGATTAATTTGGTATTAAGACCTTGTTAGAATTAACCAAGTACATTATAACCTAATTTATGAGATGAAAATCCAAGTATATAATAGATATCCACAGGTACCACTTTCTAAATGAATGTTAAAGTATAAAGCTTCCAGTTTCCTTATGTTTTAAATGATGCCCATGAAACTGGGTTTTAAATCATGCTTGCTGTTGTTTGAGCTGCTGACTCGCAATTTAGCCCTCTCCTGCCTTCAGAGCTGTCTTAGAGAGAACCATGAGGAAACAGGGTGTTGGGGGGAGGTGATCGGCCGTGTTTCTACACCCCTGGTGGGAAATCCTCTGGTGTGAAGGTCACTAGTCCTCAGGTTGCCCTAAGGTCACTATTGTAGCATTCCTTTTTTCTACTTCCAGGTACAGTTTGCAGCTGCAGAGGTAGGAAGTACCTTAGAAATTCCTTCAGAATACAGTTGAAAGAGCAGATGTGCCAAGCTGTAACATCTCTCGCCCAGGACCTACTGGTGGTCAGTGGCTGCACCTACTGGATCCCACACTTCCAACTTCTCATATTGGTTTACACCACCACCTGCCAAATGAATTAGAGTCCCGAGTCTACATGGTCACTCTGCCATCCTCCCTCCATGCATCTGGCCTGCATAGGTCTGCAGTGATGGCAACTTACCAAAGAGACGTGTATATGTATATCATAGATAGGCATGGCGGGGGTGGGGGGGGGATAGGGGTGAGTGCATAAAGGGGAAAAGAGGAGGTAGAAGGGAAAATAAGATGGTTCAATGCTAACCTTAAAACTTGGTTTTAATGGGGGGGAAACTATCTTCAGCAGACACTAAAAACAAGAATGGCTTTTGCCAATTTCATGCCACATTCCTGTGCTATGACGGCCATTTGGGCCTGCAGTTTCCTGTATTACTGAGGATTAGGCTGCCTGCCCTGGAGAAGCACTTTGCCTGGCCTTGTGTTTGTTTCTGTTGGGAAAAAAAAAAAAATGCTTTTTTTTCCTAACTGACACAATCATGCATATTTATGGGTACACTGTGATAGTTTGATACATGTATACAATGGGTGGTAATGTAATCAGGGTAATTAGCATATCGTTCATCTCAAACATTTATCATTTCTTTGTTTTAAAAAGATTCAAGGTTTTTGTAGCTATTTTAGAATATACAATAAATTGTTTTTTTTTAACTATAGGGAAGCAAGATTTTGTCTGTTAAATTATTAAAGTTCTTTAGCACTGCCAGCATGTGGCATAGACACACTGCCTCACACACTCCCTTTGCATATGACTGTATAGTTTTAGCCTATACAGATCACTAAACTTCAAACCACATCAAGACACCAATGCAGCGAACCATGGACCCTGGTGTGTCTGCTGCCAATCACTTATATAGCTTCAAGCAGCCTTTTAGTTGTGTGGTCAGGATACAACGGTTGTTGTTCACATGACTCCATGGGGTGCAGTTCACATTGTGATGTGCTATCCCTTTCCTCTAGTGTGTATGTCACCTTATTTGGTCATGAGAGTGTAATCTACAGAGCAATAAGCTAATGGTACTATACAAGAATCACTCATGGTATCCACACAGCTAAGCCACCAAGTCCCAGTACATACATTGGGGGATGGAGACTGGAGATCAGATGCCTAGTATCAGTGTGGGCCTGATGGGAAGGCATACCACAGAAATGTACAATTAGAAGCCCAGAGACATAGAGGTGAGCATCTTGGACAGGTGCTGTCAATTCTCCATTTCCAGGAAAGGACTTGAGATCATAGTATCAATGTTACTACAAGAAAGAAGACAGTGACTGAGAAAGACAGCAGACAGCAAGCCCTTGCCTACTTGAGCTTAATCTAATAAGCAGAACATGCCTGAAAACCCTGAAAAAGTTGGAGGGGCCAGTGCCTTGTGAATGTCCCATAAAGGGTCCTGTACTCTGCTTCAGTCATGAGAGAGGAGGGTACAAAGAGTCCAAAGAACTCGATGGTTTCCATCACCTTCAGTCGAGGTAGCCTTTTCACAATCCTTCCCCTTTCCTTCCTAAAAGGGTTAAATCAAGCTGGCTTCTTCCTGAATGAGGACCCTGACAGGGCATCCGGACCATGTGTCTCCAGTTTATGAAAAGCTTGAGCACGCATAGTACAACTTTACAATGTGGCCAGCTTATGTAATTTTGATATATTTTGAATTTGTGGGACAAAACTTGGAACAGAACCAACAGACAAGGCAATTACCTTTCCAAAAAAATAAATAAATAAAATACCTTTTCTGCTCTGCAGTCATTCTTCTGAGACTTTTTCTACAGCCAGAAATGTAATTTGGGTGGATCAGTAGAGAAAGATAGAGGTAGAAAGTTGTTTTTGGAAACCAGAGAACCATACTCTAAAATATGGTTGGCTAAAGAACTGAGCCTTAGGCTAGGAAGCCATTTGATTCCCCTTGCACAGTCACCCCGCTAAGCCCTGTGTGAATGGATGAGTTTATCAGTAGGGACAACACCATGGCTTACAAGAACACTATAAACCCTGTTTCTAGAACCCTTTCTTAGGGACCGAAAGTGATGCTGGCAATGTTATTCCACCTTTACTTAGCTCATTAGCATACAGAGCCATCTGGTACTGCAGTTCAGTTCTGTGAAATGAGTACCTGGCTCTTACAAGTCGCCTGAATGCATCTATGAAGGACTGTTCTACAGTGAGATAGTACACGCTGTGCAGTTGTGACCCCCTCTCCACAGGATCGACTGATGCAGGAGAGTGGCTACGGCCTTTTGCTTCTCAGCGTTGTCGATTGAGTTCAGGAACTTAACCATTAATGTAGAACCAAGTAGACTTAACAAATGCTTGATTTTCCATCCTCTGAATTTTGTCATCATTCCCAAGGAAACAGGAAGAATCATAGAATATCAACTGCTTGGAGTCCTGCCCCAATGTTGGGCTTATGGATACACAGCTAGGAGAAGTCAAGTCCCAGGTAGCTGTGTGGAAACTGAATAAGTATGTGCCATAGAACTCTGCCGTTGGCCACCAGTTAATAAGGAAGGCTGTTTCACGTGGAAACAGAAGTTAGTTCAGAGAGGACATCATTAAAGTGATGAGTATTGATGAATTATAAGGCCTCAGACTTGCTCATGCAAAATAATTACCAAGTGCCAAAATATTCTCCCAATGTCTGCTGTGTCAAGGAACCCACACTCAGGGGCAGCTGCTTGAATAATGCATTTTTCTTATCTCTGCCTTAAAAAGAATAAGGTAGTTGAGGGCTATGTTGGGCTCCATGCAGAGTTCTTTTCCTGGGAATCCAGCATTGCGCTAGAATTCTCCAGGAAGAGCAATGGCGTGTCTTGTGGAGTTTGCAGGTGTGCAGTTGGGTGACCCATGAGGAATGAGCTATCTTTACTGTCCAGGGAAAGGATACTCTCCATACATACAGTCAGTTCTATGGCTGTCCCTGACCCTGCACTTTCCTGGTTTTCTCATCACCATCGCACAATCAGAGGTGGGTGCCTTGGGCACTACTGGACCATGGACTCTGAAGGCAAATGGCTGGAGGTTATATGTCCCTGACTCTGAAATCCACCTACTCCAAGGACTCTGGCATGACAGCTAAGTGTTTTGTTTTGTTTTGTTTTGTTTTAAGGAAAAGCCTATTTGCTCCAGTCCAGGCATTCATTACACACCTATATTGTGGTCCTAGGACTTCTATTTCAAGTTGTTCTTTTTCTTTTTTGGTCATACCTCAAAGTAACCCAGCCTGGAGCAAAATATATCTCACCCATCTGACCCCACCCCACCTCACTCCCACATACAATCCACATAAGATGGAAGCTTTAGGGTTTTTGTTTTTCTTGCTGTTGTCTTTTCTTGGTTGGAGTCTTTTCCCTTGACTTTGGAATGCCCCTGAGACCTTATGTTTCCTCCATGCCACTTTTATTTTTAAAGAACAGAAACCTACACTCCATGCCGCTGTGTCTTCATCTGTACCTTTCCTAGCCCGAAATATAGTGGCCCCTCCCCCCAGCAACTAACAAAACTGCATTATGTGGCATTGGCATGTGTGGACATTCTCAGTATTTCAGAAATGCCCGAGGCCACATCCCCTGCAGGAAAATATTTGTCCATGCATGAATCTCTCAGCCACCCCCAGCCACTCACTGTTCCCCCTGTTTTCTACTCCACGGGGCCACACCAAATTAGTTCAAGCAACACACCCTTCCCAATGCAAACTTTCTGGTACTTTGACTTTCTATGGCCAGTTCCTATGTCGAAAATGTCTCCAAAACCCCTTAAATACTGAGGATCAATTACCTTAGTGAGATGAGGCTAATCCCCGCTGCCAAGAATAAGGCCATTTTGTTTTCACTTTTTTAGCTTGAATCGAAGAATTCCGCTTATGGGGAGGATTTGGGGCATGAGACAAGAGTTTACCTTTTAGTGTTAAAAAGAAAAGCATGTAAGGAAGTACAGAAGAGAAGTTTTTTGGTTTTTTTTGGGGGGAGGGGTTGGAAAAATAAAAACTGAAAGAAATCTGGGAACAGAAAGCAAGGGGGTGGTTTTGTCCTGCCGATTATTTGCAGTGTGAAATATGAGCATAAGGAGCTCTTTGGGTCATTTCTTTTTAGAGAAAGGCTTGGCTCGTAAGGTAAGCAATTGTTTATGCAGACGACAAGCAGAAGACTGAGAGTAAATCAACAAGCACTAGTCTGTGGAAGCTAGGTTTTATCCAATAAACATCAAGACAGGAAAAAAACATTTGTAAAATATGAGACCAGATAGACTTTAATCATTTCATCAGTGATAAATGGTTTTTCAAAGCACCCTTGTTAAAAGACAAAAACAAAGAGCTGCGCAGTCCTGAGCATCTCCAAGGAGATGCAGCTTCTGGCCTGAAACTGAGCCTCGCCCCCATCCCTGACTGCCTCTGTAGTAATATTTGGCTACAAGGGGCGACCCACCCACACTTTACAAGGCTCCAGTTGGGTGCGATGGCTCATCTGCTACTGCCATTTATATATTAGTGCCTGCTCTTCCTAGTGAGCAAGTGGCAAGGATGATTGATGGGGGCCCAGGCATGTCTTTGAACTTCACAATGCTGCCATCGTCACTGTCACACAGTGGTCACACACACACACACCATCCTTCTTGCTACGGTAGACCTGCGTGTTCTGTTGGCTCCACCTGTGTTAACCTTTCTTCACGTTTGCCTACCCTTACAAGGTCCTCCAGACATGAATTCAGGAAAAAGGAAAGAAAGCGTCTCCTTTAGCCAGCCTTTTGCTTAACCTGTGTCTTCATAGGCCTGCTCGTATGAGATTCTGCCTCCTTGGGGTACTAGGGCTATTTTCACCTGTTGGTGTTGGAGGGACCAGTGGGTGATACACAGTCAATTTCCCTTTGGTTTTAAAATATAGTTTAAAACTTGCTGTGAAGAATTATATCCTGGGGATTTATTTCACACTTAGTAAGTCATAATGAAAAAGGAGTGCTTTGAGGAAATTGAGATCCAAGGAAGCTGAGCCCCTGGATCTCAGAGCATGGAGTGAGGACAAAGAATCTGCTTCCCGTGACACAAACTAGTGCTCCTTTCCTTCGCACGATAACACCTTCTCACATAGCATACTATAGATACCGGATGCTTTAACGCCTTTTACTTCTCATTTGGGGAATGACCGACCTCCAGTGAGGTAATCGAGCCACCAGAAAACTGTATCTGAAATCTTAGCTGTAATTCTACCTGTCAGACTACAGCCCATGTGTGGGCATGGGGAAGGGTCAGCCAGGTTTGGAGAGACTGCCACTGGGTGTGCCTCTTTAGACAATTTGGGAAGCGAGGTACTCCTCAGTGGTATCCTAGGAACATCTGTATTCCAGCCACAGGTGGCAGACCCTGCTGGCACAGCATGCTATGTCAGTCACAGTGGAGGGGTTTAAAGTCAGATAATGGCAGATGGCACCAGGCACGTGCATCAGGGAACCCAAGGCCATTGTGGGAGTGCAAGGTGCCTGCCAGATGCCTATGCTGCCCATGCTTTACAAGCAGAGAATCTAAGCACCCAATAGAAAGCTTGGAATTTGTGTTATTTTGCCTACAGTTGTCCTGCTTCAAGTGGAAAAATAAGATCAAACTGGGTTGGAAAAAGGATGTGTGTGTGTGTGTGTGTGTGTGTGTGTGTGTGTGTGTGTGTGTGTGTGTGTTACTATGGAACCACTTCATGTGACTTAAGTTCAAAGAGCCCTGATGCAAAATCAATTTTTCACCATCCATGATTCAGTTATAAAGATTCATGGCTCCATTTGGGCCCCTTCACCTGTGAATCATTCATGGTTAAGTTCTTTGATAGCAGCCTTTAGGGAAGAGGTGACATATGTGAGTTGCTGAAGGAGTGGCCGACTAGGGCAGACTGTGGATGCTATGACAGCTTCCAGCCTCTGTAAAACCTTTTAGATACTTTCCCCCACGTGACACTACTAAAGTCTCAAGGGACTGTCTTTCTGAGGGCCACCTATTCTCCTGCTTTGAAGTTCTGGACAATCTCATTAACTACAATGTACACTCCACAGTGACCTTTGTGCCTGTGTCCACCTCTGTCTCTCTGTGCCTCTCTGTGCCTCTCTGTGCCTTGCCTAAGCTGACAAATAACCAGCATCTAAAAAGAGGTGTGTGTGTGTGTGTGTGTGTGTGTGTGTGTGTGTGTGTGTGTAAAGAAAGAGGCCATGAAGTTGAAAGGGAATAGAATACATATAATAGAGGTTGAAGAGAAAAAAAGGAGATTGATATAAATATATAATACATGTATGTGGATTTTTAAAGAAAACTTAATCTAGGAAAAAAAGTCGATGAGACCATGATCTTCTTGTGGCACTCATTTTCTTTGGACTTTGTTATTGTTTTATTTTCATATGTTTATAACAGAGCCTCAGCTCGTAGCCCAGACTGATCTGGAACTTGTTATGTAGCCCAGGCTAACCTGAAACTTGATTTGTAGCTCCAGGTAACCTTACTGGATAGGCCACGGTGACCTCCCTCCACCTCAGCCTCCCCCTCTAGAAGTGATGCCCACACTTAAACAAGGCCTGATGTGTCTGCTTTTTACACCTCGAAGCCTGCTCCCAACTTTGCTCTTAAAAGGTAGATAGAGCAAATATGGCCAGTTCCCACATATTTAGCAAAGCTGAGTTTTGTGAGCATCCTCCCTCATGGATGGAGCAGAACACACTCCCAGATACCCCTTCATAATGCCTGTCATCTCCCCTAAGTGTAAAAAGAGCCAGAATCTCTGCCTATTATTTTCAGATTGCTTCCTCTGCAGGATATTGTGTCAATTCATTTGGACGTCTGTGGCTTCACTGTACTCCCCATGCCATTACATCATTATGTGGTAACTCAGAATGCCAGTGGCATATTATCCGAGCCGTGGATTTCCGGAAGCTACGAGACAGCGAGAAAAGGAGCCTCATTTGGCCTGTAAGCGTCTCTAACACCCTGAGCAGAAGACAGCACAATACAAAGGCACCCTCCTCCTCATGTTTGTCAAGGAGAGGCAAGGGACATGGGATAGATACACATCACCACGACCATAAAATTCTATTGCCATCGATACAAACTGGCTTTAGTGCGTAATCTAGCGACAGTTTTGTGTGTTATGTCTCCTCTGACAGGACCACTGTATGGAGAGAGCACAGCTGTGTCTGGATTCAGGGTGAAGTGTCACAAGACTTGAGCCATTTTGTTCCATCCTGAGTTAAGATGGCCCCCCTCATTCTCCTCGCCCTAGGAGACTGAGAATTGTGAAGGAGGACGAGAAAAGGCTTTTCAAGCAGGTGGCCGGGCCTGTGTTTCCACTTGCCTGCCTGCCATCCCCATGTGTGCTTACTGATTGCAACTTACTCTAAGATTACCTCGGTAATAATTTGAGCCTTATCAAGGAAAAAATGCAACAAATTAATGAGGTTTTCGCTGATAAAAGGAATATAAAGGGCTTACCTTCCTAAAGACGCCTGATACCATGGGTAAATCATAGACAAATAGAAAGCTTTCTGTAGTTTATACCTAATTATGAACGGCTTAATACCAAGTCAGACCCCCAAAGATTCAGGGGTGTGATCATCCCAAAACCTAATTAGTCAGGAGGAAAGTTCTCTAGTCTCGAGATTTTCATTAATGCAGGGAAGTCTTTGCTCGCCCAACTCATAGTATCTTGCAGCAAATAAGGAAATTTGCTTTCCCTGGTAGATGAATTAGGCTCAGGCTTTTGAAATACATTGCTTAATAATTGCTTTCTAGGCCTACTCCAAGACACTAAATATTGGGGGTTTTCCTGAGACCAGCAGTCACAAGAGGTCTTGGGGTCTTGTTACCCAGTGAAACGGGGTCTTGTTACCCAGTGAAACAGGCAAAGGCATACTCCTGAGAGAACAAAAGATTCCCCTCCCTGCCAAAAAAAAAAAAAAAATGTTAATAGACCAAAATTTGGAAGATCCTCAACCTTCAAGTACCCGATAGGCTGTTCCTTTCCTAGAGGGACTGTCTGGGTAGGAATGGGGTCCCTCTCCGCTTCTCCTCTCTTCAGTCATTCAGTATCGCCTATTCCAGTCCACTTGAGGGCCTCAGCTGCCATGTGACTTTGCCTGCACCCTTCCTCTCTGTTCTCTCTCCCTTCCGTGGCCGTTTTCAACAGCTGGGGAAGATGAAAAGTGATTGCCTTGGGATAGCAGACGTCAGAGATTTCTAATCGCTTATGGGTTAAGGTCAGGGGCTGTTCAGCACACCTCACCGTGGTTCTTCCTCTTCAGCAAGCTTAGGGGGTGCCCCAGAGTTGCCAGGTCAGTGTGTGACAAGTGCACACTTGGTTAGGTAAAGGAAGCCTTTGGGACAGAACTAACTCCCTCTTCCCTCTAGGATAAGCAGCTTTCCCACTTTCTCAGACACTTCACCTAGTCCGGCCTTTCAGGGTGTTGTTGTTGTTGTTGTTGTTGTTGTGGTTGTGGTTGTTGTGGTTGTGGTTGTTGTGGTTGTGGTTGTGGTTGTTTAAGCTACCCACAAAGAGTGATTGCAGGATGAAAGCCAACCAGATCATTTTAACTGGAAACCTGTCTTAAATAGTTCCTGCTAATGAGGGTCAAGGAAAGTCTTTCAAATTAGCTGGAGCCTGTTATAAAATTCTCTTGGGGCTCTGAGTCCACTGTAAAGTCCAGAAACTCTAATCTCTAGGAAGTGCCAGTTTCCACTGAGGGTAGCAGAAGCCTGGGAGCTCCTGGGGCAGGGGGTGGGGGGGTGGGGGTGGGGGGTTAAGTCATGGTGACAGCTCCTTGTGGCACTGCTCACAGCGCTCACAGGGCTGGGGTGGGTGTAGGGAAGACAAGCAAATGAAAAGAAGAAATGCAGTGAGGGTGGATGCTGTCCGCATCTTTTGGGAGAAAGCCTTTTAGATAACAGGTCTCCCTTTGGTGTGGGGTGCCGGCAGGCAGGGCATTTTCTTAGCTCCTGAACTGGAAGCTGGGTTTTGGTAAAGCCAAGTCCTTGCTTTCTCACATCTAGTATGTGTCTCTCTTTTATCTCCTACTTGGCTTGTTCCCAGTACCTGCTCTAGCTGGGTGTTTGCCGTCACGTGTATTTTCCTCCCTACTACTAAATTCAAGGTTATACTACTTTAGCACCTGACAATCTGGCTTGCTTTTTACAAAGCAAATGGTCTAAAGCTTTCAGATACTATTAAAAAAAAAAAAAGCTGCAGGGAGGGGAGGTCTTTGAGACCCGGGGGTCCAGAAAAGTGGTACGACTTGGATTTGGAATGTCCCTAAGGGCCTGTACAGTTACAGATGTCATCCCTAGGTGTTGAGACTGAGAAACAGCAGACACCTGAGAAGGTGGGGCCTAGTAAGAGGTTCTGTGTAATGGGGCCAGTGTCTACAAAAGGGACTGTGGGGTGCTGGACATTTTCTCTTCCGTTCGTACCTCCTAAGCTTCCCAGCTTGAGGTGAGTGGCTCCCATCCGTCACATGTTTCTGTCCATCAGATGCCTGCTGCTACAAGTCCCAAAGCAACAGGGCCAGCCAACTGTGGGATAAGACCAAATGAACCTTCAGACCAAATAAGTTATCTGGTGTCTTTGTTACAGTAACACTAACAACACAAGCAGACTCTCTAAATCAGCGCTTCTCAACCCCAAGGGAGACTCCCTTGGGGAGGTCAAATGACCCTTTCACAGGGGGTACCTAAGACCTTCAGAAAACCCAGATATGAACATTACAATTCAGAACAGTAGCAAACTTACAGTTATGAAGCAGTAACTAAATGGCCCACGGCATGAGGAAGTGTATT
The DNA here is from genome assembly GCA_907169655.1 of Acomys percivali. Lineage (NCBI taxonomy): Eukaryota > Metazoa > Chordata > Mammalia > Rodentia > Muridae > Acomys > Acomys percivali. Next base: position 24,309,536 of record OU015742.1, on the reverse strand, counting down.
AAAAGGTCACAGTGCTAGGGAAGTTGAGAACCACTGCTCTAGACACAGCTGCCTTCTGGGAAAGCTGGTTATGATGTCAGCAGTGACTTGAGATGCCTTACTGGGCCCTGAATGTTATTACCAGTCCCAGGGGAGGTAGCTTAACTGACCTGATTGTCTCTCCAGAGGTTAGGGCGTGAGCAAAGGCCAGCTGTGCCTCTTGGAATGTGGTACACCCTTACTTTGGACCTTACTTATCTGATTAGCAGATAAGTATAATCATGGTAGTAGTGGACAGCCAGCTGCCCCGGCCTGCCTGGAATGGGCAGTGTTTTTTTCCCCTTGTTAGTTTTATTTTCTGGTAGTGGTGGTGGTGGTGGTTGGTGGTGAGTAGAGCCAGTAATTCCTAACTGTGTTGTCCTTTTTTTTTTTTTTTTTCATTGTCTCAGGCTTTATTCACCAACCGGTCCCTGACAGGAATTACCGCAAGAAAGGAATGTTTGACAAACATTTTTGGCTGAGTGGGTGTGAAGTGGGTCTGAACCATAATGACTGCTTCTCTGCTAAGAGTACATAACCAGATGGAACAGCCCCTCCACCCTCACTCGAAAGAATGTTCCTTCAGTTGACACACTGAGTCTGCATGTTTGCTCAGAAGTCACTTGAGGAACAGTGCTTTGCTTATTTCACACAGGTATTTTTTTCCTATGCGTAAATATTTTGGATGTTTCGTTTTGGAAAATTGATACTTTGATCAAAATTTGTATATAAACACTGAAAAACCAAAGAAAAATAAAATATTGTGTTCCCACAGGTTGACAGATGTAGGAGCTTGCCATAGATCTAATTCCAAGGGAGAACAAAACACCAGCATCTCAGAGGGTTTTTCTATGAAAACAATTGATGAAAGACACACTTGCTGAGGTGCAAGCTTCTATGCTTGAGTTTCTCTTTTTGCCAAAAAATAAAAGGTGTTTGATTGGATTCACAGCACACAACATGGAAAGCAATTTTGTACGCCAATCTTATAAAACTCGTAGCCTTTTACTTTATTTTCCCACTACGTTTGTTCCCTTCAGGCCATTTTGAGCAGTGGGGTGGGAGGAAAGAAAACTAAATTTATATTCCTTCTTAGATGCCTCCTAAAGAAAAGGAAAAATAAATAAATACTGGAAATGCATGTGATTTTTTTTTCATGAAATTTTTGTAAAATAATCTACTACTGAAACTGCTAACAGCTGTTTTTCCACAGCCTGTAACCCCCAGCAGGTAGGGAAATCCCCTGCAGACTGCAAGCTATTGCATGTCAGAGTAGTAGAGCAGAATTCTTTGTTATTATTTTAAGACAGGCCTCCCAGTATTACTTTTAACTATAAAAGTTTCGGTGCTGTATAAGTAACCATTTCCTGGCTGGCAGAAGATAGCATTATTTCATTGCCTGCCAGACGTGATTGCCAATTCAGCTTCTCTTACCTGACTGCACTGGGAACAAAACTCAAGCAGGAGGCACCTGCACAGTGTGAGCCTGTGCCTCTGCTTTAAGCTAAGGCGTATACTGCATTTAGTTTCACCTGAAGGAGGTCAGTGTCTCAGCTGTTCCATTCCTCCTATGTTCAGAGACATGCCAATGGCTTGTGCACACATTCCTGATAGGCAGCCTCCCGTGTCTAGATCCTGCTCAACAGTCCATGTCTTTCCAGGGCACGTGGCCTGCTAATTCTGGAATGGTGACTTTACTAAAAGGGACTCAGTATGGGAAAGTTGGACAACTGGCCAATTTGTCTTTGTGAGTTGACTTTATTGTTTCATTGTCTATACCTCAGTTGGCCCACACTCAGGAGAGCCAAGATTTTAATCTTAACTGTGAGATTAAAAGAAAAAAATTACCTGCTGTTGTCCTTATACACTGGGTTCCAAAAGATACATGACCATACACCAGGATGGAAGAAGGAGAGAGCTTTGCCTTTTGGTTGACACACCACGTGTTTGACATAATTTCTTATTGTTCCTTATTGGCTAGAACTAGCCCATATTGAATGGAAAACACTTTCTCTGTGCTGACCCACACTGTCTCACCAGCATTAAGAATTCCATAGCTGTTGATTGCTTCCTGCCTAATTATTTTACTATTTGATTTTATAAATAAGATATTTCCAAAAAATATATAAATAAGGAAAAATGAATTGTGATAGTCTACCCAACTTGCCTTTATACAACCATAGCAATGCCTAAGTGAAAATTTTAAAAAATGGGCCGAAAATGTGTATTATGAATAAGTGTGAGAAGTTTTCCTATCAAATTAGACTCCTGAAAGGAAACTACATTGTCACTTTGCTATAAATAAATGTAAAAAAAACAAAGATTCCTCAAAATTACATGTTCAGGATATCAGCCTGACATTAAATTGTGAGAAAACTATGAACCAAACAGGAAATCTTCACCATAAACCTCACTTCTGCCCTTTGGCCTCCAAATGTACAGATAAATCATGTTTGGTTTTTCATTACATGACCACACACAGTGGATTCTGTAACATAGTTTTGACCAAAATTACCAGGTATTAGAAAGGACTGCACATTTGGCAGATGCTATTTTAAGTAGAACTTTGGATGGTTGCATATATTTGCAGGCACACGCTAATGCATTTGAAGTTAGCACCTCATTGATAAATGAACATGATACAGCCCCTACATCTGTGGTAGTTGTTCATGAAAACGGTGAACAATAAGGGTATATGTCTCTACTCAGACTCATTACCAATATACTGTCAATGTCAAGGCAGCATGAAGTGTTGGGAAAAAAGAGAAAAGGCTCTAGTTTCAGCCTGCCTTTCTTCAGAACCTACTGCCAGTCATTTCTTATTCCCCTCCTCACAACCCACTGATTGTAAGTCATGTTGCTGCACAGTGATTTATGTCTGGAGGGAACTGTGTCATAGAGTGACCAGAATACACACATACTATATGTACCAGAACTTAATCTCATCTACCTCTCTCTTTATAACATTCAACATTATCCATGGCAAGATCTCAAAGAACCTAAGCAACGTTCTTAACCATTAGTGTGAAATCAAAGCACGGCCCAGTGACTATGCTTGTCTATACAGGCATACATTTAGTCCTCCAAAGATTAGAGTGTTGTAATTGACTATTGTCTTTTTAAAGGATAGTTTAGTTTTGAAGAATTCTTCCCAACCATAATCACCATCAAAACAAGAAAAAATTCACCCTCAATGAATGTTAATTAAAATCTCAGAAATCCAATTTCCTGAAGTATCTGTGATGTTCCTAGAAATTCTCTGTCCCCCCTCCCTTTTCCTCTAGGTTTTTACCATAGCTCATCTCTCCTGTAACGTGCTCTATTCTTGCTATACCCTGAGTTTTCATTAAAGCCATTGGTCCCAGTTCACCATTGCCTTTACCTTTAATGATCTCTAAAGATACCATAGTCCTTACATTGGCTTCAAACCTTCATCAGATGTCAGAGTTTGAACCTTTCCTTGATTAACAGTTCTCTCTGTTCAGATCTCTCAAAGAGTCTATCTAATTGACTGATGAGTGTGTGCATTGATTCTTTCTAGGTCTCTTTTTTCTCCTCTTGACTCAATCCACAGTAGCAGGTGGTAATCCTGTGCAGACATGTGCTTCAAGGCTATTATCTGTGACTTTGAATGTAACATTTATATAATTCCTGATCATTTCGTGGTTCTTCTTGCTGTACGTAGTTTATTGTATATATGTGTAATAATATAAATGTATATATAAGAAAACAAAGAAAGAAATGTGGAAGAGAAGGAAATGTACCAAGAAAAGAAAACAAGGTGCTGTGAGGTCCAGTCATTTGAACACTAACAACACTTTGTCAGTTTATATTGGCTTCTTGGGAGCAATTGGCCATGAGACAGGGAAAACTGGTTAAGGTTGAGGTCATCAGAAGCTTTGAAGGCCATATCAGAATATCTGGATTTGATTAGGTTGGAAATTGTAAAAATATTCTGAGCTATACTTTTGAATAATGGAGCCATAATTTAAAATAGCATGTTTACTTGAAATTCTGTTGTCCAGAGTGGCTAAAGATATTTATTCCAATTTGAAACATCAACCGCTTATCTGGAACCTCCCCCCAGGATCATGGATTTGTGTAGTTAGGGGAATATATAAATTAATGACCACCGTTGACTTCTAGGATGTCCATGCAGGTGCTGTAAATATTGGACAGGGGTGGAAGGGTGGGAAACTCTATAAAGATTTTGAGAAAAGAAATGTCTGTTCTGACTATGATGGCTTGTTAAGGACCTTACCTTCTTTCTTAGCCAAAGCCAAGTTTAGCCTCAGCTTATCAGATTATAAATTGGCTCCCAGACTTAAACCAGATGAGTTTTATTACCAGAAGATGAAATGCATACAAATAAGTAAGGCTGACCATGTTTCCACACGGGAAGTGTATCTCATTATTGGTGGTTCTAAGGTGTCTTTTCTATGATAGGCTTGGTTATGAATATGGAGAAAAGAAATGTAGGCAAGATCAAAATACAAAACCAGCTGTTTCATACCCACTAAGATATGACCAGCTGGTATATATTTAAGCCAATTAACAGAAGCATTCCAGGTTTCCAATGAAGATGTTGGTTTATGAAAGGGAAGTCATAGAGAAATCTGGCAAGATGTGAAAAAACAAAATACTTCTCAGTCCAGACAAGCCACCATGGGGTTCTCAGAGAACTGGGCTGATGTTTAATACACACACACACACACACACACACACACACACATACAAACACACTGTATTTTCCAGCATATAAGATGACCCCAACTTACTTAAAGTTAAAGTTGGGGGCTCATTTTATATGCCAGAAAATATGGTAGATCACTGCATGCTACTTGCTTCAGTGAGATTTCATGACACATTTAGATAACAACACAGGACAGCATTTAATTAAGGAGGCATCAGTAGACTACATCTATGATGAAAATTCGCAGTCAGACAGGACCATGGTGGGGTAGAGAACTCAAAAGAGCAAGTGAGTCTCTCAAAAGAGCAGGTAGAACCAGGGGAGGAGACTGCCACACTGTCTTGGAGGCCATGCATAATTTAGAAAACCATAATTAAATGCTTTTAGATTCAGAAAGAATAGTTTCATCATATGAATAATATGAAATAAACTTGACAAATGTATGCATATCTAAAATAGGCTTTCAATAAATTATTTGTTCTATGACAGAGCAGACACTGAGTCTGTGCATGGCCCTAAGTTTGACCAATCAATGAATAAGTGAATAAACATTTAAAAAACAGTTTGAAGAGCTTGGAGAGTTATACATCAGGATTATAAGCTTTGCTTGGCCCTTGCTCCACTTCTCAGAGCCTCAACCACCACATACAGCAAACTGGGACTTAGAAAAGCCTATAACTTGCATATGTTTGGCTTAAAATTCAAATCAAGTCCAATAGAAAATTTGGAGAATACCAACTTTAGAAAAGAAGGCCAACTGCTTAGTAAATGCTGTTTTTCCACTTTCTACCAATGATGAGGCACCTAAGAATGAGCAACCAAAATGGGGGAGGATTTGTTCTAGATCCTGGTACCAGTCCATAGTTGCAGTCTATTGTCTTCCTCCACAGCCTTCAGCGAGGCAGTTCATTGAAGGAAAAGGATATGACAGATGGAGAGATAAAAACCAGCAGAGACTTTTCTCTGTACTTTTCAAGCCTGCCCACAGCCTATTTCCTCCACCTAACTCTATTTTCCAGAGCCACCTGCCAACAGTGCCACCCTGGGCGACCACTCCTCTAGCGCATGCCCTCTGGGGATCGTTTAAAATCCAACCCACGACAAAAAGGAGGGTTTCATAAAGCCAGGTGGACTGTGAGTCCCAGAACCCACTGGTCTGTGGAGTAGTATGAGGGAAAACACAGTGGCTAGCGATGCTCATTCATCAAATACCTGTGAGAAGACTGTCTCTGGAGATAGCAAGCCCAGCTCAACTTCAACATCCCAACACATACGGTCTTCTTTATTGAGTTTGATGGCACAGTTTTCCAATTGTCATACAATCTTTGTAAAGTTATAATTTTGTGTGTCAGCACATTGATCAGGGAAAATAGTAGGGGGAAAATGAAGTTTAGAAAAATTAATTATATAAGAAGGAAAGAAAGCTCAAAGTTTCAGCAACCGTGTAGAGGCTATAAACCCAAAGAAGAGAAATAATTTCCTCTTGTTATCCAGAGTGTCCATGTAGAGCCCATAGGATAAGACTAAGGTAAGGGACATTGCGCTAAGGACATTACAACGCCCTCTTCTTACTGACAGCTCTGAAGCTATGGCTTGAGCTTCAGGGAAACTGATCACCATGCTTCTTCTGGACAAAGCATTAGACACTGAGTTGCAAGGAGGATTCTGCTTTGCTGGATTGTATGATGGATGCAGGCAATTTAAGCATAAACATTTTCTCCTAAGGTATATTGTGACGCACTTGTCATCACCTGGTGCTGTCACTGAAATCCCCTTCACATCTGCTTACAACTTTGTCACCAGCTACCACATACCCTAGTGACAATTAAAACACTGTAAATTTATTCTCAAGAGAAATGGGCTCACATCAAAGACATAATGTTAAAATCATGCCATTTTAAATGCCTCTGATGTAAGATATAGACTTGCCATATAACACCCAACTTGATCTTATAGGTGCAAATAAATACGTGACAAGCGGGAGGGGGAAGGCAGGAAATCCATTTCTTGGTGGTGTGTGTGTTCATGCCCTTGGAAGCAGATATGGTTGGAACAAAAAGACAAGAGGACAAAGGACCTAGGATCTGGGTCCCTGTGTGGTTTGGGAGATGGTGGGTTTTGCCCTCTGTCCTAGCAGAGCTGTAGGAGAATCGCTGCTCCTCCCATGTCAGTCTTCTTTTCTGTCAATGGGCGCTGCATCAGCCTCTCCATTCCCACAAAATGCACAGGAGGCTACATCGGATGCTCTGAAAGATGACTAAGGGCACATTCTAAAAGGCCTTTATATTTAGGTCTGTAATGTGTGTGGTTTCTTTTATTTTTACACTTTTGCATTTGAATATGGATGTGTCTGGTGTTCTGGGAATTCAAAACACTTCAAACCCTGTAATGAAGCCACACTGTGAACACTTAATTAATTTAGAGTAGGTGCTAATTCTTAATAAGAACTTTAAAACATGGTTTTGCGAAGAAATCATAATTCAGAGAATCCACCCACATATAAATGAGCCTCATCTGTAGCGTAGAAAGATCTAGCTTAACAGGATCCGAACAAAATGCCAAGGCTTTATTTCCAAGTTTCTATGGTGAGTAACCTCTCCATGTGAGACAATCTGTGAATGTTAGCAAGGCATCCCTTGGCACCAAAAGGAAACCTTGTTACTCCATAAAGTCAGAATAAGAAAATGGCGGTGCATTTCATGGCACCTTCTCCTGTCAGCTGACCCTCTCGTATGTTTAGCAAATGGTGAGTGAGTCTATAGAGAGCAACGTAAGTGCTGCCAGTATAAACCAGACAGAGGAACTAGACTTTTATGTAGCTAATAACATAACTGGCCAGTGTCTCTTTATCACTTCTGGAGAAAGAAGGAAAAGAAAAGGCTCCAGGCACTGGGAACATTGGAACAGTCTATCTCATTGGAAGATGGTATGATCAATCTTGCACTAGACTGATTCATACTGTCTTTGGGAAGATCTGGCAAATAAATGGCTAAGGCTGCCTTGGATGCTTCAGACGGGAGATCACAATCAGGAGGGAGGAAAAGTAGACACAGACAGAGCATCCCAGGGATCTAAGAGGCAGGGTGTACAGCATCCTACTGCACCAAGGAAATGTTTACACAGTGGAGAAGTGTGAGCACAGTTCGAATGCCCTAAGACTAAAATGTCTGTCAGTGTAGAAGGTAGCTGGAATAGAAGCAGTGGTGAAGATGGGACAAGAAATGCAGAGCAGGTTTAAGTTAGGTTACTTATGGTGATGGTAAAGAGGAACACAGGGAATTTTAATGCTGTGGTCAAACTTGCAATAAACACTGTGTAATGATGCTGTGCGTATAAGAAATAGACACCAGTCTCACAGAAGTCGCTGGAGTTTTCTGACATGACAAAACATTCAGGTACAGCATAGAAAAAAATCATCAATAAAAAACAACCTGGTAGGTTTTTGTTTGTTTGTTTGTTGTGGTTTTTGTTTTCTTTTGTTTTGTTTTGTTTGAGAGTGTTTTGGGTGAACTGGATATGGGCTGAAAGATTTTCAGGAAAATATTTTGGTGTTAGTACACACAGTCATGTAATTTGACTTTTGCAGTGTCTAAGTGTTCCTACAAAACCTGTGTGAGTGTAGAAAATAATAACAAAAAATACTCTGTAGTAAAATATTTTTTAAAAACATTTTGTTCTCAGAATCATCTAAATTCCCTGATAGTCTGAGACTCCAAAACTGTTCTCTGCATTGTCTTGTAGGGGCTTTGACAAAACTGGAGTTTTAAAGAGCAGTTTCTATGGAACTTATTATGATGCCAGAGTTTGGAGATGGAGAAGCGTGTGTTTGTGTGTGTGTGTGTGTGTGTGTGTGTGTGTGTGTGTGTGTGTG
>OU015742.1:24287813-24300311 GCA_907169655.1 Acomys percivali | reverse complement strand
GTGGTGGAACATGGTAGAAGCATGGTAGGACATGGTGGAAGCATGGTGGGACATTGTGGAAGTGTGGTGGGACATGGCAGAAGTGTGGTGGGTTATGGTGGAAGTGTGGTGGGACATGGTGGAAGTGTGGTGGGACATGGTGGAAGCGTGGTGGGACATGGTGGACTCGTGGAAGGACATGGTGGAAGTGTGATGGGACATGGTGGACGCATGCTCTGTAAGTTTGATGCTTGTCTCACAGTGACTCCAAGTGTCTGCAAAAGTGAGCACTGAGCATAGGAAAGCATAGGCTCACGGTTTTAAAATGTTCTTTTTCCACGAAAAGGTATGGACTAGGTACTCATCATACAGTGTTTCCTTCTATCTGTATAACTCTATGAGTGGCCAGCAATTATTTCAGGATTATATGACAAAAACATGGAAAGCTATGAAAATTGGTCCTGGTGCCTTCACATGGCCCTTCTTGCCCTTTTGATTAAGATCAAGTGTGGACGAGAGTGTCTTCACAGTGTCAAGGGAGAGCACACATTGCCTCCCCTACAAGTGAGAATACAACTAAAATGATGGAGATAAGAGACCACAAAGTAAGAGACAGGAGATGTTATGTTCTAGATAAATTCCTAGTCTATAGAGGAGTCCACCTTAGAAGGTTTGAAAGTCTCTGAGTAGAAGCAGCTCCATCCTCTGCTCTAGAATGGGAAGTAATGAAGTCTTGTTGATCATCAGTGTAAACCCAAGACAGTAGCCTCAAGCTTAAATATTCAAATATATTACTAGGATAATTTAATGCTGGGTGAATAGATATATATGAAGAATTATTTAAAACTTTAGTTCTATGAAATCAATTTGTTAGGCTCACTTGTAATGGATCAAATAGCCAATGATACAAAGCATTTATCAGGGCTCTGTAGCATCCCTGGCTGACGGTGTTCCCTCAATACATGCTATGAAGTTTAGCATTACCATAATGAAAGCCCTTGGGTGACACTAACATGCTGTTATCATGTAAACACCTCTAGTTAGAACTTAACTACTGAACAGGCATGACTGCCCCAAACTTAATACTCACTGTCTGTGACACACTATACTGGGAACTCAGATGGCAAAGGGAGTTTTTTAAAACACCATGTAGAGCTAGTATGTTAAATTAATTAACCTCAGGCCACTGTAGCCCATTGACTTGTAAGATCAAATAATTCAGATTAGTGCTTGACCTATAAGGGTCCCAGGGAAATGGAATCTAGGGTAGGAACAGTGTGACAGAACTAGAACACCTTCTAACACATGGAGGACTTCAGGAATACAAAGCAGAGTCTTTTGTTCCCACATGTGTCACTGGAAACAACAACCATAGATCTAGGTGAATCAGAAGGATCAAAGAGAGGAGACGCATATAGGTAGGACAACTTGTATTCCTTGAATGTAGCAATGCTCAAGAGCAAATCTTCCTGAAGAATTTGTATCTGCAGTTTATTTAGTATACTGGATGTCTGTGTTGGTCAGTAATGGGCCAGTGCCTTATATATGCAAGTATATAAATGGGAGAAGGGCACGTTGACATTAAAATACAAGATTTATTCGTAGTTGCCATAACCGGACATTGTGCACTAGTTGGTGTCTTTGCAAGATCATCCAGGTGACAGGAAGGGAAATAAATCTCAGCGGTACAAGTTGGTCAGTAACTAGCAAATCCATAGTATGGAACTTGCCAAGAAAATGCAGGCATATTCTGAGGAGTTCAGTTTTATTTTGAGAATAAATAACGCTTTAAGATTCCGAAGAGACTCAGGGTAGCACTTCAAGCTTCTTTGATTGAAAATTGATTAACACTTTGGGGAAAACTATATGACCAATTGAATTGCAAATTAAGGTAAATTAAAGTAGGCTCCTAAGTTATCCATCACTGAGAAATGGTGGACACATATTGACTTACATTCTATCAATACCTATTCTGGATCAGATGATCAATAGTAACTAAGACCATTAGTGCATAGTCCTGAAAGGCATATCCCTTAAGCTATCATACTTAATCACGGTAGAATTGCCACATGCTATATCACCCTGACCACAGGACAATAGTGAGAATATCATCATTTTTATGTAGCTGTTAACTCAGAAAGTCAATGTGCACTCCCAATTTTCCAGTTTCTGAATTTAGTTGTGTAGTTTTCCTTTGTTTGCATGTCCATGAGTGGGTTGCTGTGCATCCAGCATCTGAGGTTTCAGTAAACATGATCAGTTTTTAATTTGGACTCATGGTATCTGTAATGTATGCTATGAAAAATCTAAGAGTTGTAAAATAATGTCCCTCACCATTCAGAGGGCAGAATGAATGAAAGGGGCCCTGGAGTGGACTTTCTGATGACAACCCGTCACTTCCCAGTTCAGATTTGGTCTTGTGACAATAAACTTCCCTGGTGCCTCTCTCTCCTGCCCCAGCTTCCCAGTCGCCAGCAAGCAAACAGTTCCAGGTCACATGAAAGCCTTGCTGTGGATGGAAAGCAGAGAGTTACACAAAACTTAGTGTCAAAATGTGTGAGATTCAAGTGAAATGCTACTAAAGACCTCATGCCTGGCTTCTGCAGTACCGTTATGTAAACGTCAAGATGGGAGATTGGAGTTGGGCCTTCTCTGGCTGGAAGGAATTCTTTGGAGTTATTAGTGGGCCTGGGCCATTTTCATTTGATGAGACATAAAAACTACAAAATGATAAGAATGAAAAGAGCTTAACATGAATGAGGAAAAAGGGAAAGAGAAACTCACGTTTCTGCTGAAGCCATATGAAAGGAAACACTGCTAATAAATCACTTAGCTTCTGCAAGGGGACACAAATAGAAACTAGCAAGGCATGAAACATCTAGTGTAAGGGTGCATGACTCCAAGGTTAGTTTCTTGTTTGATTGTATTGTTCTATTTACTTAAATAAAGCCTAGCCAGTTAATGTATATTGTACAGATTTAGGTTAATAGCTGTAGATATATCACACCTCAAAGTGATTTTTTAAAAGAAAATTCTCACTCAGCACAGAACAAGTTTGCAGATTATAATCTAACCTTTATTTTTAAATCCCAGTGTGAGCTGAGAGATTGCTCAGCAGGTAAGGCACTTGCTACTTAAGCATAAAGACCACATTGAGCCACACAAAGCTGGGAAAAGTGGAGAGTGTGTGGTAATCCCAAGTCCCCTACAACAAGATGTGATATAATGACAGGAGAATCCCCAGAAGAGCATAGGCCTGGGACCCTGGCATAAAAAGTGTCAAACAGCAAAGAAACTCTGTCCCAAACAAGATGGAAGTCAAGACCTGACATCCAAAGTGTCCTTTGACCTCCACACACATGCTGTGGCAAACACAGGCCCTCATCAATACACACACACACACACACACACACACACACACACACACACAAATAAATAAATAAACAATAAACAAGTAACTAGATAGGTAGATGATAGATAGATAGATAGATAGATAGATAGATAGATAGATAGATAGATAAGTTCTAATGAGATTAACCTAGAAAATAAAAGCAGGGGTTCAAATGACACCCTCTCCCATTAGTCCTTCCAGCCATTTATTTTTAGGGCACACAAATGGATTCCTTTGGGCTATGAAGGAGAAACTCATTGTGAAAGAGGATATCCTGTTGGTGTGTAGCTCTGTGAAGATGACTGATCACACCGGGGTGTTTCTGCTCATATTTCCCCCAAAGAACAGCATACAGAGCTTCTTGTCAGAAGAACGGCATCTGTGCCCCCAGTGACTCACATATGTGCCAAGTGCAAAGCTAATTGGTATCCAGCCTATAACCCTGGCTCTACTATACCTAGTTCTGTCTAATGCTTCTACATCAAGAGAAAGACATGCAAGCTGATGAAAATATTCTCTCTGCAGCTCAGCCTGCCCCAGGAGAACCGGTGATGGGATCACACTGAAGAAATGTACCTACACTACTACCTCTTACTTTACATGAGCTTATTTTGTGTTAAGCTATACAAATGTACATAATTATCAGCAATGCTATGCTTTTCAAGGCAGCTTTGCTGATAAATGTGGGACATTAAATCAATCCTAAAATTCAGGAGGAAAGTGAGGAGGTACACTGCCCAAGTCAGAATCAACTAGCTCCAAGATCCTTCCAGAACTATTGGCAACATTAGCTGCACTAACCACAGAATGGCCACTGCGGGGCTTCTACCTAGTGTGATGATACTCAAAGTGGCATAGAAACCGTTAAGACAAAAATCTCTGGCTTTCCCATTCTGCTTGTAATTTTTTAAAAAATATCTTGAGTGTGATTTTGCTTATGTTTTGGCTTGAAACAGTTATTTTTGCCTTGCTCCTGTTACTGCGTTACTTTGGCTTCTGGCTACTTAAAAAAAAAAAAAAAAAAATTCCATACCTGGTAAGCTCCAATAAAGCAGGAGGAAATGCATTCATCCATCTTTACTCTTCTTTAATGGAGATTTGTTTCAGTCATGTAGTTCCTGCAGTTGAACACAGCAGGCTCATAGAATCTAACGCTGAAGCTCAGAACTGTGCACATAGCATAAAGGAAATCTTAGAAAGCCAGCTACAATGGCCCAAGGCCTCAAAAAAAAAAAAACCCTTGTGAAAACGTGTGTCGGAAACATTTATTAAGGTCCACTGCCTGCCTACCAGGAAGCAATGAAAACGAAGTATAGTTTCAGCTGGCTGCAGCGCTCATGGCACTTAGCAGATGAAGACGATGAAATGACTCCACTTCCTCACCTACACTTGTTCCAAGTTTAGTTCAGAAATGGAAGAATCCCAGAATCCCCCCTCAAGTGAAAAGTTTTTTCCTCCCCACATATGTAACTGCCGACACATTTAGCCCCAGATTCCACTTTATGTGCCGTTTGTTCGCCTCAGCTATTTGAGGAAAGTGATGTGCTTCGGATAAGACAGCGCGTGCTTGCCTGCCACCCTTGACAGGAGCCAGTGTGAAATGAAGAGCTTTCGAACTTTCCAGATTTAGTAGTTGGGAATTCCCAGTGATGGATGAGTGCTAGCAAGATCAAATGGCTGGAAATACAGACATGGGTCCCCATCGTTTCTGACGCCAAGAGCGCTTCCACGCAGGCTTTAGCACGCAGCCCTGACAGGCAGCTGGTGTTCGGCTGAGCGGACTGCTGGTTGCTACACGCTTTTATTATCTTAAAACCCGCACACCTGCCAGAAACACCTCCCTTTGGATCATGTTCAGCTCTTTCTTGGCCCTCTCCTCTCTAGAAGCAAACACAGAAATGGGAAAGTACACAAAGTGTAGGAAAGGGAATTCACACATATTCAAAAATATGGAGGGAGCACCCGCCCCTTTCAACGACACTTTCACCGGAGTCTCCCGAGTCATCCCAGTTGCCACTTGGACACTCTTCAGGACAGCATGAATGCTCTTAGGAGGACACATCACGCTCCCAAAACATGGACTGACTGAAAGGGTCCTCGATATGCCCCAAGAAATTAGCAGCTTGGTTTATAGGATATCAACTCTGCACACGTGCACGCGCACACACACACTCTACTGAATCTAAAAAACACATTTAGTTTAAAACATCTAAAAAATATGTATAATATATAAACCCATTGTAAACTAGACTTTCCTGAGAGGCTGTCCTGTCTATAGATAGCTATTGTTATTTGTTGCAATGGCTACATTACCATCAGCAGTAACTAGGTTGACCACAGAGGGTTATTTTTGTTTGTTTGTTTGTTTTGGGTTGTTGTTGGTTTTTTTTTTTTTTTTTTGCCACAATTGTCCAAATGCTAGAATAGAAATAACATTTTTAAAAGTTTTTTATTTTAATTTTATTAATTTATTCAGATTACAACTCAATTGTTAGCCCATCACTTGCATCTTCCCATTCCTCCCTCTCTCCCACTTTCACACTATTCCCCTCCCCTAGGTCTATGACCGAGGGGGACCTCCTCCCCCTCTATATGGTCATAGGCTATCAAGTCTCATCTTGGTAGCCTGCTTATTCTTTCTTTGAGTGCCACCACGCCTTCCCACTAAGGGGAGGTGGTCAAATATGGAGCACCAGAGTTCATGTCAAAGTCAGTCCCCACTCTCCACATAACTGTGGAAAAAGTCCTGTCCATTGGGTAGATAGAGAGTAGGGGTTTGATATTTACATTGTATTGTCCTTGGTTAGTGAAATAGTTTGAGCAGGACCCCCTGGGCCCTGATCCATCCATCATGATGTTCTTCTTGTAGGTTTCTAAGATCCTCTGGGTCCTTCTATTCCCCCATCTCCTGTATTTCTCTTACCTAGAGTCTCAGTAGGATGTCCTCACATCTGTCCCAATCTCCTGGTAAGTGAAGACTTTTGTGGGACATGCCTTTTGGTCTAGTGCCCAATTATAAGTGTCTTAAGAACTTGCTGCTGAAGGCTTTTCCACTTTGATCTGAATCCATTCACCTACCTCTATGGACTGAAAACACACTCAGTCCTTTGCTTTCTAAGGGATCATCCAACCCCTGAGGAGACTGCCATGTACTTTCCTCTGTGTCACAGGGTGGAGAAAACAGGGCAAGAAACCCTGCAGTCAGCTTGGGTGTAGGAGACTCTGAGCTTTCTGGCTTGAAGAAACCTCAGACATTTTGCCCTCTGTGTGCATGAGTGGCTTCCAGGTCTCCTGACAGAAGCCAGGAGTGAAGGTGGAACTCCCAAGGGTCTTAAAAGCACCTCTTTGCACAAAACGGTTACAGAGGGGGATGTGGTTGCTCTTGCTACCTCGAGGGTCTTTCTGTTTCCCCACAACCTGCGTCCGTCCCTGAAAATTGTACCGGGGCATGCAAGCTCTGATACCTGCTACAATCCACTCACAGCATGGAGGTTGGTGGGGGGGGGGGAAGGGACCTAACTCCATCTTAGATTAAATAAAAGAGATATTTTAAGTATGACCTGTGAGGGAGGAAAGCTAGAATGCCAGCATATTTGCCGTGGTGGGGTTTATTTGCGCGCAGTGAAATGAATTCATTGTGTGCTATCAATGAGCACAGCCCATGAAGCCTTCCTCACCGCTTACAAACAGCAAACTGGCTTGTAGATGTATAAACCCTCGGGTAGTGATTTTTACCAACCCTTTCTCCTCTTGACCAAAGTCTTTAACTTTTTTGAAAATAAAAGAAGCTCTAGAAGTGGGAAACTAAGTTTTCCTCAGGGTGAACCCAAAACTATGTGGCTTTCCCTGTATTCAAGCTTTGCCGGACGTTACACAGAACATGGCGACGTTATAGGAGCATACCTCACCCACACCCCTACACACCCCTACACACCCCCGGCTTCTTTTATCCTAAAGGTCATCTATAGATGTTTTTAAGTTCCCATTATAGACAGGGAGGAGCAGTCTCATTGTCCAGTGCTGACTCCTGACTCACTTGGTAGAATATGAAAGGTTTTATGGTGCTGCAGAATATTTTAAAGATTGTATTTTTATTATAATATGAGAAGCTAAAATAGAGAGAGAATGAGAAGAAAAAATTGGGAAAAGTAGAATCCAGGCTCAGCTCTCTTTTTCTCCAAGGTGTGTTTTTTTGTTTGTTTGTTTGTTTGTTTGGGTTTTTTTGTTTTTGGTTTTGGTTTTTTGTTTGTTTGTTTGTTTGCTTTTCTGTGGTTTAGTTTTGGTTTGAGAGGCAAGGTCTCACTAGGGAGCCTAGGCCAGCTTCAAACCCTACAGTCTCCTGCCTCTGCCTTCCAAGAGCCAGGGATAGCAGGTGTCTGCTCCTTCCTGTGCCTGGCTCCTCTCACATTCTGATGTCCATCTAATTTATATCAATCAAGAATAAGCTTGCCTTCTCTGGATCCACTTTTTTTTAATATGAATGATATGGAACCAAAGCAAACATCACCGTTTTCTAACATGGGAAAGTGAGATGGGAGCTGTCTTGAGAGCTTCTTCCAAGACTGTCCAGCACACAACAATGACACAGGGCCACCTGTTCTGCGAAGACTGTCCAGCAAACAGCAATGCCACAATGCCACCTGTTCTGCCTCTGGATAGTTTGGGGCACAACCTTGACAGGAAGCACTGCCTTTTCTCTAGGGCGTGGAATGTGCCCCCTAATATCAGAACAAAACTGTTGCCATAGAATCTGATTGCGTGCTCAAGAGAACCTGCAGACCCATGTTCATTCTCACAGCTCACCAGCAGTGCTGTGGAAGCCCCTTCCAGCCACTCACTGGGCTCAGCTGTGAGGCAGTGAGCCATCAAGCCTTCCTTATGTTTCACGGAAGCCTCCGGCTCATTTTCAAGAAAGTTTCATAGGTGCACAGTGCCTTTCTCAATCCCTTTTCAAAACCCTCTATGTTATAACCCCAAAGGAACTGACACTCACCATAAACAGAAATTCACCAGAGTGGATACCAAATTCTACATGGGGGAAAATAGAGAAATATGCCACTATCCTTGTCAAAAGTCTATGTTCCCTATAAAGTAATCAGAAAATCTCTGTAAGAACACAATGAAAGTTACAGTAGAGCTGCCATATACAGCAGGCTAAAGTTCAGCTGTGTTTGTGACAGCTAACCCAACTAGGTAGGATCTTGCTGAACTTCAGACCTGGCACCCCCAGTGATAGTGAGGTTTTTCTCCTTTTGATTATATAGAGTCCAGTTTATTTCTGTCTTGGGCTCCCTAATGACCTGTGTGAAGTGAGTTTTGGGTTCTGACCTATCCCTTCATGATTAAATGACCACAGGTCTTGGACTGCATTACTGGGAGCTTGTTGTATGGCCTGTGGGACAATATTTATCTCTTATGCTTGTTTTCATTCCAGTGTCTTGACCGAAACAAAGTGCCATGGCAGGTTGTATATTAGCAGGTTGTAGGGTTAGAGTAAACAAAAATGTGTGTGCATACATGCATGTGTGTGTGTGTGTGTGTGTGTGTGTGCGGTGTGTGTGCGTGTGTGTGTGTGTGTGTGTGTGTGTGTGTTTAAATTTTAAAAATTTAAAAACATTAATGCACAGGGCTGATATCCTACCCTAGACAAGAGAATGCCAACAGCAAGGGACATGGAGCCTTGTATAGACATGGTGAATTGCCAGGGAAAGGGGCGAGAATGGAGTGAGAAAGAGGATGCTGAACTCCATGCGACCTTTGCGCTCCTTGCATTTGATTTTGCCTTTGTGCCTTCATGCCTCTAATGCAAGTAAGACTGCCACCACATCTTAGACTGTGTGTGTGTGCTGTTTTCTGTGGAGGCTATGGTACCAGCATCCATTAAAGTGGAAGGAACAAAAATATTCTTCAAGTAAAGCCAAAGAGCCACAGTAAATGCATCAAAAGTGTGAATGATATCATCAAAACCATATAATCCTATTGCTATAAAATTGAAAGACACACAGATACAGCTGAACTTATATATGACTAAAAGTCATGGGAATTTGAAAAACACTTTAACCCTATTATCCTAATGAATCCTAATGAAAAAGTGCATCCATTCTGATTTGGTAACAACTTGTGGGATCCTAGCTGAGAAAAATACAATATTAAAGAGAGAATAAAGAGAAACCAAAAGCATGGGCATGTTTGTCACAGCATTATGTACCATAGTGAGATACTGGATACCATTAAAGGACCAGAGAAGAACAGAATATTGAATTATGGTGTAACCATTCAAAAGAAGAGTTTGCAACCAATTAAAATGATGGTCAAGTTCAGGCAGCCTTGTTGAAGAGATTCCGTGAGTATAGCTTCTGGAATTTCTAGGTGACACAGTCTTACTGAAAATTCTGCTCCTCTGGCCCTTATAATCTTTCTGCCCAGTACTCCTCTGTGGTCGCTGAGTTATAGGTGGGGGAGTTGTATTTGAAATACATCAGTTGGATCTGTGCTCCACGGTTGCATTCTCATCAGTGGTGGTTTTCTATAATACTCTCTGTTGCAAAGAGCTATTTCCTTGTTGAGGGGTAAGATCTACACTAATCTGTGGGTGTGGGGACAAGTATTGAGATTATATTTAGGAATTGTGTTGGTAAGATAGAAGTTTAGATTCTCCTCCAAGATTAGTGACTCCATTAGTGTTGGGTAGATGGTAGTTTCCAGGACCCCAGTACCAGGCATGGATGAGCCCAGCAGACATGCTAATGTGGAAGGCAAAAGAAGTTTCAACCCTAGAAAAAGAGTTACAAGCAGCTACAAGAAGAAAGCATCTTCCCCAGGGAAGTAAGAACATAACCATAGACTACAATACCAAATGATTAACTAGGAAAACATGCATACAAGTAATTTTATACAGCCTGAGCAGGTTGTACTTGTATATTTAAGATTACAGAGGAAGGGGAAGCAGGCTACCTGGATGAGACCTGATGGGCTGTGGTCCTATGGTAGGGGAGGAGGACCTCTTCTGTCAGAGGCCTAGTGGAGGGAAATAGGGTGGAAGAGGGAGGGAGGGTGGGAACAGGAAGATACAAGGGAGGGGATAACAATCAGGATGTAATCTGAATAAATTATAATAAAATTAAAAAACAAAACAAAAACCAAAAAATTAAACCAAAAGCAGAACCCTAAAAAAAATAAAATAAAAGAATGCACACTTACCAACTAAAGAAAACAAGGCCATGAGTTTGAAAGAGAAGAACAGGGGAGTGGGTCAGGGTAGAGATGCATGGTTTGGTTTTGAGGGAGGGAAATTAAGTGAGAAATAGATGCTATAATTATATCTAAAAAGTAAAAAACAACTTTAGAAATAAATGATGGTCAAAAAGTCTGTGTCACAGCACCAAAAGATATCAGAGAATGCTTAGAAAACTGCCGCGTGTGCAGACGGTTGTATGAGAGTGGAAGTGGACATGGGCAGAAATAGAACCAGGAAGGGGCAAAGACAAATTGACTTCCTCGAAGACGTCGGAGGGGTTGAGCTCATAGCTCAGGGTTCTTACTGCAGCTCAAAAACAGCACAAGATAGGAGAAAGTGAATGCATGCTTATCAAGAACACTGCACACACGCACACACATGCACGGACACACCTGTGAAAATGTGCGCGCATGAGCACGCACACACACACACACACACACACAGCGTATAGCATGAAACCAAGCAGTGTGATATGTAACCCTGCCTGTGCTCCTGCACCTATTTACACTTATTAGAGTCAATAACACACTTGAATCTTAAATTCAAATGTGTGGTTATTAGAGAACAAGGCTTGTGAGCTTAAGTGGTATGAGCAGGAGACACCTTACAAGCTCAGAATTCAAGCCAAGTTACAACGTGGAGACTGACCTCCTTTTCTTTCATACTGGCAGCCTGTTTCCATTTTATGCCCTTAGTCACAGACTCTTTCAAAAGT
The DNA here is from genome assembly GCA_907169655.1 of Acomys percivali. Classification (NCBI taxonomy): domain Eukaryota; kingdom Metazoa; phylum Chordata; class Mammalia; order Rodentia; family Muridae; genus Acomys; species Acomys percivali. Next base: position 24,288,989 of record OU015742.1, on the reverse strand, counting down.
TACAGGTGAAATTACTTAAAAAATTTGTCACACTTCAAATGACAGTTTTGGAGCACTAAAGAGCATAAATATTTTTACTTTATCACATAATTGCCTCTAACTGCCAGTTGATTTAACTATATGGCTGGAAAATTGTTTTCTAAAGTGATGATTTCCCAGTGGGCTGCATAAAACACCTTTGGTCCACACCCACGCCCATCAGCCTATCACCCTTTTCCATTTGGCTGGCATATTATAGTCCTGCAAATAGCTCACATTTCCTGCCTGAAAGAGCCCTTTTTGGAGCCACTGATGTATTGTGCCAATGAATACTGAACTTAAATGGAAGAACACCAAGGCAGGGTAAAAAGGCTTTAAGTCATAATTATAAATTAAGTTCAAGTTGTATTTGGGGTGCTGGGATATAGCTCAGGCCTCATTTAGTGCACTGAGGCCAAAGCATTTCTTTTCCTATATTATTTCTATCTTAGTTGATTGAAAATGAAAACAAAATGATAAAATATGTTTTTAGCTCCATCTTGTTTCATAAGAACAAGAAAACTGATAAAATGTTTGTGAACAAACTCATCATCCTCAGGGATCTTTTCTAAACCCTGTTATACAAAGTGGGTTACATTTAAGCTTGCAGTTAATGGAGACATATAAGCCCCAGCAGAAGAAACTGCCGCAGGGCAGGGCATTCCCAAGTACACCGTGCTTTTAGCAACCTAGTTTAGACACACAGAGGTAACCTGGAGAGTGGGCAGAAGAGAAAGCTGAAGAGAAGCCAAACCTGAAGTGACACTCAGCTAATGAACAAGGACATGGCACAGCAGGAGCACAGACCTTTAAGTCCTCCACTGTGTACTGCTGTAGGTAGCAGTGACGACAAGCCACAGGTAAGGCTCAGTTTTGGTTGTGACATTTCTGTGTGTTTTCTTTAATAAACTTTCAGCGAGAAAGAGCTGTAGCAAGGTGTCTAATACTTGGGGGGATTATGGTGAGTCTGGGGTGAAACCATGCCCAGTGGGGCACAGTCCAGGATAAATGATCTATAATTACTCAGGAAGGCTAAAGTAGCACATTACTTTTGCTCTGATTGAAAACAGTTTTATGTACCATAAGTAGACAGCATTTAGGGAGGGTGCATATGAAAGCTAACTCTGATAGTCCCATCTTAAATACCAAGCCCTAATG
>OU015742.1:24240840-24279595 GCA_907169655.1 Acomys percivali | reverse complement strand
TGTGTGTGTGTGTGTGTGTGTGTGTGTGTGTGTGTGTGTGTGTGTGTATCCTACACAGGGGTTAAAGCTCCTCCTAGAAGCTATCGACTCCCAAATAAGGAGTGCCGCACGTGGGATTCCCGCTTCCAGTTGTTGGCTGGTGTGTGACAGAGACCTTCAAAACAGTTCCAGCCGTAGACATTGCTCTTAGTTGTCCACCCAGACTTGATGGTCAAACCCTATTGCTGAAGAGGCCACACAGTTTTGTCACAAGATTTAAAGAAGTCAAGCAGGACTGACTTGGAAGCGCCCTTGTCTTCTGGCTAGCTGTTGTAATACTAGAGGGTTCTATGCAGGCTGCTGGTGAACAGCAGTCATTACTAGTCTTAAAGCAGATGTGTGGGCTACAGTAATAACTACTGAGGCAAGATTCATCCCTAGGGGCTGCAGTGGTGTGGACGTTATGAGGTAACCAATTACTTTCTGGTTGGATCAGAGTCCTGCTCCACAGAAGCAAATACATAACAGATACTGGAAAGCTTGCCAGGAAGCAATGGTTGGGGAGCTCACAGGTGCCAGGAAGAAACCTACTACTATTATTCTGATGAAAGACATAGTACCAAACTGCTCTCTAAATTCCTGTCTTCCCAGCAATAGATGAGTACAGCTCTCAGACCTTTTCAGAGGTATTTGTATTGGATGATGGTTAATGCAAAGACTCATAACAGAATTCTTCATTTTATAGATCTGAAGAATCAATACTTTTATGGTGTCATCTATCACCAAATTGATATATACGTCCAATTCAATTACTTGACTATCATTAGGATAATTTGAAAAATAGAAATTGAAAAACGTATCCTAAAATGTAATAGAGTTCTTAAGAAAACAAAACAGAAATTGAAGACTGATTCTTCCTAGCACAAGGATGTCCAAAGCATCAGCAATTAAGCCAATTAGAATTGACATAGAGACAGCAAGCAGTGAACAAATGTGGAGTGTCCAGAAACTGATTAATATATGGCAACTGGCCTGCAGCAAAACTAGGAATTCCAGCAGTCTTTTCAAGGGCCCAGAACAACTAGACTTTTGTAAAAATAAGAATCAAGTGGAAGACACAACAGATCTGAAATATAAAAACAATAAAGCACCCAGAAGAAAATCTCTGTGACCTGTAGCATATCAATGAGTTCTCAGATCCATACGGAAAACAAAAGCCATAAATGAAAAGAGTATTAATTGAGATTTATTAAAAGTAACATACGTTTATGGCTGGGGAGGTGGCTTATTGGATAAGTGCATTTCTTGAATCCCTAAAATCTGAGTTAGAAACCCCACACTTAGCCTATAACACCAGCACTAGGATATGGAGACAGGTAGATGCAGAATGCTCCTTTAGCCAGCCAAGCTAGCCAATACTGTGAGCTTCTAGCTCAGTGAGAGATCCTGTCTTGAGGCAAAAAAAGCAGAGCACAATAAAGAAAGATATCTATCATAGTTCTCTGGCCTCCCCATGCACACACATGGATACACACACTGGCACATTCACATACATACACGGCATAACAAAACACACGCACACACATACACACACATACGCAAGCACACACTAAGGTGTATTTAAATAACTATAGTTTTAAAATACCTTTAAAGGAAAATGGAAAACTCAGCTAAGGGCTACAAAAATATTAAAACTTGCCTATATTTGTTGTGCTGGCTAGTTTTATGTCAACCTGACACAAGCCAAAGTTATTTAGGAAGAGACAACATTAACTGAGAACATGGCACTGTCATACTGGCCTGTGGAAAAGCCTATGGTGCCCTTTCCTCACTGATGATTGATGTGGGGGAGCCTCATCTCCTGTGGATGTTTTTACCCCTGGGTTACTGGTCCTGGGAGCTCTAATAGGCTGAAAAGGTAATGAGGAGCAAACCAGTAGCCAAGACTCCTCCATGGCCTCTGCATCAGCTCCTTCCTCCAGGTCCCAGCACTGCTTGAGTTCCTGCCCTGACTGTTGAATTGATACTTGGAAGTGTAAATAAAATAAACCCTTTCTTCCCCAAGTTGCTGCTAGTCATAGTGCTTTTTAAATCACAGCAATAGACACCCTAACTGATACATCTGTTAAGTATTGAATAGGCAGTGCAGTGAAATATTTTTTAAGTGTGCATATGGCCAGTAAGCACATGAGAATGTGCTTAATATCATTAGTTACCGGGAAATACAAACTTAAGTCATTAAGAGATAGATACACACAAGAATAGCTTTGATAAACATAATTAATAATGCCAAGTGTTTGAACCTGGAAATTGTTGGATATATATATCTGCTTTGCAAACAATAACTTAATTTCTCTAAAATGTAAATATAAAGTTTTCATAAAACTATGCAAACTTTCTAATCTACGAGACACTAAAGCTTGTCCCTAGTAATGACTTGATTGAGAATATTATAGCTTTATTCACAGTAGCCAAAGATTAAAAGATACTTCAAAATCTCATCAGCTAATGAGAACTGCCCAGCTTTGTAAGAGTGCTAAAATCACTGAATTATACAGTTGAAGAGGTCTTGAAATCCATGATAAATGTTTTTAAAGGAAAACAACTCAATTTTAGAAAATAATCTATAGCACAGCATGTCACTCTTCTAAACAAGATACTTATTTTTGTTTGTTATTTAGTGTGTATGGGTGTTTTATCTACATGTTTGTCAGATTCCCTAGAACTGGAGTTACAGACAGTTATAAGCCACCATGTAGGTGCTGGTTCCTTAGAAGAACAGCCTGTGCTCTGAACATTGAGCCATCTCTGTAGCCCTATAATCAAGATATTTTTAAGTGCCAAGTAGTTCTCATTTGTTATATCTCTTCTATAACTAATGCCTACTTTCACCCACTTCCAGCCACTCTCTGTCTTCACAAACCATCTCCAAAGCCATTCCAGAACATTCTTGTCAGATGATCGTACATTTAGCTTCCTTCTAATTTAATGTACAGTTTTCTTCTGCCTTTATCCAAGCGGTGTGTGTTTTTGTGTGCTTTCCCTATCTTTCTGTCTGCTTCTCCTGAGGGCATCACTAGAGCAGACAAGCAGCCTCGCTTACTTTTATGTTCAGTGTCTTCTAGCACCACAGCAGCCGTGAAGGCGCTAACCAAAGCTTACAACATTACATAGGTTATTTCTTATCACGAAAGTCCATACATCCAGCTGTTTTCTCCAAAATGACTCTGGCTGATGCCTTGTGGCAGAAAGTAATGAAACACCTTACACTGTCTTTCCCCCTCCCATGAAAGACTGGTGCTAACAAACGGAATCATTTCCTAATGGCAAGTATACGTCTGTGGTCAACATCACATTTGACATACCTCCTTTAAGAGGTTTCTGACCACTATTTTATTATCAGTTCAGTTTGGTCTGACATGACCCCGATGGTATCCACAAACAGTCTCCTTCATGCTCACTTATAATGTATGTTTTCTTGGGGCTTTGGTCTATTTGCACATATGAACTCCAAAGCAAGGGTCACCCTGCCCACACAGTATACTCTGGATCTCTTTGAGAGGAAAAGGCTATCCCAGAGAGAGCCACAAGGACAGGGGGAGTGGCTAAGGCTTTGACTGTGGGTACCCTTCCTGGCCCTCAACTGACTGTGGGAACTTAGATAATTAGCTCGACTCTAAGCCTCTGTTCCTTCACCATGATATGATAAGAATTCAGGATATTAATTTGGATCCCCAACCCTTTATCAGCCAGCAGTTTCAAATTCCAGAAATCTCTCAAAACAGAATCTTTTAAAATAACTCATTTGATGTCAAAACCTGACCTACTCTGAACTTGGTTGCCTGCAAGGTCCTTGCCTGAACTGATGTACACTTTTTATTGTTGTCATCTAATGCCTTTAAAGGAGAAAAATGCATATTTGTGGATGAAAAAAACCACAAATGCATTTGACTACAGGATGCCATTCCAGGTATGATGGGGGCATTTTCTAATTTATGATGCAGACTCTATTGGTTTTCTGAAATCTAAATCGTGTGAGCTTTGGTATTTGGAGGAGGGGATTGGAAAACTGATCCTGCTTGTTTGCTTAGAAGGGAAGCCAAGTAAAGTAATAAATATATAGTGTGTATAGTGCTTTATTTTCTTCTCCCCCCACATTCATTATTATAAAATTCTAGAAAAAATGCCACTCAAGATATAAAATATTGTTTTTTACAGTTTATTCTGTACACAGTAAAATTTATCATCTTTTGTCCCCCCCCCACACTTTCTGTTGAGAACCCCCTCTTAGCTCAGGTTTCTCCCTTAGCTCTCAACCTTATCGCTGCACCACTTTTTCTTTGTTTACAACTGAACTTGAAAATTGTGAACATTTTTTAAATATCATAAAAGGAAAGACTGATTGCGCAAGGGAAGAAGCAGTTTATTTTGCCTGGCTGTAGGCCACCGTGGTCACTTCCTTAGCACATGACCTCGAGTTGGTCACATCACCTCACAACATCCCAGTTACCTCATCCTCAAAATTGAGATAATGTCTGACAGCTGACAAAGGCAGATGGCTGGATGAGGTCATCTCCTGAGGTCACTTCCAGCCTTACAATCTGTACATTTCTGAGCCTTCAAAGGTCTGGGGATAGTCTCAAAGTCTGGGTCACAGTGTTTGGGCTGTGACCTGTTCTGTTCTGCAGAAGAGGCCCACTTACTTGAATATAAGGATGTTCACTTCCTTGAGAACTGAGAGGGTAGGAGACAGATGGTGGGGAGAGGCAGGAAGTCCGGAATGTGTTCTCATGAACGGAATCGTGAACCAAGTATATGTCACTGAACTACAAAATGTACACGCATTAAAGTTTAAGAGCCCACGTCAAGCTCCTACATGGTCCAAACAAAAAGGGTGTCCCTGGCCTTCCCAAGGTGAAGAGCGATGCAGAAGATTTCTTGGGCAATATTTTTTTAAGAGAAGTTGGCTTCCTGGTGAGTGGGAGATCATTTGCAGTGAGAAGCCTGTTACAAACAGGAACTGTGAGTGAGTGTGACCAGGAACCCTGTGAGTGAGTGTGACCAGGAACCCTGCCACCCTAGTTGTCACACAGGTAAAAGGTGGCCACGACTAGGTTTTTTTCTGAAATTCTTGTGAGAATTACAAGCTGCTTTGCCTGGAGGGAGCCGTGCCGAGTGCCTGTCAAGTGACCATCCCCAGCAGAGACCAGCTGTCTAGTCCTGACAAAACTGAAGATTTCTAAAGGAAGGAAAGAAGCAATGTTCAGCTGAGAGAAGAGGGTTCACAGCTCACTTCCCATTGGCTTTTTTAGCCAGAGTCTGTGCTCTTGATGGTGAGGTCACTCTTGGAAGCCGAAAGAAATGGTTGGAGGGATTCTCCTACCAGTATGTGGAGTGCCTGGGCTGTGGAGTGGCTTGGCTGAATATAAGACTTCTAGAAAGGGCTGAAACGTGGTTCACAGAGTTCCCACTTCAGACTATGTGTAAGCTTCTACTTCAGTTATGATTCTTTACATGCTTGTATTTTCCGAACCTTGCATTGTTTTTGGACTAAGGCAGCATCATTTTTTAAAAAAAGAGTGTAAGCTTTTACTCTAGAACTTCCCCCTGCACGCGCGCGTGTGTGTGTGTGTGTGTGTGTGTGTGTGTGTGTGCGCGCGCGCACTCACACACACACACACACACTTCAAACACATTCAGATTCCCTGCAATTAGTGCCATCGAGGAGGTTGGTGTGATTGTATTCTCCTTTAGCAACTTGATAGGACTTAAAGCCTCAGAGAAGACTGGCTTCTGGACATCCACATGAGGGATGGTCTTGAGATTTGGTTAGCCTCTGAGCACACTTAGGATGGACAGTCTAGATCTGATTATTTGAGCTTGGAAGGCTTGATGGATATGGGTACCATTCCATGGGCTTAGGACCTGGACTGCCTTAAAAAAAAAAAGGAAGCCAGATGTGTGCTAATCATTTTCTGTTCCCTAACTACAGATGCCATGTGACAGCCACCTCAAGCTCCGGATGCCATGACTTCTTCATGGTGGGCCATTCTCTGAGCTGTGAGCCAAAAATCAACACTTACTTACTTACATTCTTAAGCTGCTTTTTGTGAACATGTTTTTCACAGCAACAAGATAAGTGGTTAATACAGCAATATAGGAAAAATTCACTATAGCAAGAGGAATCGGCTCCATAAATTAAAACTAACTAAATAAGAATAAACTTTAAATAGTAAACAATGATGAAGGGTGCTATAAACCACTAGAAAAAAAATAGTTGTACCAGTTAAAGGTCCTTAGACCTCGATTTTTCCTGATTGTTAACTCTGAGTGCACAATCCTAAAATTCTCTTCCTCTAAAATGCAAACATCTGTGTCCTTGTGTTACATACACACTTTCTCATTATTCTGATTTGTTGTTGTTGTTGTTGTTGTTGTTTCACTTGCCTTTGCTCCTAACTGGCCTTGCTATCTGGCATTATCCCATAGGCTTACTTTGATTAGTCCTCATTAAAATGCAAATCCATAAAGTCTAGTGTTCACCAGGCTTCTTGAACCAGACCTGGCAAAGAGTATGTCCTCAGTAAGAAGTGGAGCCAGAGATTCTTAGGTTAGCTAGCTACCTAGACTAAGCAGAACTAGTGAGTCTAGGGTTAGGGAGAGAATCTCAGTAAACAAAATGAAGAGTGAGGAAGGAAAACACTGTCAAATACGAACAGGCACACACATGTCTATGAGCCACACACATCATAGTCTCTCTGTCTCTCGGTCTCTCTGTCTCTGTCTCTCTGTCTCTCTCTCTCTCTGTCTCTCTGTCTCTCTCTGTCTCTCTCTCTCTCTGTCTCTCTCTCTGTCTCTCTGTCTCTCTCTGTCTCTCTCTGTCTCTCTCTGTCTCTCTGTCTCTCTGTCTCTCTCTGTCTCTGTCTCTCTCTCTGTCTCTCTGTCTCTCTCTCTCTGTCTCTCTGTCTCTCTCTGTCTCTCTCTCTCTCTGTCTCTCTCTCTCACACATACACACGCACACACATCATATAGAAAAGCAACAGTCCAACTCAAGAAATCTCAAAGAAATGAACTCACTTGATCTATAGATGAGGAAACCCACATGACCAAAAAAAATAAAATAAATAAAAGACAAATACTCAATGCTCAATTTCAGTAGTAACAGAGAAATCTTAGTTGAAACAAGGTGATATAACTTAATTCTCAATACTTTTTTTTAAAATCAAAACCTGTTTGGAAGTTTTGGAAAAATGTAGACGTATCAACATATCCATATGCTGTCAGTAAAAGTGAAAGTTGGTGATGCGAATGTGTCGGCAGCTAATGAGGCTGACCTCGCTGTAGACTCACTGTCCCTAGAGGCGTTTCACCTGTATCCATGCTCACCTCTATACCAGTGGTTAAATGTGGGTCATTAGAAATACCCATTCATTCGTTGTCCTTTTCCAGTCCTCTGCTCATAGCATGTGACTTTCTAAGGGACTTCAATAAGGTAGAACACTGCTGAAGAGCCCTCTAGCCTACAGTGCCCATGTCATTGCTGATGTGCTTTGCATGTGAGTAGATCTGAGCTCTGCAGGGGTTCTGTGGGATGGGAGTCACTTGACACAGGATGCTCATGCAGTGCTAGACCACATAGTTATTTCTAGCCAAGCACAAGGGGCTACATAGAAGGTCCCCATAAGAGACTATACACCAGCCCAGGGAACCTACTAGATGCCAAGTGTAGGTTCCTACCTGATTCTCAAGGACCCTAAACACATTCCCATGCTAGTGCTGGAGGGGCACTCCTTCAGGATTGACCGCCTCTGTCCTTAAAGGAGCATAGAAACTGGCCACACCACATGTGCATCAAGACCGTAATAAATTATCCTTCTGTAGATCCTTCAATGATGACATAAAACACTCTGACCAAAGAGATCTGCGTCTTAAGCTTTCTGTTTCCTTTTTGTTAAACATCCAATCTTCAGTGTCCTGTGTGGCCTCATCCCACTTTTATTCCCCTGTTGGCTCCCCGTTGTGTTATTTGGAGAAACATGAGTATTTGTGTGTTCCCTGGCCCTCATGCTGGCTCTGGATGCCTTGACCCAAAGCAGGTGGTCCACTGAGCCGTGACTCACCAGAATCAGGCCTTTGATGTTATCTTCAAGAGAGGTGATACACACAATTGGGGGTATACCCATGACATTTGAAAAAGTAGTTCTGGCTTCAGCATATATTGTAACCCATTACCAGCCCCCATGCTGGTCAGACTGAGCCACACAGAATGCCGCTTTGCTGTAAATCCTATAATTACCTGTGAACAGAACAATTATATGGATTGGGGCTGTGTTCTGTTTTGATTAAATGTAAACATTTAAGAATGTCACTACTGGTGAAACTCCATTTTGGCTTTTCACTGTGTCGACTGTGTAGTTGGCTAAGCAGAAGAGAAGCTAGTTGACCTTGACATAGTCCAGTCTGCACCGGCTGAAACTGGAGTTCCTGGACGAGTTTCCAATCTGCTCTTCTCTCTGCCGTGCAGCCTACACCTCTGTCTCCTGAGGCTGCAGGCCTGGTCCTCAGCTGGTCCCTGGGATCTTCCCTCCACTACCAAAGTCCCAGCTGCTTTTGTGTCTAAGACAGTGACCCTTGATGGAAGACAGACCGAATGCTCTACATCAACCCCCAGATTGTGCTGTGCTAAGTGAGTAAGTTGTGGCCAAAAGATACAGAAAGACCCAACCTCATGATCCAGCCAATCGAGAGAGGCGAGGAAGTTGTGATAATGTGGCCCAGCGCTGGGAGAAAGGCTCCATACATTCAGCCAATCTAAAGAGAGTCAGTATAAGTTTTATGCTCTGCCAAATATTCATCTAGAGCTAGAAAGTGTTGACTCTTAAGTGCAGAGCCAACGCTGACATAAATATTAGTATTTGTGAAGTCTGGAATGGCACAGAACTTGATCTGAGGCCCTCCCTTGCACTCCTGCCTGCCAACCTGCCTGCAAGCTTCAGCCTCCGTCTAATCTTGCTCACTCATTCTGACAGTTTTAAATTGACAAGGGTCATGAGTGCATTTCTGGTGGGGAATCTTACTTCACCCCACTGACTGGAAGTACATTCAGGGCCAGGGCTAAGCTGAGCCTCACTGTGTTCACTCTGTAACTGGGTGGGAATGTCCTGGAGGCCACTTTAGAAGGAAGCATTTGAAAATGAGACAAAGAATATTTCAGTGGCAAATGTTCCTGGAATGTATTCAAGTGGCCACCACGGCCATTGGCCTTGAGAGTTCAACTGCAGATGCTCAGCTCACTGATTAGAGAATTCTTGAGTCTGAGCAGTACATTAAGTCAAAGAGTTAGTCTCTGAATTCTGCATGGAATTCGATTAACCATTTACAATTACAGAGTGACTTACAAACATCCCAGAGCCATTACCAAGCTAATGTGGATTTGGGAAAGCTGAACATCAGATGCTTCAAACTGTTTTGTGGCTGAGAAGGATTCCTGAAAAACCACGGAAGCAGAATTTTTCTTAGCCACTGTGGTTTAGGCATATTTAGACTTCCATGAGCCTCACGGGTAATGATCATAGCAACCACAAATACTGAACTTTCATAAAAGTGCTGTTTGGTAAGGAGTAGGAAATTGTAATGTTGTTTAAATTATGAAAGTACGAGATCTTAGAATTGCCTGTCAGATGTTAAACAAATGTGTGTACCTGTGGGGGGGGGGGTGTCCATGTGGATATGCTTGTGCACGTGCATATGCTGGAGTGTGTGTGTGTGTGTGTGTGTGTGTGTGTGTGTGTATGCATGTACTCAACACATCCATCCCCTGATCCTTACCTAGAACTATCAAAACAAAAACGATGCTTTGTTCTAGCAAAGAGCCATTGAAAACAATCTGCATCTCTTCTCTGGTTGGAACAGGTCCTCTTTCTGACACTTAGCTGAATATACAAAAGCAGAATTAATCATAAGCCAAATCGCACGCTACTATAGGTCAGATCAGCATTACTGTTGGCTCTATAAGGAGGTGAAATTGTCATGAGGTGCTGTCTGTTTCTGAATACAGGATGCATCGGGTTAGTTCAGTCACAGCAGCATGGAGTGCCATCTCTGGGGAGTAATTACACAATTATTTTTAGAGTGGCTGGTTCCTGATGACTGAAAGTGTTTTCAATAAAGCTTGTAGATAATTTTAATTATATAAACTGTTTTTAGAAATAATTTGTGCATTATTATATTATTTTTAAATTTTGTGGCATAATACACATACAGAAAAGTACCTACTGTGTTCATCCCTGTTTTGCTGGCTAGTTGAGATCAGCCTTACGGGACAGGCCTTTGTCTAAAGTAGCACTAAAAGACAGACTTAACACAACATGGGCACGTATGTGCACAGTGTGTGCTTACACACTCACACAGAGGCATACACACACATGCACATGGGGCTTTCCAATACACACACACACACACACACACACACACACACACACGCAAAATGTGCTGTGGTTTTTCTAGGAAATCCTAACATGCAAAGCCAGTATGACCACTAATTTTCAAAACACAATATTGATCCAAGTAAATCAAATCATGGTTTAGTTCATGTTTCTGAGCCCTTACTGGACACTGCTCAGTTTTATGGGAGAAACCACATCTCACGTGACAGACTCTGGAATTACAGCCTAAAAATGAAACAGCTTTGCTTGACTCCAAAAAATAAAAGCTCATGTTTAAAATCTCAGGGAGCATCAAGTAAGCAGCATTCTACTTGCTGAACAGCTTGAGAGGCATCACAATGATGAAAAGAATTCTAAGCTCAAGGCATAGGGTATGAAAACTCAGAAGGTAACAACCAGGGAAAAATAGCAAGGACTGGGAAAAAAAAAACCACTGGAAGGATTTTAATATAACAAAAAAAAAAAAAAAAAAGTCAACTAGTGAATCTGAACACTTAATTAAAAATGAATAAGAGCTATTAAAATGAAAATAAATGTTTTTAAAAACATCTCACCACATATTTATTATAAAAATTTGAAAGTCTGAAAACAAGCTAAAACAGGAGGGAAAAAAAAAACACCTTATCACAGGCAAAAGTTAATCATGAAATGAAAGTGAAATGTATTGCTCCCGCGATCCGGCATATAGGGACTACTTAACGTGACACTCTTTCTTGGACCAAATGCTATCTGTTTTTATACATGGCTCTTCCATCACTCAGTCAAGCTCTGTCATTTCTCCCTCTGGGATCTTACACCCTCATTCTGTCCCATTCACTGTCTTCACCACCGCCCATCTGAGGGTCACTGGGGTGCCTGTGGTGTGTCATCGCTGGTCTCTCTGTCCCCCAAAGTTGTGACTGCAGATACTCTTCGTTAGCCATCAGCTGGTCCCTAGGTAACAAATCAGCTATGGATGTAGTCTGACTTTAGATTACTTCAGGACTGTTTGGATTGTGTTGCTGTTGTTTGTCTGCTTTACATTCCCCAGCTTGCGCTTATCAACTTTTAAGATTCGCATCAGAGTGGCATCCAAGTCATTCTATCCGTCTCTTTCTCGTGGTGCTTCGGATTTCCCTACTTGTGTTATCATCTCGACCCAACATGCGCTGGCCCAGCCCGGGTCCCTTGAGTCTCTCGCCTGAGAAGGGTTCTCTTTTTCACTCGGTTTTAATTTTCCACAGTGTGAACTATTGTTACTCCGGGGCACTCAAAGGTCTAGCCATGGGAAGGGGAGTGGTACTCATCTAGCTGGATGGCTGGCAATCAGCAAAGCTCCATGTAGCTGTTGCCTGTCTCTGTCCCTAAGCAGGAACCTGTAGCTTTTCGTGGAAATATTGAAACTGCAGGTTGACACCCGCCATTCACCCGCCCTGGCTCTTCCTGAACTGAAGGGAAAGGCCCCGCTAAGTGCTCCAGCACATCCATCCCATTGAGCTCTTGGGTCACCAATCATCACTTTCATGTCACTGAAAACAATCAGAAACACTGAAACAAAATGCCATATACATATCAATAACTTTTCCCCCCCACCCAGATGGAAGCTATGACTTTTCCCATCTCAAAATCATGACAAATTTGAATTCAATAGTTGTTGAATGACACTCAGTTCTTTTGGACAGAGAGGTACGTATCCTGTTCAGCCCAGTCCCAGCTTCTGTACATGATTTAACAGTGGATGTTATTAAAAACTAGTCTTTATTTTGTCTTTCTGGACCTGGCTCAAATTGTAAAATTGTAAGAATGTTCAGCTTTTTATTGCAAAATCTCACATGAAAAAAATGCGATGCTGCGATGTTTACAGAAGAGATGACTTTCGACTGGTATCTACAAGGCTGTGCCTACGCAGGGAGTGAAACCAGACCTGACGCTCAGATCCTTCTGAGCTATTGGAAACACAATTGTCATTTCGCTCATTGAAACAAATTAATCACATCAATTATGTAGTAACCTGCCCACTCTCGATGCTTTTCAGGATGCCGAAAGTGGATCAGAGGGTACACGGCTTCCTTTCACCACAGTCTGTCTGAAACAAAGACTAATACAAAGCTGCTAGGCAGGGGGAAGGTGGGAGCCAGGTCAACATGATATCCAATGCTGTCTTACTGAGTTCAACAATGAAAGGCCTAGTGGGTATGGACTATCAGGATGCACTTTGGGGTAGCATCCAGAAGTTCTCATAAAGAAATCAGTGGAACACACTATCTCACCTGGGTAGACGTAGAAGCTGGAGGAAGGGCACACAGCTATCAGAATTGACAAAGGAGAGCATGCTGGCCACTCCCAGTTCATCTCAGCCTGCTGTGATAAGGAGCTATGATAGAGAAAATTCTATGTGTATTTGTGTGAAACATTTGCATGGCATTCCCCCCTATGATAAAATGCTTCGTGGTGGCAGTTTTTACATTACAAGCTCCTGATAGCTTTATCATTTAACCATAATGGATCTACAGAACTTTTTTTCAGGAATATTTCCTTGCCCATACTTATTGTCATACCAAATATCCACTCTTATAATGTATACAATATAGAATTTGCCTCTTAAAGATGTAAATACCAGCCTTAGGTTGAAATAAGGAAAAATGAAAATGACATAATATAATTTGTGCACACCTGGCCTCAGCACATCTACCTGTCACATTCCAGGACAGTGGTGGGACACATTTCTGGAACTGATGCTAAAGACTAGCCCCAGGTGTCACTTCAGAACCTTGCAGATCATGTCTGTGAGCAGTAGGGTCATTAATCCCACCAGTTCCCCACCGATAATAAATGTATCCCCAAACTAGGCTCTTGGACATCCTGCCCAGCCCCAGGCAGGCACTGCTCTCCTCTGAGCCTAGCCTAGGAGAAGCAACAAATTCACCAGGGCCCCGACACACCATCAGTCAGTGGGGTGTTTATTCTGTTGATACATCTAGAATTGAATTGGGAAAGTATTCAATTCGTACAGCCCTGTAATTCTAAGATTGCTTTTATTCAGTGGTTTTCACCCGTCCTAATGCTGCGACCCTTTAGTATTGTTCCTCATGTTCTGGTGACCCCCAATATAAAATTATTTTTGTCATTACTTCATAACTGTAATTTTGCTACTGTTATGAGTCATAATATAAATAGCTGGGTTTTCCAATGGTTTTATGTGACTGTAAACAGATTGTCCAACCTCCAAAGGGGCCTCAATCCACAGACTGAGAATGACTGCTTTTATTCAAATATTCCTTGGACCAAGACTAGGCACCGTAAAATACTTACAGGCAGAGTTTTCTCTGGCTTGGTTAATTGTCATTAACCATGTCATCTATGCCTTTTTTCCGTTGCATATAAATCCAGAACAAAATATGTCTCGTGTGGTCCTCAGACATGAGCGCACAGCTGTTCCCTTTTGTTCCTGAGTTCTATTCCCTATATTTTTTCTGTGCATGTGGGATGCTGTACCAAAAATTTGTTGATACTGGTGTACACACATAGGCTTGCAATCACCTACAGAAGAGACCTGCTGTCAGCCAATGTATTGTGCTTCTGTTTACACTTCTATTCCCTAAGCTAGGGTTTTTTTGTTTAGGAATCTGTGCCTTAATTATACATATTAGTAAGAAAAAATATTTGCATTATACAATGTATTTTGTATTTCACAATCTCTATAGCAAAAAACCTGCACTCATAAAATACAATATTTTCTTGCATAATTTCCATTCTTTTCCCCCTAATAGTTTGGCTTTGGCAGCAAGGGTGAAAAAGTTATGCAAGCTTCTGGGTTCATCTTGGCAATCATCATTAATCTTGGCTTTCCTTGTTTGCTAGAAGACCAAGTTGACATGTGTCTGGACTTTCTCACCAGTTTCTATGGCCACATTTCACAGTTCTAAAAAAGTCCCTCTCAGCAAAAGATGGCAGGAGAGTCACAGGGTTTCATGAGTGTTTTCAAGAAAAAGGGAAGAGATCATTTGCAAGGAGTGGAAGGCTGCTAATCGTGGGATGGGGTAAGATGTGTTGAAGCTAAGACATCTTTAATTCAAGGCTTGCTTCAGAATTATTTAATTCCATTCTGGGATTGAAGGTCCCCTGGGGAAAGAGTCTTAACCCTCACAGTCCAGGGAGGAAAGGGTTGAACATGGAGCAGTGCATAGGAACTGGACAGTGACTGAGGAATCGTGGCTAAAATTAGCTTTTCTTCCCTTCCCTTGTCACGAGCAGACAGCCTGCCTCTCCAGCTGGCTTTGCTTGAAGTCAGAAGTTAACCTTTTCTCTGCCTTGGCAAGGACAAAGCAAGCTCTACTGTTGCCTAGTCAGGACTGTTTAAACGTGAAAGGGAAGAAATCTACAGAAATCGTCCCATTGATTTTGTTTTCTAGCATGAGCATAAAGAAGACAATACAAGTGCCAAAAAAAAATATAAATGCGGTATCTGGTGTTTAATACATCAATAATAGCTGCATTTGTGGAGACTTTTATGCGCAGTAGTAGTGCTATCAGCAATTTGCATGTGTGATATTATTTCTTTCTCCAAATAGCCCTCAGAGAGGCTTTACTGGCATTGCTGGCATATGGTTGAAGAGAGTGGGCCGTGGAAGAACCTTACCCTGGTTTCCTAAGGAAGAAACAGTGAGGCACAGAGGTCCTCTGGCTTCAGACCCTGAAGCAGTGTCCTTCTCGCCGAGGTACCCCAATCAAGGGAATGAGCTGGCATCAACTGGACATCCTAAATGGTATATATGGACCAGTCAGATTGTGCTGTTGTACACATATGCGCCTGGTAAACAACTATAGAAAACGTTCACCTTCATTCTCATCACAACTCAGACAACTATTTACTGTCTGATTTGCACCTATGGCTGTCCCTTCAGGTGTGTGCGTCTGTGTGTCTCTGAGTTTATGCACCGATTCAGTACAACTTGAAGCATGTAGAAAAATTGAGTGTAAACGGCATACGTGTTACAGAAAACTCATAGGGCATAGCCAGGGGATAATTACACTTCAGTGTCTTTATAATATTTGTGTTTTCACAAGTAGGGGTCAGGGAATAAGGCTATTTCTCAAAGTACAGTCTATAAAAAAAAAATAACAGACTATCCAGTCACAAACAAAAACTTGTATAGTGCCTATGAACTCGTGTTTTTTCTTTCAAAATTATGGTGTCTTTTATGCTTTGGGGAAATTCTTCCAGAAAGAATGGTTTATGATACTAAGAAGGTATAGTCACTGGGGTGTGAGACTGAGTGTTCAGTCACAGAGACCAAGACTTCACCAGGACCAGTTAGGGGTAGGTTAGGGGAACCGGAAATACTCATTCTTGACTGATACCAGCCTTTGAGAATAGCTTATGTGTTAAATAGGGAAATCCCCCATAAGAAGAAAAGTGGCCTCTATTGCATGTCCAAGTGGAGAAGACAGGCCCTGTGGTGGACTCATAAAACCATATGCATCATATTGCTCGTGCTAAGTAAAATGTTAATTTTCCTTGGGAAGTGGCATGTGACTACACCACATAGTAATTACATGTTCCTGAAGATGACTTGGTAATTTGCACTTAATAAGACCAAAAATAATTACCCTGTGCTCCAATCTAGAAAACATAAATAGTCGTAAATATATGGTACTCACCATGTAATTACTTTGCCACTCCACTCAACTCTCCATAAGACAAGCAGTTACTGAGGACGCAGAGAATCATAACAAAATATTCCCTATTTCACTGATATGCTGAGGAAACTCAACCACAACATTTGCATTCCTATGCTTTCTTAGGATAAGAATTTAAATCAGAGAGATTTCAAGGAGGGAAGGTAGTCCTTATATCTTTGGGGGCTTTCTTATTTGACCTTTTACTTAGTACTGCTAGAAAATTTCCACCAAATTTAAACAATTTTCAAACCCTTTAGGAATGTGGCATAATCCACCTGTCCAGGGTGACCTTTCCAAGCCATTTCTAATTCTGTTATCTGACTTAGTAGAGTGATTCCATTTTAAGTCTGAGACATAATTGCATGGCGAGGAGGGATGGGAGCTAGATGCCCACACAGACCAGCCTGCTAAGAAATGAGTTCTTGCAACACTAGACTCTGTAAGGTTCCTAAGTCCTGCCCATATTGTAGCTAGTCTCCCAAGACTAGCAAATGGAGGGACCTAGGTGGGTATGAAATCTCCTTCAGTCTTTTCTGTCAACTATACTATTCAATTTCATGCAACACAGTGATATTTAAGAAGATACATGTCTGAAGTGGGGAGAGGGAAAAATACATATGTCGCTCTGTCAAAACCATTTTATAAACACACAGACACACATAAAAGTGTGTGTGTGTGTGTGTGTGTGTGTGTGTGTGTGTGTGTTTTAAGATCATTTGGGGTAATGGTATTTTGAGATATTAAATATTAAATCATGGACTGTGGTTGAGAATGCCCATATGAAATAGGGCATATCTCCTTTGCCTTGAGTGGCCACTGAATCATCTCTGAGAAAGCCCATATGAATGGAACTGATGCTCGAGTGGGACAAGAAGAAATCTGTGACAGAGGATTGTGTAGGAGAGAATCAGAGTGGGAATAACCTTGGTGTGAACATGGATTAGAGTGGGGGGCACAGTAGCTGGACACCAATAATGGACGCACATGCAGTCAGAAATGGACATTGAAAGTAATCGGGATTTGTGCTATGTGTGAGAAGACGACATCAGAGGATTTTTTTTTCAGTACAGGTAGAAGAAACCACTTAATTTATAGATCCACACCTGTAGTCTGAGAAGTTCCCATTTCACATGTGGAAACCCAGCTGTGTCTGGTCTTTCTATATAGACATATATAGAAAAGGCAGCAGTCTCTGAAGGAGCCCTTCATGTGAAGTCTGGGGAAGAGAGGGTTGTGGGGAGTCTCTTTGTCCCTAAACAGACCTCAGATCCACTCATTGCTTCCTCAAGCATAATGTACAAGGGCCCAAGTCTGATTTAGTCTGTGTCTAGGGTACAGTTTCATCCCACAGGCAAAGGAAACGGAGACCAAACAAAATGCCGAGTAAGCCATCACAAAGGCTGGCAGGTTTGTAAGCAGCCAGTCATGCTTAGAGCAACTGCCGGCCCCCGAGTAGGGCTTTGTAGAAGCCTAATGATGGAGTCAATGAATGTCGACATTGCTCTGTGCTTCCATGCTAACTGACATGAGACACAAGGCATGAGAGATTTTTTGACAGTGGATTACAAGGCCTAGCAAAGAACCTCTGAAAACTGTAGTGGGATTTCTCCTTTTAGGTGGATTGACACTTTTTTTTTTTTTTTTATCAAAGCCAGTCAGAAGACGAAAGAATAAATTTAAACTGACAATGGGCTAAATGCCACA
Organism: Acomys percivali; assembly: GCA_907169655.1. Lineage (NCBI taxonomy): Eukaryota > Metazoa > Chordata > Mammalia > Rodentia > Muridae > Acomys > Acomys percivali. The sequence continues at coordinate 24,261,806 of OU015742.1, read as the reverse complement.
GGGTAAATGCTGTGCATAAAGCAGCCTGTTTGGAGTTCCACTCTCCACTAAGCAGAAAAGGCAGCTGCCTCTAGGGTGAGGAGGACTCAGTGCCATTGAGTCTGGAGCAGGTAGCGGCTGTGTGTCAGGCTCTGAGGAGATGGCTTCCTTCCTGTCTGTTCCATAGTGCTGGATCTTGATGCCTTCAACTCAACTCTTCTGTTGAGTAACTTCTCTGACAGCTGGGAAGAAGGGGGAGCACGTTGAGGTAGTGCAATTCCGAGGCCAATATGAAAGTGTTTCTTTCCAGTCCTCCCACCACCCTCCACCCATCCCCCGCGACCCCCTGACCCCCGACCCATCCCCACCCCCACAAACTCCCTCAAGTTCAGCACAAAAGCAAGCTTGTATGACCTTCCTCGTTACACACTGGCCCTCTTTCATCTCTTCTCATGCCTATGTAATGCAAAGCCCTTCGTGTGGAGCACCGGTGCCTTTAAACATCTCTGTCACTTGCCAGAAAACACTGCCCAGCCCTCCTGTTTATGTGAATCCAAGAGATTGGCAAGACGTTGTTCATCTCATTAAATCAGTGCGTACTTGCTGAGATAGTGATTGGAGGTGTGTGCTGCTCAAAGCACTAGGACTCTCACAGTCACAGTGTCACTCTTCTGCACATGCTCCGTAATATGTATCCCTCGGCATATCGAAGAGTGCCGCTAAGAGACACTTCAAATATTGGGGATGCTCATTAGAAAAAATGAACTCCAGACTTGTAAAGACAATTTCTATGGTAAATCCTGGAATCTGTAATTTCTTGAGGGTTTCTAGGTGGTTTTTATTTAAAAAACAAAAACAGAAAACAAACAACAACAACAACAACAACAAACTAATACTTAATGCTTGATAGATCTGGTAGCACGCAGCTGTGAGCCCAGCACTCAGGAAGCTGAGGCAGGAGCGCAAGTTAGAGTCACTTAGCCTAAACTACATAGGGAAACTGTATCCCAACAAAACAAAACAACCAACCAAAAGTGTTAGTGTTCCGGGCCATCAGGACCTACAGCTAATGGGAAGAGCTAGACCCACCCTTGCCCTGTTGCTGAGGGCTTGAAGAGCATTCTTGGGAAATCTGCGCCTTGTGGATAGACAAGATGTTTTACTTCTAGGATTGGGGCAACAAATTTTGCCACAGTTATGCAGAGGCACGGTCCTCTTAAACTGACCTACTCCTAGTCATGGTTTGGCAAGAGAGACCCCTCATTTCTACCAAAGTGGAAAAGAGGATGTCCATGGTGATAACCAAGAAGAGTTCCCAATCGAAGAGAGAGTGTGCACCCCAGGACACTTGGCTTAGATGGCATCCTCCTGGTGTTCGTGGTAGCACGAAGCTAGGGGGCTCTCCCAGAATTAGTTCTCAGGGTATCTTGGTGCAAATGGAAGGCAGAGTAGAGAAACAGGAGTGCAAGGAGGCGGGCATCTCCTTCACAGCCTTGCCTGCAGCTGGGTCTCCTATTGTGTAAGTTTCCTCTGATACTAGAACATTGTATCCAGCAGAGAACCCGCTAAAGCAGGAAGGTGAACAGCTCTAGAGAGCCTCAGGAAGTTCCCAAAATGGACCAGATTTGCCAGGCCCCTCCCTGCCAGAGTAAGCAATAAAAGCTGAGAGTTTCTCTCCTAAGAGCTGAGCCAACCAGCAAAGAAGACTTTGTAGATCAGCTGCCTGGACAGATTTAAACCAACTGAGGCACCTGGAAAGGACACTCTTTAGGCTGTGCAGTATGCTCCAGTCCCCAGCATTGTGAGCTGTCACCCATGCTGGGCCAGACTTTGGTGACGTAGCTATCACTGAGTTATTTTATCCTACTACAAGTAACACCTCATCCATATTCCTGTAAGTGATCCCAATAAAACACATTGGTTAGCCAAACTGTACTTAGGTGGTGTCCATACATTGGTAGGCCATAGGTTCCCTATCTGGGGTGAGTAGACACGTGTGTTGCACTTCCCTAGGAGAAGTTTTTTTTACACAACATCTGTTTCAGCTGCCTTCTTCTTAAATGACACAATGAACAGATGCAATTGCTCTGGTCCTCTACTGCTTGATCTCTGTGACAGGCTCAATGCATGGATCCTTTCCACCTAGCATCTGGGAGTTAATATTTATTCCTAATTCATGTCACAGCGCTATCTTGTGTGGTGTCCTTAGGCCCCCTGTGCTGATCTGTAATCTTCTTCAGGATAAGGCAAGGTTTGCATAGAATTCATTTTTGCTACTTCCACACAATTCCTGAGAGCCGCGCCTGTGGAATGTGCAAATAAATATTTGTCAAAAGAATGAATGAAGGCAGACTGAGCAGATGGAAATTTATGGAGGTCAGAGCCTGGCTCTGCCTGATTTATTCAGCCGCTGGCATAGCGTCCCATGCAAATAGCCATTTAATACTCGTGTTTGATGATCATGGAACAGATAATGAATCCCTGCAAGGAACGGCTGGGGAGAAGGCCCTTTAGTGTTGGTATCTTTTGTTGTAAGCTGTCTCAAATCTTTTTTAGAAGTAGGCAGAGTATAAATAATAAATGAGTGACTGGATGCGCCTTTAAACCCCCAGGGCCTTTCCAGGCTGCGAAGCCCCTTTCACACCCTGAGGGCAAAGCAGCCTTCTGGGAATGGAAGGAAAAGAGAATTTTTCATTCATTTATTCATTCAACAAATAAGTTTTGAAAGGTGGAACATGCTTTTCTTAAGCAGTCCCCTTGCTCCAGGGTTGCTAGATGCAGCACTTCTGCGCGTCTCTCTTAACGCTACAAATTCTTGATTCCGCCCAGAGATTTTAGGGATATTGGTGAAGGACTATTGATATAACCCTAAAAGCATCATAGATTAAGTGAATATAATACAGAGACAGTGCTCACCCTCTCTCCCTCTGTCTCTCTTAATGCGCTAGCACCTGGTGCAGTCGCCTTAATCCTTTGTCATCTGTTTATGTCAAGTCAGATCTTCTCCCAAAGCTCAGATGAAACCTGATGTGACCTCATGTAACACAGCAGAGGTGTCACCTTGCAGCAGATCCTGAGCAACAGTCTCCCTTGATTTCCAAATGCATCAAAACTGGAATTATTTATGATCAGGTTTATCTTTCCAAAGCATTTTGCTTCTGGTTGTAGCTCAATTATGCCAGTTGATTAGCACAAGCAATCAATGTCTGCCTGTCGGAGGTGTCTTAACTTGCTATATATACTTTTGGTAAATATCACAACGGTGTTTTAAGCTATAAATCGGATTTGTCAGGGATGATTCATTTAAATTGTTCACACACCCCAAATTCTCTCTGACAGCCCCTATGTGGGAGCCTGTCTTCTGGAAAAGATAACATTACCTGAGGCTTGTGATGGCTTAATAGGGATAAAAATACTGCACTGCAAGAAATAAAGGGGAAGGCCACCTCATCTGTACCAGGCTTCCTTACACACTCATTACCAAACAGAAAGGGCATGGATTGAGGTCAGAAATATGTAATGTGCCAATAGTACTATTGATAGCTGTGATCAGAAAAAAAAAATCCACCTGGAACTATGGGCTATGCCCTGTGCTAAGATTTTATTTTAATGCATTACCCAGGCTGGAGAGGTGGCTCAGTTACTAGGAACATTCACTGTTTTCCTAGAGGGTTCAATTCCCAGCATCCACACAACAACTCAAAATTGCCTGTAACTTGAACCACAGGGGATCCAACACCTTTTTTTTTTTTTTCTTCTATGAGGACAAGGAACACATGTGGTACACAGACATACAGACAGACAAAATACTCATATATATCAAATAAATAACAACCTTTATATTATATGTATCAACGTATTCAATCCTGAAAGCAACTGCATGAAGGAGGTTTAACTGTACCAAAGCGGAGCATCCACTTGGAAAATAGCTGGGAGTTTACTGGGGCTCAGCCTCACTGTTCTCTAACCACCAGGCTGAGGTGCTTGGAACGCAGCAATCTGACTGACTGGATCTTTGAAGGAGGGGCAGGACAACTGGGGTCAGAAGCCCATAATGGCTTCCCCAAATCCTGCAACCCTCTCTTCACCAGTCTTATCGGTATTCTTTTTACCATTCTTTAAAATATTAACAATAGACAGTTACTTTCAATATTTTTAATTACAAAAATGACGTAAGTGCCTTTTTAAAGTTCTATGCCATCCATCATATTTAAATATTCTGTGATACTTCCCTTCTTTGTCACACAGGCAGGCTTAGCAGGCACAGAAACTCAGGATCACACAACAAGTGGCAGGCCCCCTTACGGGACAAGAATATGCACATTATCTTTCTGGAGCCAGCAAGGATACTAGGGAATGACAGGGGCTTAGAAAACAGAGCCCAGGTTCCCAGCCTCTTCATACACAGCGGCGGCTCTGGTCAGACAAGGAGGGATAACCTGCTTACACCTTCATTTCCTCATTTTCCCAGGAAGAAGTGATCTTTGACTCTCCTCCCAGGTTGACTGGGAAGACCAAGTATGGTCATGCCTGACAAAGCACTTTATCTGGTGTGAAGGTATATGTAAATGCAAATACATAAAAGTGATCATATTATCTGAATGTGCCCAGTGGAACCACTTTCGAGCCAACACTCTTTCAAAACTGAATTATGGGAACCTAGTGTCAGGATGCCAGCAGCTGGCACAGACTGACAGCACTCCAAGTAATGAAATGAACTTTCTTCAAAAACAAAAAAGCCAATATTCTTGTAGAACTGATGCTTCCCCTGGCCCCTACCCTGTGGGCATGTATCCCTGGGGAAAACTGTTCTGCTATGTGTTTTAAGCTAGAAATGCATTTCTCTGCTGAGTGAGACTTTCAGTATAACATATGACAGTTTTTCTTTCTTCCTTCTCTTTCCCTTGCTCCAATATCTATTTGCTTGTATTCACTCTCTTCTCTTCTCCCCAGTGTGTTTCCAGCAGCCAGGAAGGCTGCCAGCAGGGCAGGCTGGAAGCTGTAGTACCTTGGGGGTGGGTGGGGTCTTGGTCTGAGTAGAAAGAAGGAGACTTAGGCCACTTCTAGGAGAAAGGGTCTTCCTGTGGATAGAGGAGCCTTGGGGAACAGGAAGGAGCCAATACAGAAGAGGGAAGGAGGATGGGAATGGGGAAGGCCAGGATGCAGGCTCTCTATGCTCTACCACTGGGCTTTCAATGCAGCCTCCTCCACCTCACTTCTCTTCCTCTTATATAGATAAATAGACAGAGATACATATATTTTGATAATAAAATATAATTATGTTATGTTCGTTTCCTTTCCTGACTCCCAGGTCCTCCTATATACCCTTCTTTCAAACCCTTGGCCTCTTTTTTTCCCATTAATTGTTATTGCATGTACATATAAATATACACATATGTTCCTAAATATAACCTGCTCTTTCTGTGTAATGTCACTTGCATGTATGTTTTCAGGGCTGACCATGTAGTACTGGATAACCATCTGGTTTGCTCTTCCCTGGGGAAAACTGTTTCTCCCACTCTCAATATTCCTTAGTTGCCTATAGGTGTGTGTGTGTGTGTGTGTGTGTGTGTGTGTGTGTGTAGTTGACACTTCAAGGGCTTTTCCCCCATGTACTTTGACATGTCCATTGCTAATGTTCCTGTTTATCTCACCTTTGGGCAGTCATGTTGGTGAGACTTTATAGATGCAGCTTCTGACATTTCTGGAAGTCCCAATCTCACAGAAAATTCCCATCTCCCTGACTTTTACAGTCTTTCCAGGCCCCCTTCAGAATGATCTCTAAGTCATAGGTGTTCTGTAGTTGTACCCATTGGAACTGGGCTCCACAACTCTGCATTTTGACTGGTTGTAGTTTTCTGTAGTGGTCTATTTCTGTCGCAAAGAGAAGGTTCCTTGATAAAGCTTAGGACTACAGTTACCTGTGGGACAAATATATAGACTGTAGTTAGGAATTGTGCTGGTTTAGTAAAGTGGTAGTTGTAGGTTTTCTTCCAAGATCTATGACTTCACTAACACTGAGTAGTTGGCCAGCTTTCCAGTTCCAGGCATGATTTCCTTCTTGTTGAGTGTGTCTTGAGTTCAATTAGAGACTTGTTAGTTACCACCAATGCATCTGTGCCACTACTGTACCCTTGGGATTATTCTGCTGTGCTGGTCATTGCTGTATTTCATAGCTGGGTAGGACTGTTGATTGCCTCTCTCCTTTCGAAGCTTGCATGGTACCTTTGGGTACCATGACAGACCTCAGGAAGGGCACTCAAGTCAGTTCTAGCTCAGGGCCTCTGGGCTCTGCTTCTGAAATATATTGCGTCTTCAGCAATAGGGGCTTACCTTTTACCTCCGGGGACAACCAAGGGCAATAACAATAGGCTGTATATTTTGAAAGTCTCTTGGAGAGCCCTGCCCAAGAACTCAAAGAGCGCTTCTCATGCAAGGTTCTTGCTTTGTTCTGTTTTGTTTTTCAGGTGGTCATTGGCTCTTGGAGGAGCCTCATTAGTGCAAATGAGAAAAGTTCACTAAAACTATATGTATATTTATGGGGCGTATATATGTATATTTTCACAGAATTGCATGTGTCGTAGGTTTAATCCATTCTTCTTATTATTTTTCACTCCTCCCTCATTCTTCTGTATTTATTTCCCTCCCCATCCCTAAAGAGTCCCTCTTTCCCGTTTCCCTGATCAGATCACTAATCAGATGCCAGTCCCCACTCCATTGCCCCTCAAATGCCTTATCCTGGTAAGCTAGATTCAGAAAGACAAATGCCACATGCTCTCTCTCATTGGAGGCTCCTAGCTCCACATCTTCAGATATGAGTTCATACTCTGGAGTAACTGTGTCTCCACTTCTTTCAAATAACTAGCCCACCCCTACTGCTCTCACTCTATCATTGGTCCCTGCCTAATACAAGCTCTGAATGGGTCCCTGCTGACAGGCGTTTCCAACCTCTCTAAATAGCACATTCATTAAAGACCCAAAGAAACCCAAACCTAAACATACATTGCATAGCAGCTGTCAGTCTTCAACTAAAAAATTTGCATTCTGTCTAGGTTTGCAAGGCTATCGCTCAAATACAAAAAACAACCGTGTGAAATGAAGGACGCGTTATGTGCTGTGGGATGTAAGGTTGAAAACCTTTTATGAAGGTCAATATAATAAATATTCCAGCTGTTGTGGCCAGCTACTGTGTCAGAACTATTCCACTCTGGTCCTTGTAAAGTGCCATCCACAATGTATGGTTACATTCCAATAAAACTTTATTTACAAAGTCTAAATAAGCAGAGGCAAATTTTACAGACTACTGCTGGAGTGATAAATATTGCTTTTGAAATATTAGGTACTACCATACTTAGTGGTGCCCAATTATAATCCCAGAACTCAGAAGGCAGAGTCAGATAGATCTCTTTGAGTTCTAGGCCAACCTGATCTACACAGTTAGTCTCAGGCTAGCCAGGGCTGCAGTGAGACCAAGTCTCAGAAACAACAACAAAAACAAAACAAAGAAGCAAACAAACAAAAAACTTTCTACCTTGACATCTTTGTAAATTATAAAACACTGGAATCCCCTGTCACTTGACAGGTGAGCTTGCCAATGGCTGGACACCAGGTAGGTTTGTGATGTTGGTTTGCTGTGGTAAACCCTCTGAAGAGAATAGATGGTGGGTTTTTGTATGTATTCCCAGATGTAAGAAATCCTGACCCTGTCAAAGACCAGCTGGCCCCAACTAATCCACTCTGGTTCCCTGGAGTGGGAGGTGGTATGCCCTGAGGATCCCTGACAAGACTCCAGCCTTGACACGTAACCTACTCCATGAAGCCTGTCTTCTCACTGTCTGTGCATCCTTTTCCCTCACCTTTACTAGCAGACGTGCCTGAAGTCCACGTCTTTTCTCTTTCCTGGAGCCTTCTTCCTCCTCAGAGGTGGGTGACTATGCTGGATACATTGATACCAACCTGTCATAAGCTCTAGCCATCTGGTAGGAAGGAACCTCAATTGAAAATTGCCTCCATAAGATCAAGCCGTAGGCAAGCCTATAGGGCATTTTCTTAATTAGTGATTCATGAGGGAGGGCCCAGCCCACTGTGTATGGTACTGTGCCTGGGCTGTTGGTCCTGGGTTCTATTTTTTTAAAAACTAAACTGAACAAGCCATGGGGAGCAATCCAGTAAGCAGCATCCCTCCATGACCTCTGCATGAGCTCCTGCCTCCAGGTTCCTTCTCTGTTTGAGTTCCTGCCCTGATTTCCCTCAATGATGGACAGTGCTGTGGAAGTCTATGCCAAATAAATGCTTTCCTCCCCAGGTGGCTTAGGGTCATGATGTTTCATCATAGCAATAGTAACATCAGCTGTGACAGGGATTAGGAGACGAGCCTATAGTTTTGGTTTCCATTCCTTCAGAGAAGTGAAGCAGCCTGGCATCTGCATCTATGGTCTCACCCTGCTCCAGCCTTTGCAGAAGTTGCACTCCTTCTCAGGTTTAGTATTGTTGTTCCTGGGACATGGTTTGGGTACCACAAAACCTGTAACTATCTCAATCCACAAGCCACAAGTCTGAGCTGTTGAGAAACCCCTTGTAAAACACTGCGACCTAAAGACCAGTCATTCAGGCATTGTCTGAGTCCCCTGTCCAAAAGTAGAAACAAAGTGGTGGTAAGACTTAGATGTGACTAATTCTTCCCAGAGAGAATGGAGTTGTATTGCCTACAAGTAATAATAGCCAAGGAGAGGAGAGGTCAGTTGAGAATGCAAAGCAGCAGGGGCTGGGGAGCTGGCTCAGTCAGTACAATGACTGTGGAATTAGTATGCAGTCCTGAGTCCATTACCAGTGCCCGTTTAAAAAAGCCAGGCACAGCGGCTCCAGCTTGTAATCCTAGTGCGTAGGAGATGCAGACAGACCAATCCCTGAGACTTACTGACCAGACAGGCTAGCTTAATCAGTGAGACCCTGACTTAAAAGACAAGGGAGACAGTTCCTGAGGAGTAATAACACCCAAGATCATCCTCTGGCCTCCATGTGTGTGGCAATCCCTACACACATGTATACATGCACAGAAACATCTCATCTAGGGGGAAGAAACATCTTCCCCAGGGGACATATAACCGTGTTGGAAGCACTTTTGGATGCTGTGACTCAGGGAGCATCTAACAGGTAGAAGCTAAGGATATTATCAAACATCCTCAGTGTACAGGCCATGTCCCCTCAACAAAGAAGCTCTTGGCCTTAATTGTCAACAATGCTGAGACTGAGAGCCTAATTAAGGATGTCTTTGCTCAGCAGTTTCTCACCCTATGAGTAGCTAAGTCATGGATGGGCAGGCCAGGCACATTGTACTAGAGTTCTTAGTGAGCTCGCTCCCTCAGATGGAGTGTGTGGTTGAACAGCAGTGGAGATCACTCTCCACCAAGCAGCCCTGGGTTGTGGTAGAAGGAAGGAGCAAGTGTGGGGTGAGTACTCTGTGGCTTCTGTCTTGGTGCTGTGGCATTTTCCTCACAAACTCAGGTGACAGTGCACCTCTCCATATGGTGCCATGCCAAGGGCACTGGGTATGGGGGGAGGAGCTGTCTCCTCCCCCCCCCCCCTTCCACCTTGATTGGGCTGAGCCTGTGGGTCTGTTCAGGAAACAGGCCCAGCACTGTTTAGAATTTGTCTTCTTAGCTGTTCTTTATCTGAGTTTTGGCTGCACCTTCTAATATAATTCTTTCTCCTTTGCACCTTTAATACATTTCAATTTCTAGTCAGCTTATGTCCTTTGCCCTTTTCTTTCTATTGCACACATCTGATGAATTTCTTCTTTGGTCATTTTGATGTATACCAGGGGGAACAGAAATGGACATACCGCCTAAGGCACCTTCTGAAACAGTGGCCATGTCTATTGGGTTAAATACCAAGCATGCCTGAGTATGGTGATATAAGCCTATAATGCTAATGCTTGTGAGGCACGGGCAGGAGATTGGACCCTAGTCTGAGGCCATGCTGGTCTATCTACCAAGTTTCTGATAAGACAGGACTACATAGCAAGACCTTGTCTTTAAAACAAAAGACAAAAAACAAACAGGGGGAAATACCAAGATGGCCCAAATAATATGGCAAGAAAAATGTCTAGACTCTGTTGGTTGGCAGAAGCCAGAATGCAGGAGTCCTGAGGACCCAAGTAAAGAAAAGCAATTTGTTTATCTGTTGCTATGGGCAACTGACTCCCAAACGGTGAGGTTAATCACTACTAATTATTAGGTCACACAGATTTGAGGATTGACTTAGTTCATCTGGGCTGGGCAGTTCTAGCTTGGAGTCCCCTGGGGGCTGAACTATGCTAAAGAGCTTGCTTGGAATAAGGCACTGTGTTCAACACTCGGCACTAAATAGCCATGCCTCGACTCCAAATACCTCATAATTCAGCCTCGTTTAGACACAGAGTCTCTGCAGATATTGTTAGTTAAGATGACCTCGTATTTATACAGGGCAGATGTTAATCTGGTATGATTGTGTGAGGATACATAGGTGTGAAAATGGGATGCTGTAACAATCTGAGAATATCCAGAACAGGGACTGGCACACTGGGAACTAGAAAAGGCCAGTGACGGGTTTACCCACAGTCCCAGAGGGAGCATGGCCTTGCAGATGCCTTGAGTTTCACTCCTGGACTTGTGAGAGAATGAATTTCTGCTTTCATAAACCAACGTATTTGTAGCATCTTGTACAGCAACCCTAAGAAGTGCATGCAGGGCCTTTCAGGAAGTTGTACTCAGGTTTGGATTGGGGCTGGAGGCTGTCTTAGTCTGTTCCTGGTGTTGTCATAAGAACTTTAAGTGAAGTAATTCATTAGAGGTTAAAAAATATCCTTTCCACAGCACTAGAGGAAGTGGATTCCAAGATGAAGATGTCTGGTTAGAGCAGTGACTCTCAACCTGTGGGTTGCAACCCCTTTGGGGATCACATATCAGATACCTTGCATATTAAGTACATTATGATTGAAAACAGTAGCAGAAAACAGTTATGAAGTAGCAACAAAATAATTTTATGGTTGGGGGTCACCACCAGACGAGGAACTGTATTAAGGGGTCGCAGCATCAGGAAGGTTGAGAACCACTGGGTTAGCACTTTAATTTTGCCTTGCCAGTGGTACCTTCTTGCCACATTCCCAAGCAGGAAAAGGGTGAAAGGTTTTCACAGACTCCCTTAAAAGCCTTATTCAAAGGCACAAACCCCATTCTTGTGTGTGAAGACCTCATGGCACAGTCATCTCCCCCAGCCTCATCTCTCAGTATATACAGGAACACTGCAGATTGAGACTCAACGTGAGTGTGAAAGAGACACAACTGTCCAGATTCATAGTGTATAATTACAAAAGACTCCATGAGACAGTGGGTCTGGGAGGGCTTCTTCAGAAAACAGGTGACTGCCCTAGGGTGGCAGAAACATCTGGGCCTGGCCAAGCATTTGATAAATATGTTGAACTGGCTTATGGTGGCCATGAAAGCCAGGAGGAAGCTGAATTCTTTCCATGTATCCTAAGGTTATAGGAAAAGCAATTAAGAGCTACCAAGATGGGACAGAATTTAGGCAAAGAAAAATGCCAGGAGAGAAAAAATAAATAAATGAAAATGGGTAAAGATGCCACAAATGAGTAGTCAGAGAATGAGGCACACAGGTGGGTACAGAGGTTTGGGGAGTTACAGGGACTCCCGTGTATTAGCGTATCCCTGTATCTAAAGATGATCAGGTGATCCTGGTAAGATATGTGCCAGGTGAGGCTAGGGGAGAGGAATGCCTGAACAGAGCCACACAGAGAGTGGTAAAGAGAGCAGACTACAGCAACATACATTGAAGAGGCCAGCATCTATGGGTACTAAATGGTACCCTCAGGGAAGGCGATAGGACAAGCTCTTGCTTCTTTGCTGTCAGAGCCATTCTGGCTGACATTTTCCATTTCACAGTCTGACTCTGGTCTACAGCAACCACCAAACGAGATATCATTTCTGAAATTAAGGTAATAGAGGCTGTGACAGGAGGAAGGAATCACCAATGTTTTCTAAGCATGCATTAGCAATGAATACTTTCTGAATGAATATTTCATTCATTCAGAGGATCTTGATGGAAAGGAAAATGTAAAAGATCATTTCCCTTGGTTCCTCCAAATGTTCTTAGCAATGCCTCGCTCATCTTCGTTAGTCCTGCTGCATCCATCTTCATGGCATCCAACTTGACTTGGAGCAAGAAAACAGTTCTAAGGCTCATGTTTTCTCTGATTCAGACAATACAGATTAATTGTCTCTCTTCCCATATTGTTAGCTGTGGACGGGTGATTTTGCTCTGGTTGATTGGCTGGGCATGGGTAAAAGACAGCCCCGTTTTCCTTCGTGTTAATTTTATCTGTGTTTAGTGTGGCCGTTTCTGTCAATGATCATGAAGTGAATCTCTGAGATTAGTCATTTAACTGTATGGTAATTACAAGCTAAATAGTGTTTACAACAAACCCCTTGGTTAGGAGACAGAGTCTGTGTCAAATTATAGCCTGTGAAAATTACATAAATAAAAATTTGCATCTAGAAGGGCCCTTCATGAAAATTATAAAAAAGATTGTGTGATGTTTTTGTTTGCATTGCACAGTAGCTCTATAATTGTCAAACCAATGAAAACTGTGTCCATAATGCATCTTTTGCAAAATATTTCTTCTCATAACTACATTAACTGCACATATATATTATGGAAAACAACACTGGTAATTACATTGTTTCTCTTCAGATTAGTGGAAAGCGCCATAATGAACAGAAAATCCACAGAATGCACTCAGTGAGGGAATGGACAGGGCTGGCTAGTACTGGGGGGCATGCAGATTAAGGATGGCCTTGCCCCTCAGTTTCTTCCTGAACCCCAGAAGGTCCACTCACCTCTGGGAAGCATCCTGACTGCTAATTCTGTCTGAACTTTTGAAAGCATTCGTTACTCCTTATTCTGTGATTAGTCAGGAGACGAGCCATCCCCTCAATCTAAATAGAGAATTGCAGGAAATTTTCTAAAATGAGGATTTTTCAGCTTAAGCTCTTGAATTTGGACAATCGCCTAGAAAGACTTTAATTTTTTTTTTTTTTTTTTTTTTTTTTTTTTATAAATAATCAGAAGAAAAGCTTTAAACATCAAGATCCTTTCCGTTCTTTAAAAAAAAAAAAATCAGAGGCAAAGAACTCAGGCTGTTACAACACCACAGCTGACTGCCTGAGGGAACTTAATCCATCAGCAGAGACAACATAATTCACATCGCCTGGTTTGTAGCAAGGGTGTCAGTGAGGCTTACAAACCCTGGAGGATGCTATTCATTTGTCTTTAAAAACACAACACTATTGAAGGACTCATCTTGCCCAGGCTTACTAGGTATAAATACGGCCCTCACTTGGAGACTGTGAGCTCACTTCTTTTGCCTTGGTTCCCAGTTCCTTCTACAGCGTTCTTGCTTGTCTATAAAGGCCAGTAGTCATTCTGGAAACAAGTTCCCCTTCCTGAAGTTAACAGACCCAACATTCTAGCAACAAAGTCCCTAACATCTCCCACAGTTGGACACTGAGGAGGTGGTTGATGACAATGACTTCGACATCCTTTAGAGAACTCACAGTCAGCACGTTGCCCTGACATGGAATGTGTTGGCCACCCATCAAATAGCCACATCATTCTCCGTTCTGCATTTCAGGATGTAAAATTCCCAGCACAGAGTAGACATTTGATATCCATTGAGGAATTAGGAAGGCTTGCTTCCAAGAACCCCCTTTTGCATGTGGGTTTATAGACAGGCCATACTAACAGTTTGGTGAGTATTCTGAAATGAGCAGGAAGAGCTGGCAATGAGCACAAATAAGGAAGTAACTGTGTCCAAGGAAATTAAGAAAAGACCCGCAGAAAAGGTATGGCATGAGGTTTTAAATACGAACAAGTATTTATCAGCTGAAGAGAAGACAGGAAGCAATCTAGTCAAGGTCACATGTGGAAGGTGTGTCAAGGACACAAGCACCACAACCAAGGTGGAGGCCTGGAGAGCGGCGGTGCGGGGAACTGTTTACTGTGGCTGGAAACCAGAGGATGTCCAGTTGAAAGTAGCAAAGGGACCCCTGAGAAGAACAAGAGTTGCTAGGTGTTAACAAAAAAGGAAGAGAGGGAAAAAAAAAAATACATGACATGGTTTGATCTAGTGCAGTTGGGGCATGAAGCCTCCCTGCTGAAGGGCAAACCCACCCTGAGAAACACATCTTGAGAGAAGAGAACTCAGATGAAAGTTACAGCAGTGTCCTAAAGATTAACGTAGACAAGAGTGCCGCTCCAGGCCTGCAATGGGTACCCTGACAGTTCGATTGGACTGAGAAATGGCTGGATAATGAAAGCAAATCTCTCCATGAGCTGCAGGGACATTTCTAATGACATGAAGATCTGCAGGCCTCTGGCCTCATCCTGAATAGGCCCATGGATGGATTTAGAATTTGAATAGACAGGAGGGAGGGGCTAGTACTACCAGATAGGGTCTGGATGGAAGGTGTGAGTCACTGAAGCATGTCTATGGGGGAGGGTCTGGATGGAAGGTGTGAATCACTGAAGCATGTCTATGGGGGAGGGTCTGGATGGAAGGTGTGAATCACTGAAGCATGTCTATGGGGGAGGGCTATATCTTGCACTGCTCTCCTTTTATTAACTGCTCCACTCTGCTTATTGGCCAACAGAATGTGCGTGAGCCGGGCCTACCATACCCTCTCCATTACTGACGCTGGTTGTTTGGGAATGTTCCAGGCTTTCCTGACTAGAGAGCTCTGGAAAAAACAACAGTCGCCAAAGTCACCCCGAGTCAGTGACTTCCAAGTTCACTGTTGTACATTGAAGAAATATAAAGAGATGCTGATAATGAAATGTGCGGAACAAACATACTTATTAGGAAAAATGAAAAAGAACTGCCAAGAGTGGGAAGGCCTCCAAGGGACAAAAACATCTGATGCACCCTTCCTATGGGCTCTCATTCATCCTAGGGTGTGTTAGGGTTCAGGTCATCTACTGAAGAAAGACCCCCAAGGAAGTATGCAAAAACAAAGAGTGTTTTTATTCTAAATGCTAGGATCGCCTCTCTCCTCTAGAGGGCAACCCCAAAATGAGGTGGCCGGAGACTGAAGTCATCCTTGGTAGCTTTGGTCCTTCTTGAGCTTCTCTCAGGTGGACCTAGTAAGCCATCCACACATTTTACGCATGCTTCCTTGCCCCAGTCAGAGGGCACTCATCCATTCACGGGAAAGGTTGCATGCTCGACATGACCAGCTTGTGATCCACCAAGGCTCTTGCCCTCGCTGCCTAAGGGACAGAACTCCTCGTACCATGAAGTAATGAGACTTCGGAAAAATAGCCGAACCAACCCTTGCTCCCTTAGGTGGCTTATTACATGTAGTCACAGCTACAGAGAAGTAATTAACACAGTGACCAAGTAACTGTGACCCCACAACAATATTGAAAACATAGGGACAGTGCCTTGTTTGAATTACTTCCGTCCTATGTCTTTCTGTTAAATCTTGTCATGTTAGTAAAGTAATGGTGACAAGAAGATATTTTTCACATATTTTTATGAAAAGTAGGTTTCTTTAGACAGCCCCCTTATTTTAGCTTAGTCATGTTCTTTGAGTAAATACTTGGGTGACAAGTCCAAAGTTAGCATTTACACATGAGGAAAGAGAGACCCTGAGGCTGGCACATAGACTGTGGTGGTGTGTTCATTAGCATCTGTGCAAACTGTATGAGTGTTGGAAAAGAATGTTTCATTTTCAACATGGTGGCATGTTTTTGGAGATTTTAGTGATGTTTTTTTTTTTACAATATCACTTATAATTGGAGGTAGGAGGGCATGTGTAGAGCCAAGCAACACAATAGGTTGTGAATTGGCTGAGAACTGCAGCACAAGAATGCCATGTGTCCACTTCAGAATTTTGGTTCTAGGCAAATCCAGACAGTGCATGATTAATTAAGATTAATTGTATTTATGTAACAGTTCTTGGTGGATGTTTCTATCCGAACTAACATAAGCAGACACCTGGGAATTACTCAACCTTGTGGCTCAAACTTTTCATTAATCTTCTAGATCCCTTCCCCCTTCACCCCTTTCATCTCTTTCTTCAAAAGCTTCTTCATTTGAAGACATGGGAAAGAGTGGACTCCTTTTTCCCTCCTAATGTCTCCTACTCCTTCCAAGGATTCTATGGCCTACTTAGAATTAAACTGTAAATGGAGACCAGGTGAATTAGGGCTGCATCGCTTAAGCTTTCTTCCTTTCCTGGTGATTTGTATATTTTTAGATTAAGCAAAATGGTTCTTATGGTAGGTCACATATCTTTATGGAAACCATATAGGTGGGGACTATGGATCTGCATGTAATAAAGAGATTTGTATTTACTGAATGCCGCTTTCTTCAAGTATATTTACTGGGTAGATTCTTTTCAGTGCGCTGCCAGTAATTACTTACTAGGACAGGATCTCATTATGTAGCCCAGGCTGGCCTAAACTTTCAGGTAGCCAGATTAGCTTCAGATTAGCAATCCTACCATGCATTGGCATTACAGGTATGAGCCACAGCATGCACCTCAAACATCCAGTTCAAACACCTTCTCACTCAAAGCTTAGCAGTCAGCTTACATGCCTGCTAAATCACTTCACATCCAACATGAAGGCTTCTCAAATGGTGGTCTTCAGATTGCAGTTCCACAGACCATCCTGAAAATGCCCAGGCTTGGTTTAGTACAGCTGAGCTGGGCCCAGGAATCTGCATTTTCACAAGCAAGCCAATAGATGTTCACACAACTCAAATTTAAATGTCACTTTCTCTAAAACCTTCCTCTTTGTGCTAGGAGCATAGTACTTATACATACCAAATGCTGAATAGTAAAGAGGATGAGAGACAAGATCAGAGTAGTTGGCCTTCAAGAGGTTCTTTTCTCTTGATTCTAGCCAAAGGCAGGGGATTAACGGCTGCTTTCTTTTACCCCTTGCCTTTTCTGAAAGGCAAACTTTATACTTAGACAAATTTCTTTCTGAAAGGAGTTTCAAAGCCAATGTATGTGATGTTGACAGAACATGGGGGGAGTGGAGCTGTCTCTTAGGGGATACATTTGCTATAAAACAATTTTTAATTAAACAGTATATGAAGTTTGGGAAAGTTCAGTGCAAACTGAATTTGGAGATCATAGTCTGAGTGCATTCGCAGCTAAGACAGAGTCAGTAGACCAGATAACAATATAATTTATTACAAGACCATTTGATTGGAAATAAATGAAAGGATTTTAATACACTTTCAGACTGTGTTTTCCCCTGCTTTTGAAGTCCACTGAATTCTTAATGTTGATTTTCTACTTTTTTTGTTTTTAAAATCCAGTCCACTAAGGTCTACAAAGCTGTTTCCGCCCAAGGCTAAGTCTGTTCTAGGTGAGCTAATCAATCAATTTCAACCCATTAGGAAAGAGCACTCAAATAAAAAGAATCCTAACCTTTTGATGGATTTGCTAGCTGTTTGCTCAACATATTTTTTTTCTAATTGGCAAAATACCAAAAAGAGAAGCTATCTTACATTTTAGGAAAAGGAAAATGTTCACATCCCTGGGAACCATGGGGATGTGGGGGAAATGTCTCTCAGATCTGGAACTATTGATTAAGCATAGCTCCTTTGGTATCGATGGAGTTATTTTTAATTAAATTTTTCTAGCCCAAGTTGAAATGCACACATATTTAGGATGTAAAAGAAATGTTTCTGAATGGCACACTGGGGAGAAAACATGATGTTTGGCTGAACTGAACCGAACCTCAGACTCAGCAGACGCTTTTGCACTGAGCTTTTCAAAAACTTTTCTTCAGACTCGGTCCTGCAGAATGGTGCAGGTCTCAGGATGAGTCTGTTCTGCTGTCACGTGACCCACCTAGCTTTACTGTGAAATAAACAACTGTATAGAGAGTGAGACATGATGCTACATTTCGTGAACAGGATCTAAACACAAAGGAAGTTTTTTTTCTGTAAAGAATGATAGTATATATGTAAGACACAGTTGACAGGCGATCTTCAAGCTGTCAGAGGTTTTTGTCTCAAAATGCTATTTCACAACTCCAGAGCCTGGACTGGAATGGATTTACTCAGTGTCTGATGGACATGGTTCCTTCTCACCCCACCCCTCAATGGCTCCCCATCACCCCCAATGGTTCCTTAACTAATGGTTGGATTAAGTAGAGAAATTAGCTGTCTGACGAAATTATTAGAGAAACTATATTTGTTTAATTCACTTCTGTGGTTTCAAAGGTCAGAAGTAATAAAACATTAATGCATGTATCTGTCTTTTCTCTTTTTAGGTTCTGCCAAGACAGAATCATCTCCAAGGTATGAGACAGTATACTTTTCCCTAATTTGTTGGCTAAATTTAGAATGACATAGTTGTCTTTAGATGCATTTTTTTTTTCTGTTTGTGGTGAGTGTAACACTCAAATTGTATCCAGAAGGGAGTGTTGGTTCTATTGGTGGTGATGGCGAATAGAACATCCTACAAACATAATATGTCCAGATGAGAGCAGGAGGGGGAGAGGGGCAGAGGGAGGCGAGGGGGGAGAGGGAGGCTTTCTTGCTTGATTAGCCCTTTTATGAGACAGCAGACTTTTTGTCTCTGATATTCAAAGACAGAAGACAGCTTCTTTGTGAGCTGATGTGGCAGGGCCTCACACCTCCACTGAAGCCTATTTTTAGAAGAATTAAAAATGCTGGAGCCCCTCCTCATAGCCGAGACTCCTCGGCTGCGTGAGGCCTCCTATCCAATTCTGCAGTACCACATTAGCTAAGTTGTTTAACTTCCAGAAGTCTCCGTAAGAACAAGCTATTGCGGATGCACTAATCATATTACAGAAGACAATAGGAGCCCCTTTTGATTCCGCCAGAGGACCGGGTGTAGAGGATGTGCACCATCTGGTTTGTGAAGGCAGGGATTGGTTTTTTCAAAAGGGCACACGTCCAAGTTCTGTTTAATGCGCATCAGAAAGAAGAAGCAGCTCTGTTTATAATGAGCGCGGTGCTGAAGCTAATAAGATGGGGTGTGTTTCCCGTGCACGACGTTTCTCTGAAGCTACGTGTGTTTTCAGTACATTTGGCCGCCTTGCCTTATTTGGAGGCTGGGCTTCCAATTGAAAAATTTAAAGCTCTCCATGTGTTAATTGGAAAATAGAGGCATCTTCGCCGCCGTAGAGCATCTGGCTTCCTAGGTATTAATTACGGCTCCGTCTACACATAGAGACTAGTATTTTTAACGTCTTCTCTTATTCACCACGTTTTACTTTTAGAAACTGTTAGGTTTTCACATCACAGAAAAAAAAAAGTGAGTCAAACTCTACTAGATATTGGGTGCTTTTAAAAGTATCTTTTATGCTAGGTGTGACAGTGCCTGCTTGTACTCAAAATTGCTTTTTTTTTTTAACCACTTTTTTATTCTTTGAAATTTTCATGCAGTGTAATTTTAGCATATTCTTTTCTATCCCCCAACTCCTCACAAGCCCTCCCTATCCACTCAACTTCAAGTTCTTTCTCTCCCGTTAAAAAGAAAATTTTAAAAGGAATCCCACCCACCCACACCCAAACAAACAAACAAAGAAAAACCTGGAGTCAGGTCTAGCAACTATTATTTGTGAATAGCTTCCTAGGTGGAGATGAGACCCACACACAACCTCCTCTTCCAAGCTGGGATTGTGTCTGGCTTGAGTTTGTACAGGTCACATGCATGCTGTCTCAGTCTCTATAAGTTCGCATGTGCATCAACCATGTTCTATCTAGAAAATACTGTTTCTTTAAAGTCTTCGATCACCCCTGCCTGTTTCCATCCCTTCTTTGGCATAGATCCCAAAACCTGGAGGGCAGACCTTATTATGCACTGCACTCAGAAGGTGAAGGTGGGAAGAGGGCAGGTTCACAAACAGCCCGGGCTACACAGCAAGGCCTTTGCTAAAAAAATATATACAGAAAAATAATGAAATGTCTTTTAGAGGCAGTCACAGTTCATACCAATCAACAGCAGATAGAAACAGGAAGAGAATGCCAGGCTTCCTTTTGCTAATCATCACTGAACCCTTAGAAAAGATTTTTATCTAAATAATAATTGAAACCTAGGACACAGACACTTCGCTGTAGCACAGATCTAAATGAGGATGCTTTGGGGTCAGGCATTCTTCTTCCAGGAAAGACTTCCTCAGGCCTCCTATAGACATGTTTAAATCTTCCATAGTAGCTTGGGAAGCTATGGATGCCCCTCATTACTTAAAGGCTTCCTCTGTATGTATTCCACAAGTCTGGCTTGCATTGATGCAGGAAGCATAGTCACATGACAGGCAACTCATTGAAGATAATTAGAGCCATCACCATCAGTCCAATTAAACAGGATAACCACCTCTAGGGAGCCAAAGGCAGCATTGGTTCTCTGACTAAATGCAGGGTTGGAGGTAAGGGTGTAAGTGTGGATTTTAAGAATTTTCACATTTTGAAATACTTTTGATCGTTAAAATAGATAATACTGAGAAAGTAGGTGAGTAGGAAGAGACCAAATAATTGCTGACTTTTAAGTTTTGCATTTAATGCTCAGCTTCTAGTTCCTGAACAGTGAGCTAGTCTGCTGTTGAGCACACTGGCTCTAGTCTCCTCTTCAACCTTAAAGTTACCCCCTTGCCGCTGCAACAGTGTTTCTTAAAGTGCCTTTCATTCCCTGCAATGTAACCTCTGCTTTTCTGAATGCTTCTGCAGAATGCGGCAGATTCCTGAAGGCTACTCCACTGTGCTTGTTAGGCCCTCTGTTGCTGTAGCAAATACCCAAGATAGACAGCCTAAAGGATAAAAAGGTTCATTTCTGTCTCGTGGTTTTAGATCATTAGAGCATGACAGTTCACATCAGAGTGCTCAGGAGAGAGAAAAGCAGAGAGAGAGAGAGAGAGAGAGAGAGAGAGAGAGAGAGAGAGAGAGA
>OU015742.1:24188123-24240830 GCA_907169655.1 Acomys percivali | reverse complement strand
GACTCTGTTTTGTCAGATAACCTATTGCAAAAATAGAGCCTAGAAGGTCTGCAGCTACTACTTAGAAGCAGAACTGGGATCCTGCTTTCTCCTCCCTTAAGGAAAACTAAGCAAAAGTATGCTAATATCTCTAGTAGAAAGAAAGGAAGACAATTGCCCAGGGGACACTGGCACTTGGCCCAGGATGATACTGTGGGCATAGTTGTAATTATTTGGAATTCCATTAATATGCAACATTTACTTAAAATGTATCTTAGGCTTATCTTCAGTTCAGAGGGTATGGTCTTCATTTCTTTTCTATAAAACCTAATTTTAGAAAGAGCTGCATGGATATGATGATAGGGCCTTTAAAATGTTGCAAGGCAATGCTGGCTGTAAGAAGTGTTTGTTGGGTTTGGGATGTAGTTCTACAGAAGAATATTTGCCTAGCATGGGCAAGGCCCTGGGTTCGATCCTCAGCAAAAGATTTTTTTTCTTTTTACTTCTGTTTGATACCATAACATTAAGTAAATAAACAGTTATTTTTATAAAATAATGTTTCTCTTAGTTTCCCTCTTAGCCTGGGCTATCCCACAAATAATTAAGACTCTTTTATAATACAAATCTTCACAACACAATCTGAGCAGTTTAAGTCTGTTCTTTACCCTCTGTGCCATTTTGTCTTACTCCCAGCAAACATCCCAGTGATACTCTCACTTTGTAGCTCTCCTCAGCTCCAGCACCTTCTTCCTGATCTTCCTTGGACCTCTCCCTATGACTGAATCCTCTGGCTGAACCCACTACTTCCTCTCCCAACTCCTTCTCCTCTGGCTGGCAGGAAGTCCAGCCCTATTCTCTTTCCTGCTCATCAATTGGCTGTTAAACTGCTTTATTGACATAACAGGAGACAATAGAGGAGCAGAGTTTACACAACATTTAGACAGTACATTCTCAGAACAAAGCTTGCAACCACCTTTGTTTAAATCAGCATTTAAACTACAAATAACCTTATGCCTACATTTCCCCCTTTTAGTCTAATAAAAGACTCCTTTTCTTACAATAACAAACTATATGTAATATGACAATTATGAAAATTATTAGGTAACACTTACATTTGTATATTCACAATCCTTTGATAAAGTAATTTACTGTCAATTTCTATCATTCTAAACAATTTAAGTTTAACTGTAAGACTATAACTATCTAGTCTTCAACCCCATCTGAGACTTGAGAAGGAATAAATATTACCTAAATATGTAGGAAGTGCAGGCAAGCAGCTTCCAAAAGTATAGAAACGACAGGGACGTTTAGCTTCCTGGACAGTCCATCAAAACTTTTCTATAGCGTTAAAGCGTCATCTTCAGCCTTCTGACCCAGAATATTTGACAGACTTTTCTGTGAAGTAAGAATTATAAAGGAATTGCCTACCTTGTCCTTGCAAAACTTGGCAGTCAACTGTCTTGCATCCAGTTTGTCCAGTTTTGGAGAGTATTCTGTCTGTAATTGACACAAAGGCATTTTCTCACCCAGTGGCTAGCTTCCCACATATGATGCCTTTGATGCTCTTTGAAGTAGAACAGGATGCTGCCAGGAGCAGACGTGTCTTATTGTCAAAAAATCATTAAGTTAATCATTATGTTAATGCCATATTCTGTACATCTCTGAGGTTTCTCAAGACTGTCTATCTATCTATCTTCTCTGAATTGTTTGTTTTTAGCTATTTTTAATCTGTCAATCTAGAAAACATATTTTTGTAATTAGCTAAACTAGTATCTAACATGATTATCAGCTTTCAAAAAGTCTAGAATTTAACACTGCAGTTTTAACAATTCCTGGAGGCCAGCAGAACAGGCACAGTGCTGTGCAGCCTCAGGAGGGAAATCAAGTG
The DNA here is from genome assembly GCA_907169655.1 of Acomys percivali. Taxonomy (NCBI): domain Eukaryota; kingdom Metazoa; phylum Chordata; class Mammalia; order Rodentia; family Muridae; genus Acomys; species Acomys percivali. The sequence continues at coordinate 24,238,963 of OU015742.1, read as the reverse complement.
TCCTCAGGAACCTGGTGCCTGATGGAACTGGATGGAAAACTCTGGACAGTCATTCATTGTGAAGGCTGTTGACAACAGCTCAATTCCTCGCACATAGACCAGCACACAAGCTATGCAAGTGTCTTCAGAACATGGTATCTTCCTTCCCCACAGTATGAAATTTCAGTGAAAGAGAAGAAGAAGAAGAAGAAAAAAGTTACCAAGAAGGTGTTAGGTTCGATCACTCAATTCTCTCATACTAACCAACTAACAGATCACTTCAATTCTGATACTAATTCACTAGGTCAGCATGAAGTCCAAGGTGAGAAGTCAGACCTATAGGACTAGTCCTGCTTCAGAAACCAGTCACATAGGAGGCACTGGCCTTCAAAGTGTTCCATGCCTGTCCCCTTGGCCCAGATGGCCTCTTCATCAATCTGTTAAATCACCAAAAGTGGGAAGTGCCTTATTCACTACAGGGAGCAAATGGCGGAGATGGAAGGTGGTATGAAGGCCAAGGAAGGGATGCTCCTGTACGTTCCCTTGGTGCCAGCCCCAGTGCCTCCAATGTGCATCTACCCGCAACCTCAGGAGCCCTCATTGCCTAGGTTTTGTTTAATACATATTTCAGTACACCAGTATAATTTAATAGATCATTGATAAACATTTATTAATGCACTCTCCAGCTGCTCACTCTTCCTGAGGTCCCAAGCTCTTGACCAATGTTTGCTTGTTGCATGCTAATCCTCATCAAGAGGTAATCTGGGGCCTGCTAAGACGTTTCATTATTCTGGAGGAAACTTTATGTAGAAAATACTCAGTCTAGGGGAGGGATAAGTTATAACCACAGAGGGCACCTGGGACACGAGAACAGGATGCTCTCCATGGGTTGAGCAGACGGTGATCCAAGTGAAAGAAAGGAGATTGAACATAAGGCCATCCCCATGTCAGGAGACATATTTTTCTAGAGTTGGCTTCCCTTAGAAGCCTGGAGCTTCCAAGAATCTGTGTCATGTCCTGGAAAAAAATCAAGAGATCTCTCTTCTGACTCCATAACACCATAGTATCATTTATGTATATTTCCATCACTTCTGCTATATTCTATTGGTCACAGACTCTAAGCCTGGCATGATGTTGGAGGGAGTAACAAGGACATGAATACCAAGAGACAGAAATTACCAGAAGCCTAGAAATCTGGTGTTCTCTTGAGTAAGGAATAAAAATTGTTCCAAAAAAAAAAAAGTGAATTCTTGGTTAGAGGATTACATGTTACCCAATTACTGTACTCCTGAAATGACACTTGAATGTGTGTGTTATGGAAAGAAAAGCTTGCTTGGGATCCTTTACTGGAATTCTTAGGCCTGTGTCCCACTCAGACTTCTCAAGCTGTCCCTGCCAATGACAGTATCAGTAGGCACAAAGCCATGAGCCCGGCCTCTGACATCCTTCTGCCAAGTTGTGCCAGGAAGCTACTACTGTCTAAGACAAAGAGATGGTACGTACTATGTTTTCTGGCACTGAGATATCTACAATTCCAAGAAAGCACAAAGTTGTGTAATACTTATCAAAGGTCTTGGCCTGGGGAGATGCTCAGTCAGTAAAATACTTGTTACGTAAGAATGAGGACCAGAGTTCAAATCCCAGGCCCCATTGTGAAGCCATGTGCAGTGTTATGTACTGTACTGAAGGATAACGATGGGCAGATGCTGGGGGCTCACTGGCCAGCAAATAAAGTCAATCAGGGAGTTTCAGTTTCACTAAGAGGCCCTGCTTCAAAAAACAGAGGGAAGTAAAAGCAATGCGGAAAGGCACCTCCATGTCTCTTGTTGCCCCAGTGTCATCGTCTGGCTTTTTCACTTCATGTGCAAATATACCTGCACATACAAATAGAAGAGGGATGGAACCTGGGTAGAATGAAGTCCTGTGGTACAAGTGAGGTCATGATCCTGAGAAAAGTTAATTTGTGGAGTGAAAAAGCACACACACACACACACACACACACACACACACACACACATATATATATATAGTACAGTAGTTTTCATCCCTTTTCCCTGCCATATCATATTTTCTATAATTTAATATATCAATAGTCAATCAAGGTCTAAAACTATGAAATAGAAAACTCCAGGAACGAGTCAAACTTAACATTATACTGCCCTATTTATGATGCCCTCTCCTGCTGTCCCGCTGTAATTCAGCCAGGATGTGAATTGTTTCTTTATCCAGTGTTTATCCAGCCCAGTGTATCCACCTTGTATCCACTACCCTCACGTTAATCAGTCAGCAGTCTGCTGAGATTTTAGACCAACAGTCGATTTACTACAGTGTTTATCTTCAAGTAATATTCATTTGTTTAATAATATCCCAAAGCACAAATGCAGAGGCTGCTGGGAATTCGAGGACAACAGAAGAATCTACAAAGTGCTTTTTTTAAGCAAAAAAGGAGGGGGGTATTCTCAATTTTATAAAGGAAACCAAAGCAATTGTATGATAAAGTATCCAAGATCAAAAATATTGTTGTTGATCTCCTTTGGTGCCTAATATCAATTAAGCTTTCTCAAAAGTTTATATGTATAGGCTATATTGGTACTATTTGTAATGCCATGTGCCTCTGGGGTCCTAGAAAGTTTCCTCTGAGGGCAAGTGGGTCCTACTAGATGTTAAATGGCACCCAGCCCCCCCCACTCCTTCACCACATTCTCTAATGGATACCCATAATGGTTTCTACTTCACAGTGCTGTAGAACTGACCAAATGGGAAGATCGCACATGGGCCATGCAACTAGGGAGCAATCTTAGACATTTCCTACTCTCTTTATTTGAGATAAACTAAGGCCTCTTAAGGTAGGTGACTATACCAAGGTTATATGTGAAGCTAACAGCAGAGGCGATTTGAGTTCTACAGCACTCGAATAATTGTCCCTTTCTATCCTCCCACCCCACTAGGAGCTTGGTATAATGTTCCTTTATCGTTGTAAGTAAACATCTGCTTATCTTTTATTTAAAACAAGTGTGTAGTTTGTTTAGAGTGGAGTAGTTCTGCTTTAGAGGGAAAGTGTTAAAGGCTCCCAGGAAAATATGTTCATTGGGTAGGACATGCTTAATGGGATGTCATTTTCATCCAGTATGTCTTACAAACCAACGACTCTGTACTACAAAGCTGCCTTGTAGATTCAGGACATAGGGAGGGGGCACAGTGACGTCACACTTTTTGACCTGTTAAGTATTGATGAAGATCTTAGAGGGGGTTGCAAGTGTTTGAAGAGAGAACCTGGTGCGTAAGTGATCATTCTGCAGACAGGCAGAAGTCCAGGGTGGTGCCAAGCATATGCAAGGCTTCTGCCAAACATTTCTCTGGCTGCTGTTTTTCTCTCTTTTCTCTATTTTATTCCTTTTCAGGGCTCTTTGCGCTGTTACAATTTGGCCTCAGAGAATGTAGTATATTCTCTACCCTCAAGATTATTTAGAACTTCTCCAGTTTACATGTAAACAAAGCCTGGAATAGCTCCTCTGAGTGCCAAGTGGGAGAAGGCTGGATTTTCTGCCATTTCTCTTAAGGATGTTCGCAGCAATTACACTCAGATGACTTAGCACTCAGATGACTTAGTCTCTAGTCCATGAGTTACAATCCATGGACTGGCTTCCCCACGCTTATTCAACAGCAATTGCTTTTCCTAGATAGTAGGTAACCCTTTAGAGACAAAGAACTAGACTAATGCCTGTGCAAGGGGAAGTATTCGTCTGTAGATGAATGAGAGAAAATAAATGTCTTCTTTACCTCTTCTGATGAACAGGGAATAGTTCTAAAATATGAGATTTATGAGTTTTCTGTTCAAATTGCAACACCTCTAACTACTATGAGGAAAAAGGGTGGGGTAGGCATCTGTTTTACCTTTCCTCATTATTTCTTTCATAATTTATTTCAAAGTAGCAGGGTATCAAGAATTTATAAGCGTCATACAGGCTTATAACATCTCAGTTTTGGATGAGAACATATATGCTATTATTTTTCAATGCATGGGTATTACTTACAAGTCATAGAAGTCCCTTAATATAAAGTCTCTCTGTGTCTACATTCAAGAAGACTTTGATGTTCATGTCCTACCTGCTAATATTTCAGCATCCTGGTGCTTCTGGTACAACTAAATCTGAGCCTTTTCCCTTGAGTACCATTATAATCTTTAAGTGTCTTCTCCAAGAGAAAGTTATATGTCATATGAAAACCATCATAGAATACATGCACTCTTTGTGTTACAAGGGACACTATGTTTTTGTCTCTCTGTTATATATGTATTTCATTTGGGCTTTTTTTTTGTTTTGTTTTAAAGGATAGCCGAGGGTTCAGAATTTGATCTGTTTTTCTTAGGCAATGGCTCAGAATTTGATCTGTTCTTCATATATGTGTCAAGCTCACATCAATCCTCAATGCAGTATTTTAAATTGATACTGTGAATTGCCATTGGCTGTCAGGCATGGGATGATTAAATGCCTATTCTAATCATGCTAGCTGGAATCATGTAGCATGTAAGTTGGAGTAGCCACAAGGTTTGTAACTACACTTATATGTCTACATGTACCTTAATAGTCCATCCTCTATAGTTTTAAAAGATGAAATGTGTGGAAAAGTAAAAGCAAACGTTGATAAGTAGGGAAGCAGACATACACAATGAGCCTACACCATAAGGCTATGCCGAGTGTACACCTTGCTTCAGCACTACGAAACAAACACCTTGGGTCTGGGGAGGTGACTCCATGGTAAGATGTCTTGTTGGAAAAGCAAGAGAATGGTGCTGAGCTCCAATCTCTAGCTGCCACACACAGCTAAGCTTGACCAAGTGCACATGTCACCCCAGTAATGGGGCAGCAGAGGGACAGGCAGATCCCAAGTTCTCATTGGTTGTCATCATCTTAACTGGAACAGTAGGCTTTGGATTCCGTGAGAAATCCTGCCTCAAGGAACAAAGGCAAACAGCAATAATAGAAGAAGCCACCCCAAGTCCTCGGTCTGCATGGATGCAAATGTGTATGAGTGTTACCGTGTGTGTGCGTGTGTGTGTGTGTGTGTGTGTGTGTGTGTGTGTGCGCGTGCGTGCGTGCGCGCGCGCGCGCGCGCACGCCTACACACATATTCGAAGGTGCATTTAAAAGACAAAAAAAAAAAAAAAAAAAAGACAGAGTTCACCAGTAGGTGTTGCCATCATGTTCTGGGACATTAAGAACTAGGCATGGAGTAAAATTTGATTCACAAATTCACCAATTGAAAGAGAGAAAACAGAATGTCTTCAGGGCCATTTTTCCAGGTCCTTCCAACTTTGTCGGCTTAAGCTGCCTCTCTGTGGAGCACATCCCCCTTAGACATTTGAAAGAATTTTTGCAGGTCTTAATTGACACCAAAGGAGTTCTTTGAACTTCACTGCTTCTAAAATTTATTTAAAATTTAAGTCTTTCTGCACTAAAGCAGCCAATATGTGTGATATGCAAATCACAGGACTTACTAAATCTAAATACCTGTAACCCAATTAACCCCGTGTCATGCCTTGCCTCCTTGCTTATCCTGGAAATATGGCTAGGTCCTGGGGGAATGGTGATTCCAATACCATTGACTTAAAAGATGGGCATGTGAGAGGCAACCAGGACACAGGTCATTCTCTTGTGCTTGGAAGAGATCTGTGAAACAGGGCTGTGGGAGCAGGTGGCAGCTTGCCTTTCTGCCTTCGTAGCTAAAGGGCCAAATGCTTGAACCTTGATCTTGAGGAAAATAAATTTATGTTCTTTTTAAACCACTCAGTCTCAGACATATTTAGGGCAAGCGACAGACACTATTCACTACTCATGCAGGGACCCCACAACTCCAGAGCTAGGCCCCTTCAGATTCCTCCTGAACATTCCCAGGAGATGTCATATGCTCTGAATCAACTTTCACAACCCTAGCATAACTTTTTGCAAATCTCTCAAGGAGTCATACTCTATCTCACTGCCCATATTGCTGTACCAAGCCCACTGCTTCTTGCCATGTCCACCAGATGCTATGCAGAAACTATTCTGCCCGTTCCACCTCGGGTCCATATTTTGCATCACACATATGTAATCTCATAGTGGCTACTTTAAAAAAATTGATGGTTTAGTATCCTGCAATAAAATAAAGATAACCGAGCTTTGAAGAAGTGTCCTAAAGAAATTATTCTTGTGTGGAAATGTGGTTCCGTTGGTAGAGTGCTTGCCTAGCTTGTAGGAAGCCCTGGGTTTGGTCCTCAACAGCAAATCAAAAGAGGTATGGAGTCTGGGTGTGGTCATTTATGCCTTTATTCCCAGTATTCAGGAGGTAGAGACAGTCTATACAATGAGCTCCAAACCAGCTAAATCTTCATACTTGAGACCTTGATGCAAAATAAACAAATAACAACAATAAAAACAAAATCTCAACTCATTGTGTTGGGTATGCCTATAATCCCAATGTTTAGGAGGTAGAGGCAAGAGGGTCTGGTGTTAAACCCATCCCTCTTAGCTACATAACAAGTTCTAGGCTAATTTTCTTGGTTGCCAATGAGTTTGTTAGCTTAACATAAGGGTTCTTTTAGATCTGTCATTCCAGTGAATTCTTCCCCTGGGATCTGGCCATGTTTCCAGGGCACCTGAGGCCTAATCCTGACTAAAATCCTAATCATCACATCACAAGCTAATTAATCAGCTAGTCCTCACAGTACCTGGTCCTAGCCTTCCTGTAGAAGGCTGACCCTGTATCCTCACTACTCCTAAACAGCTCACTTAAGTGAGATGGCCTCACTGGAGCCTTTTCAAGTTCTTCCTGGGAGAGTGTTTAGTATCTTGCCTTTCCTCCTCCCTAGCCCTAGTAACCCCCTCCAGTCAGTGCGTAATTTCCACACATATGCCCAGCTTTATTTGAATTCCACAGTAGATTTTCTTTTAACCATATCCCATTCTGAAGGGGAAAAAGTGAGATTTCATAAGAATAAATATTTCTTTATATCCTACTGTGACTAGGCTAAAAATTTACAGAGCTGTCTGAGCCTTAGAGCTAACAAGTAACAAATTGAAACATAGCTAAAGCCCTGACCACAGATGTACATACATAGGGTTCTTCACTCTTCTGAAGGAATACTGCTTAGTTCCTAGATGCATTATCTTATTTATAGCATAGTAATTTATTCTTGTTACCATTTTCTTCTAAAATGCTTGATATATAATAATGTTTGATATAGAAGTATTCTCTGCTAAAATATTAAGGAAGACCCCTTGCCTTTACTTGTTTTCCTAATGCTGAAGAACAGAGTTGGTAAAGCCCAGGAATGCCCAGCATGGTTCTTTCCAGAGTAGCAAGCACAGGAAAGAAGGAAGGACAGTGAAAAGAAAAAAGACCCTGTAGTCTCCATTGCTAAGTGGACTGGTCAATGGTAGTTGCTCCTGGTTGCCAATTTGATTGGCTTGGGCAATGCCTAGTTACAGCACAGCTTAGTGTGCTGCTGAAGACGGACCACAGAGGCTGTGGAGTAGCATGGATGGGACTGAGCCCATTGCTGGATGTGTTACAGGATGGCATGACTGGGAACTGAGGAATAAGAGCTGGGCCTAACTGTGGAAAGTGAGTTACAGGGTTAGGGTTAGGGTTAGGGTAGCATATCCTTGGTGCCTGTGAGTTTCCCCAGACCTTTTCCTGCATGTTCCTCTCTCTGCTGTCTGCAAGGAAAAACACATGAAAAAGGTCGCACTCTTCTACTACACAAGGAAATAGACAGAGCTCCTGGGGCACACTGGGATGATCTGCCCATGTGTTCACAACTACTCATACATACACACATGTGCGTATCCTTCCCCTCCTCCCTCCCCCCCACACACACAGGGCCAAGTGGCCACAAACTAAACCCTCTAAAATCATAAACCAAAGTAAATCTTTATTTCCTTAATGTCAATTTGGTCACTGAGTTAGTTAATGAATGATTATACATTGAATGACACCACCAAAAAAGTTCAAGACAATTAGAATTGTTCAGAGTATTTGTTTTTATAAGGAAAACAATACATGCCTGACAAGGACCTGTCACCTTTCTGAAAATATGCAGTACACATGAATGAAAGTATGTGTAATCTCATCATAAAAGGAGCAACAGCAAAGGTTCTAGGTGTTAATATGTATATTTGATCAGCTTGTTCATCCCCTCCTTCACACACACACACACACACACACACACACACACACACACACGCACACACTCACCCACACTCATATACCCCCACACATTATACACCCATATTCATACACATACACACACTCACTCATATACTCATACTCCTATGCTCACACACATTCTTACACACTATATATCCATATTCATATGCATATAAAACACACACATACCCACACACTCATATTCACACACACACACATGCATGAGAAAGGGGGGGGGGAATGTCTGAAACTTTGCTCCAGAATCAATAAAATATCAAGTCATTATCAGTTTTTAGCTGCATGGTAATGTCACAAATCTCTAATGATTAAGGAATGGTTTGATAATAAAAGAATATTTTTATTTTTTTTTAAAATCATGTATCAAAAGACCTCTCAATAAATTTTTAGTGATACAGAGAACATTCAAGCTTAAAAAGATTCTAAGACTATATACAACATATTAAAAATGTTTGTTTACATATGTAAAAATTTTGTAATCACAGATTTTAAAAATGTTTTTCATGCAATGTCCATATTCCCTCTGACAACATTTTAACTGGATGAAGAAAAATGAGACATCACATAGTAAAGGAACTCTTACTATAATGACTGAGGTTATTAAGAAACATGCTCACTGTTTGTGTTGCTGTGGTGGAGGAGCACAAGGAAAGTGGTGACGTTTCTCGGGAAGGAACGCTCATCCCAAAAGTCTCTAGGGTGAAAGCTAACAAATAAGTGCCTTGGAGCTCTGTCTTAGAAAACTGTAAGTTTGGTTAGGCCGGGACACAGAGGGAACATTTGAAAGGAGTCTGGAGAACATCAGATGTAAGATTAAAGCAGAATGAGAAAGCAAAGAAGTGAGAGAAACGCAGGGACACAGGGAGAGCTCTGGGCCTGAGCCGTTCTCAAGTGCCATGATTGTGCCGTGGAGGCGGGGCTCCTCTGCTGAGCCCTAGGCTCATTGTCAGACATCAAACTATTTGAGAGAATAGTATGAGTTACAAACTTCAGAGCAAAATGCTACCCCTTCATGTTGTCCCTGGGGGTCACACCAGCATTGCTTTGCATGTTGGAATTTGTGATTGGTTCCTCTAAAGAAATGAGCCTGGAGTTACAGGAACAAACCCCAGGGCCCATGTGATTAAGACAAAACAGCCCAGTCAGAAAATAAGCAATTCTGAAAATGTACTGTGTATGTGTTGCAGTTGCCAGTCCCCTGCCTGACTGAGCAGAAGAAATATACCAGAGTCTCCTCTGAAGGCAAAGTTAACATCACAAATTGTTGCCCAGAGCAGCAGTACCCTTAAAAATTGGTGTAAGGTAGACAGCCCTTATCCAAATTGATATTTGGAGAACTGAGTTTGTGGAAGACTTGTGTTCCTTTTCATATGCATGTGTATGTGTAGATGTGATATATATATATATATATATATATATATATATATATATATGTTTTGGTTCGTGTGTGTGTGTGTGTGTGTGTGTGTGAATGGATCAGGACAGAGAATTCTCAGCTACTGTTCCAGCACCTGCCTGCAGGCTGCCATGCTGCCTACCATGATGATAATGGAGTAAACCTCTGACACTGTAAGCAAGTCCCCTATTAAATGCTTTGTCTGTGATAGTTGCCTTGGTCATCACATCTCTTCACAGCAATAGAACAGTAACTAAACAACCCCCCTTGTTCCTTTTTATCCTTGTTTTATTCTTGATTACTAAGATTGACAAATAAGTTACTTATTATAAAATGGCGGGATAGCAAACTGTTGTTCTCTTGGCAACTTCAGGGTGCGTCAGCACACCTTTCCCAGCCATCTGTCTACATCAACGGAATTTAAAATGTGAAACATGGTTTAGAATGATTGTAAATATGTTTATGAAAAAACACATAGATAAGGTTTCATGGAAGTGGGCATTAAGTCATATGGAGACTACAGCTGTTTTCTTACTGCTTCTGAAAAAATGAACACCATTACTTATTCTAAAGTCTAGGAACTTTTGAACCATACACGTGGAAAGCTGCGGAGTGGCTCAGTCAGTGCATGTCTGCTGTGCAAGCATGAGGACCTGAGTCCTGACGCCAATCGGGTTCATTGACATTAATCTCTAAGTCTAGCACTAGGGGAGGAGATGGAGCTAGATCTAGAGATCACTATTCCACTGGCCCAGGAAGATCAGTGAGCTCCAGGATGCCAGAGAGACCTTGACTCAAAAGATGAAATGGATGGTGATTGAGGAAGATTCTAACACACAGCATATGTGCACATAATTGCACAAACACATACACACACACGTGATTGCACATAATACAGTTAATCACTGGTTATAGGCACAGCACTGAGAAGGTTGCCCACCCCCCATATACTCTTTCAGTTTAAGCAGGGTTCACCTCAAGTCATCTCTCCCATCTCTCCTTTCAATTCATGGGGGAGGGATAATTTTAGCCTTCATTGGCTCGTTGGGAAATACATGAAGTTTTGTCCGCATTCCTAGCACCATTTTATTTAATGTGCGATTCATTTCTCATCATATGTGACTTGCACTCTTTCATGCATCATGTGTGCCCCCTAGATGTCTAGGATACAACCAGGAACAAAATAGTCAAGGTCTCCTCTTTTGAAGAGCTTGTAATTCTTCTTAAGGAAGTTAGCAAAAGCCACCCTTGTGATACAGGAAAACCAATAGCGCTCGACTTGGGCCTAGGAAGTGAGATGAGCAACACTCAGCCTGACCATGAAGCTTATAAGTCAAGCTGTAAATAAAGAAGATGCTTATGTTAGGATTTCTCCCCCCACCCCCCACCCCACCCCCACCGCCAAGCTCTGTTTTTGGTTTGGTTTGGTTTGGTTTAAGACATGGTCATACTAGGTAGCCTTAGATGGCCTTGAACTCACTATGTAGACCAACTTCACTTCTAAGTCACAGAAACCTGCCTCTGCCTCCTGAGGACTGAAATTTAAAAAATATGTCACCATTCCCAGCCCAAACTCTGGATTTAAAATGGATGTTATTACTCAGGGACTATTTAAACAGTGTAATTAGTACTAATTAGCACCATCTCTACTAAGTGCCAGTTAAGCCTTTTCATATCTAGCTTTAATTTCTTTTTTAAATGTTGGCTAGTTCATAGCTGTATTGTTCTGAATGATGGCTTTAGAGAAACCCTAACGCAATAAAACAATATCTAAAGTCAGTTGGGTTGGATTCAGGGCAAGCGTGCATGCACTTTATAACCTAGGAACAAAGCATGTCCCATACCATTTCCTTGGCTACTAAGCATCAGTGTGCACATTTGCCATAGCCGAGTCATGATGGACAGCTTCTCTGTCTACAGGCAATCAGGTCAGCATGACCACTGTTGCTTGTGCCCAGCACTAAGATGCTTCCTTAAGTCAAGAACCTGAGGTTTTTTTAATTTAACTTTTTGCAGGTATATTCTTTTTTAAATTTTATTAATTTATTCATATTACATCTCAATTGTTATATCATCCCTTGTATCCTCCCATTCCTCCCTCCCTCCCTCCCATTTTCCTCCCCTATGTCTGTGACTGAGGGGGACCTCCTCCCCCTGTGTATCCTCATAGGGTATCAAGTCTCTTCTTGGTAGCCTGCTATCCTTCCTCTGAGTGCCACCAGGGCCTCCCCATCCAGGGGACGTGGTCAAATATGGGGCACCAGAGTTCATATATTCTTTCTCCTCCAAGACAGCAGAACTTCCTGTCTTAAGTGACCTGGATCCTGCCTTAACCCGCTAAGCAGGCTTCGGCCACTACCTCCTTCCTCCCCACTCTCGTCCATTACCTGTCCTCCAGCCCTCCTGGTCTTCCTAGGTATTGTTACATACACATCAGCCTCCTAGAACAACACAAGTACCCTGCATTCCCTATAGACCCTCAGCCTCTCACAGTCTATATAAGCCTATCCATAGAAGTATAAGGCCCAGGAACCCAGGCCCTTGTGTACATGCTGGCACTTGAGATATGAGGGTTTGGCAATTCTCTCTTAGAGTCTTTGTTCTCATCTATAAAACATGCTTAATATAAGAGCAATGTCTGTCTCATATGCTTAATCTCATGATTGAGTGATATAATACTTCACTTATGATCTAGCAACTGTCAATATTTGGACATTATTTTACTAGTATTGGTTCAATACATTCAACAGACACTTTTTTTTCTCCATGTCCTAAGATATCCCAGCCACAGCCTATTAGGGAATAAACTCATAATGAGTTAATTATTTACTTAATCTCACTTCCTTTCAATAGTGATTTGCTCAAGTCTCTAGCCCTTGACTGAAAAATCTATTACCATTGTTCTGTTTGGCTATGTTTCAATGCTAGATGCTTAAAAACAACATCAAAAAACAAAGTTTGAGATGTATTGACTGTATGCCATTGTCTCTGAAAAGGAAGGCAGCACAGTTAGGGACTTCATTGTGAGAGTGTACGTGTGTAGCTAGATGGTATGTGAGAGAGATTTGGCAAGGAAATGTTTGTGTGTGCTTTCTACCTCCTGGAAGCTTCTATAGCTGGAAAGGAGCCATCAAAAATAAGAGACCACACACCCAGCTTCAGACTACTGATCCCCTCATCAAATATGGGAGTCAAAGCCCATGAAATCACTCCCCTCCCAACACAGCATTGAAACTTGAGGGCAGTGTGGTGTGTGTGCAAAGAAGCATTTCCACTCCACTCAGATGCACCAGGTGGACCACTGAGAAACAGCCTGGGCTGAGGATGCATGCTCCTGAATTCCTGGTCCCAGCACTTCTCCACCTGAGTTCCTAGTCCCAGGTTAGTTTAGGCAAAGAACATTTGCAGGAGTGAAAGCAATTCAGGGGCCAGAAGGAGTAAGCAGGTGCCTGCTGTGAGCCCCATGCCTGCCAATATCTTCTATAACCTACTCTGATCTCATGGTCCTGCTACCTGGCCTTAGCTGCAGATGCAGTTCAAGCTGTTTCCCCGGGTCTCCTCCAATATTTTGACAGTTGGTGGCAAGGGATAGCGGAGAATTTGCCATCTTTCAGGAGGCTTCAGCCTGTTGCTTAGGCTGGGTTGGTAGTGGAACAATGAGAAAAGGTAAGAGGTAAGGTGCTCATGAAAGGCAGTGCTACAGGGGCTGAGTTTTGTTCTATATTGTGTGAAATTCACATATTTGCTACCTCTTTAGAAGTCAGTAGAAACTTGTAGTAGTTTCCAAAGCTGCTATTAACAACAGAGATAGTTTGAAGAACAGAGTAAAATGGACTTTTAACTTTTGCTTTGATCTGGTTTCCGTATGTATGTATGTACATACATATACTTCCCCCCCCCCCTCTGCATAAAGAAGTAAAGTGTTTCTTCTGCTGAGAATCATTTAACACAGTGTCTAAAAAATGTACCCGGCAGAGATATAGTTTACTTGGTTTCCATTCCAGGACAGTTAACCTTCTGTTATGCATTGGGAAGGTTTGGGTTTTCATCTGCAAAATGGGATGATATTTTTCTCTTAATGCTGAGCTAAAGACTGACTGAGGTCATTCAGCAAACCCCTAAACCATTGCCATGCATGAGGGAGGACCAGCTGTTGAGGAGTGGGTGCTGTCACCATCTCCCTCTTCTTGAGTTCTTTTCTGCTACATAAAATTTCACTGCACATCCATCTGGTACCTGGGAAGCATTTTTTTTCTAATCCCTGTCTATTCTTCCTTAATTGAGTTGATTCTTAAGGTTAATGCATCTTCATTGATGAATCCTCATGAAGGCAATATTTAAATTCAGAGAGACAATTCTGGCTTCAGTAGAGCTTGCTGGGTGACCTGAGCATCCCTGGATGTTCATACCCCCCACCCCCTCTACCATGGGGATATTGCCATGGGCCCTCCTTCTGTGGTTGGATTGTTAACAAAGGGGGCATAGATAGTAATTTGTAAATGCAAAGAGTCAAAGGGTACTTGGTAATTGAAATAAGGTTGTCCTAAAAGACAAGCCATTTGTTTAAAAGGCCATCAAATCCAAAAATGGAACTCAAATAGTGACCTAGGCAAGCAGACCTCTGACCAAGGAGGATCTGCCAGGCCTGTCTTAGCAAGCAGGGGGGGAGTCAAAGGGAGTAGACCCATTGGCTGGTGTCATGGCAACCCTTTCAGAAGAGACTAGCCTGCAGCTATGTCTATACAGGCCTCTGAGAAGTAAAACACTCAATCAATGAGCTGCATTGTCCTCTCTACACTTTAGCCGATCAATGCAGCCGATCTCCTCACTGAATTAATTGGGTCACTCTTCTGTGATGTGGCTGTAGGGATTGTGTGTGTTTTTCCTATTATAGAAATAGTCGAGTTAATCTCTAGTCTGTATTTAGCTTCACGTTTGACCTTTGTCACCTCTCTGTTAGAAGGAGCAGGAAGAGGAACCTAGCAGAGTGAGAATTACCCCTATGTGTTCAGTACCCTGTGGGCTGTTCATGCCTTGCTTCTGGGGAAGCACTGGGCAAGCTGGTGGCACATGAATACCAATTTCTTCATCCACAAAGTGAGGCTAATTTGAGTACTTTACTTTAGGCTTACTTTAAGACCAAAAGGACATAATATAGTCTGATATAAAATAAGTAACAAGCTGCTGTCTGTTTAGATCCCCTTCCAGGGGTGAGATGAAGGCTTCATTACTGAAGTTTGATCCAGGAGTGTGCCTTTGTGTCAGTGATGGACATCTGAAGCTTGGGAGAGTCTGTAGGCAGTTCCCTAGGCTGGGTGGCTTCCTAGACAGCGGTACCCTGGCAGGAGAGCCAAGCCACCAAGGGAAGACAGGTTAACTACCAGTTACACTAGAAAACTATATCTTTGTCCTGGTCCTTCCCTGCTGGTTAGTTCCTCTCCACTTTTCTTTGGGCAACTAGGCACTTAACTTGCTTTGTCTGCTAGTAAGAAGGGAGAAGAGGATGTTATATCCATCCTCAAAGCTCTACTTGGAGGTCTACAGCAGGGTGGTGGTGTTCAATCCTTAGATGATACATGCTTTGGTATCAGGGAATAAGACTGTGGTATACCAGATGACCAGAGACTGGGTATAAGGAAGAGTCACCTGCTCTAAGATAAAGTAAGTGTGCCACAGACAAGATAGTGAGTGTTAGCTAACCTGTTTCTTCTCTTCAACAGTATGCCTTGAAATGTGGTCTTCTGATTAGTACTAGGCCCATCAGGAAAGTTAGTAGAGCAGCAGTTCTCAACCTGTGGGTTCTGATCCCTTTCATAGGGGTCACGTATCAGAAATTCTGGATATCCAACATTTATATTACAACTCATAACAGTGGATAAATTAGAGATATGAAGTAGCAATGGCATAATTTTATGGTTGGGGATAGCCATTAATACAAGGAACTATGCTAAAGGGTCACTGCTTTGGGAGGGGTGAGAATGACTGCGTTAGAGGTAGGATTCAGGAGCAGCCTCTACTAGTCAGCATCTTGAGGTGACGAGCCGGAGTGTGTTGTCACTGTTATTGCTGTCCTATTGACTTAGCTGCTTGCCCATTTTAAGACATTCAGAATGAACTCCTCTTCAGTCTAAATATGGACCTTAAAAATTAAAAAAAAAATAAGATGAAATTAAGTGGGTCTACCGTATTTATAAACATTCTTATTTGAAAATAAAAATGATAAAGATTAGCAACCTGTCCTTTTTTATTTGGCCTGGAAAATCCAAAGGTCACAGACATTTCTCCTTTACAGATATCCCAAAGCTTTGATTTTATTATTTGCATACATTGTGCCTTCCAGTACTGTTCCTGTTACATTAGCTGACCCGCACTGGCTGTGAGTGTCGTGCATCCTAGGACAGTGCTGGCTGCGATAACCCTGATCACCATGCAATACTTAATCGGCCCCAGCACTGGAGCCACAGTTCCAGCAAGTGACAGTCATCTTTTACCCAGATGCCAAGGCTCTACAAATGTCATCAGTACATGCACTAACTCTCTGAAGAACAACCCCATAAAGTCAAGGCCATGTGCCTACCCACCCAGAACATGTGCTGTAAATCTGTTGGGATTGCCTTAGTAAGTACATCTTCTGCAAGCTTCTAACCCCTGAACATGCTTGGTAAGAAACCTCCCTGGTGAAGGGGCCATACCAGGGCAGTTCACACCTCCCAAGGCAGAGGAATGGGCACGTCTTCCTCAGCTCCTCTACACACAGCTTGCTCTATCCTCAGTATCAAGGCAATGTAGTCTTGTGGTAGAAGGGAAAGAAAAAATAATATTTAAGGTTTAAAAAAATTAAGATGAACACACCGCCTCTAGTTACTTATTGATCTGGTCCTGAGTTATTTTTCAAAAGCAAATCAGCCAGCCGTGCTGGCACTTCATCATCATATCAGTGCACCATGCTCTGACGGGCACTACAGGCAATAAATCAGAGGTGGGTTGAGTGGCTGTGTACTTCCCCTTTAGTTATCGTTTATCTCTTCAAAAATTAATTTATAGTAACCATGTGTGTCTGTTGGTTTAACCTTGGGATTCAGGCAATTTAAAAGAAGGTGTTTTAGCTACCTACAGCATGGCAAGGGAAAACTGAGGCAGGTCAAATTCTAGTATGACTTCAGGCTAAATGATTAATCATCCAGTTTGCTGTCTTAGTTCATTTACTGTTTCTATTACAAAATATCTAATGCTGGTTACTTTATAAAGATAGTGGGCTTATTAGTCTACATTTTTGGAGGGTGATGGTCCAAGGTTAGGAAGCCCCACCTGTTAGACCATTAGTGCCAAAGCCCCTTTGTGGCATCACAATACACCTGCAAGACAGACATAAATTGGATGGCTTTTTAAAGGGATAAAAGCACAATAGGACAGAAGGCTGAAGGAACTCGATGGGCAGGCCACTCTTTATAATAACCCACTCTTAAGGGACTAACCACGATGCTTTGAGAATTACATTAATCTGTTCTAAGGGCCTTGCCCACCCCCCACCCCAGGGACCAGATTACCGCCCACAGTAAGCCTTATTGTTTTCCTCTACTCTCAATATTACCTCACCTGGGGTCAAGCCTCTAACAAATGAACTCTTAGGAGCATATTCAAACCATACCCAAACCACAGCACAAGGAGTTCTGGGCCATGCTACCCTTGGAGTGACCAAGGGGGAAGCGTGTGATCTAATGCACTATCCATTTGGTTCATACAACAGGCTGATTAAAGTCCTGGAGATGGGGTTGTGTGCCCTTGTTAGTTTGCAGCCAATGGAGGGTGGAATTATATATATTCCCTAGAACTAACCTGGCCTATCTCAGTTCTATATAGCAGTTTCTCAGCTGACCATTGGGGGAACACACATTTGGGTGTGCTAATTTAATAATGACAAACGCAGGTGAGAATCTCACCAGTTAAACCCAAAATGCTAATCTGCATCCGAGCTAGTGGCTCCAACTTTTGCCAAATAGAACAAAAGGATTGCCAAATGTAAACCACAGTCGGGATCAGAAACGGATTCGTGGGCGTTACAAGCTCTACTAGTCCAAACTCTTTCCCCCCGGGACATGTTTTTTACATTTAGCTAAATCCATAAGCCCAGTGAATCAGCAAAGATGACTCACTTACAGTCTGCCTTGGCAGGGAACTCTGAACCTGAGCAGAGAGCAGCTGTGCCTCATGGAGACACATTGGGACTATGGGCAATTTCTGGGAGTCATGGAGTGTGACATCCCCCGGCCACAGCTCATCTCACTTGCACTGTTTTTGGAAGCTCCTGGGTGTCCCTGTGCCCTGGAGAGTGAGAAGCACTAAGGTCTCTCAGTGTGTTCCCTGGCCCAGCCATCCTGTGCAGAACAGATAGCAGATACTTACTGGGCTCTCAGCTCCACAGCTTCTCTCCTATAGGTTTTACTTGTCAGGTGGATACAACTCAGTCTGCACAACCTTCATAATCCAAAGCCTCTGCAGCAATTCTTACCATATCTCTACATCCATGGAGAGTCCTAGGATGGCAAAGGCATTGGGCATTCTCAAAATCCACCCCCAATTTCCAGAAATTTTGGGAACTAATGGCTACCATCCGCGGCATGGAGGCGTAGTATCCCAGAAGTTTCTGGCAATGAAGAAGTTTTTAGGGAACCACTGAGAAGGCTGACTCAGTAGGACCAAACACCCAGCAATGGTTTGAGCAGACTGCTGGTAGGTAAAGATCTAAATAACTCCTCAGTGACGCCTTCTGTAGTAGCATTAAGCTAGGAGCCTCTAGAAATAACACTAGTCAAGTCTATTCATCAAAAATATGGATGAGGATGGTGACAGCTACCTTTGTCCACAGTGACTCTCGAAAGGGAATGAGTGTGATCAGAGTTCAAGTCCTCTGCCTCCCAGGGAAGCTGAAATTCTGTTTGATTTCTACAATGCTCCCTGGAGTACTGCCTCTGGCCTGAACATAAAACAGGAAGCTCAGTCCATCTACGTCAGCAGGGAAGTCACCCAAAGAGTCAGCCTCGAACTGTGGGCCCTGAATTTTGTCATTAGCACCTTTGCCTTGTGGATGTCTTCCTCGCATTTTCTACCTCTTGGCTCAAGTGCCTGTCTCAGGAGCTCTTTGGAACCAACTCTAAAGGAAGAATATGGGTATCTGTGGTTTGCTAGGGAAGTCCTCTTAGGAGACAGCAGTGGAGTTGGTCACCAGAGAAGGAGAGGAAAGGCCACCTGTGCTTGATCTCAGACAAAGGCCTGGCCCTAGCTTGACCCCACAGGGAAACTCTGAAGCCTGGGCCATTCCTCCCAGTCTGTTCTCTCCTGGATTCAGGGGCTAGCCTTTTGTAGGTCTGTACTCCCTCTCTCGCTGGTAAACCCTCCTGGAGTTTTACACACTCTGGGAAGACCCTAGGCATTCTGCAGCTGTCATCCTCAGAGAGTCCTCCAAAGAAAGCTCAGGGCATGAGCCTTAGAAGTAAAGGAATCCTGACACTGAGGAAAAGGCTCGTGGAATCTCTAGGCAGGGCCAGATGGCATTTAGACAGTGCTTCACTCCAGGGCCAAACTTTGTGATTCAAACCATCCTTCTCTTCTCTCTTCCCTCATTGAACAGCGACATGTTAGAGTCAAAATAGAGAGTTCAGTCATGTCGCCTTCTACCGAGGTGGCACCAGCAGCTTTACCTGTAGTTTTACCCATGTTCCATATCATGTGCATCACACTCCGTATCTTGTGCATGAACCCATCCATAACCCTGCAGCCCAATCTCAACCCCATGTTCTCACTGAATCTTTTCTCCTCTTGCTAGATACATACATTACGATGACACAACAACCAACATTTACTAAGAGCTCATTCATGCACTAGTTTATGCACTTTACTTGTTTTAGCCCATTTAACACTCACAACAAGCTCATCATTCAGTTAAAATTATCATCTTCATTTTACAGAAAGGACAACAGACACAACACAATGTTTCTTTCCCCTCCGATAGCCCCTGCTATGCCAGCCAGTGGGCTAATCAGTCCCTGGCATATAGTAGAACCTCTCATCAAGCAAGTAATTAATTAGCATAGGAAAGAGACGCATCCTGGTAGTTCCAGCAGCCCTGTGTGTAAGAAGGAAGAAAGCCAAATCAGTCTGATTTCACCCCACAGTGGCCACGATCAACAAGGGAACAGGCACAGACGTGACAAGTCAGCCTCCAGGTACTCAATAAGATGCTTTCAAGGGCTCATGCTAGGAAATGGAAAGATTGAGGAGACCTGTGCCCTACTGCAGAGAGTATCAGGAGCAGAGAAGGGAAAAGAAGACATAAGCGAAGAGATAGATGCAGGTATAGGTGAGACAGATGTACTCTGCATTTAGTCTTGCTCCTGCTGTAATCCGCTCATGACATGGAAAGGAGCATGCTTTTTAACTTCGCTACAGAACAACATGGGGATATCAGGACCCTGCTTTGAAAATTTTTTTTTAGGTTCTCGAAAACGGCATCAAAGTGAATGCCAAGACCCTGAGGCAGTACCCCCGGCATCTTTTCCCAGCTCATGTCTCAGAATCCTGGTCCCCCTCCTGTCAAGCAGGCCTGCTCAAGGTGCCTGGAAAATAGGCCTGCCTCTTGTACATTCATCCCCTCATACCCGTCCTCTGAGATGTTCATGTGCACCACCTCACCTTTACGTCACTAGACAATGACGTCATCGCTGCCTGCTCCTCGTGCGACACTCCACATACCCTGCCTTCTTGGAGGACAGTGATATTTCACACTGTGATGAGTCACAGCGGCATGCTGCCCTAACTCCAGGTACCGTTGCTCATTGGTCCCCAATGGGGGCTGGGTTCTAGGACTCCCCAAAGACACCAAAATCTGCAAACTTTCAAGCCTTTTCTCTTAAATAGAAGAGGATTTACATGTAACCTGTATACCTTCTCCTGTATACGTTAAATCATCTCAGAATTACTTGGAAAATCTAAAATTATATAAATGTTGTGGAAATGGTTGTTCGTCTGTATTTCTTAAGAATACAGAAAAAAAAAGTTTGTATATATTCAGAACAAACACAGTCTTTTTTTAAAGAATATTTCACTGTGAGGTTGGTTAAACACATGGATGCAGAATCTGTGGATCTGAAAGACTGACTGCATTTACCTATGCTGTTGCATTTATTTCACTGCTTTGCACAGTGCACAGTTTTAGCCTAAAGGAACAAAATGGAAAGAGTTATTAATGACACTGACCTGGGAAGCTGTATCAAACACTTAACTGCAGAGACTGTGTCACTTTTTTTATCAACGCTATGGAGAAAAACATAGGCATACAGTCATCAAATTGTATATAATATTTAATCATATGAGGTTACCAGAATCCTAGCTGTGCAAGGAAAATAGGATGCACTTTTCAAAGATTAGGGAATGATTTCATCAGAAAGCTGAAATGTAATACGGCAAATGCCAGGTCACCGTCCAAAGAACACTAATCTAGTAACCAAAGAGGATGCTGAGCAGAGATACAGCACGGAAATGCTTAGGATGCATAATGAACCAGGAGGCAAACATGAGTCAGCAACGAAACACCATTACTTAAAGAAATCACAGGCAAATGCATGTTTCCCAGATGCTCTAAGTGAGGTCTGATGTATTGAGTTAGGAAGAGGAGTCTACCTTCACTGGGGCCTGAGCACATCATCCACTCGTGAGCTAAGGAAGTAGGTTTGAGGAGAAATACTGAAGCAAATGAGACAGGTGACAGGAAAGGGCTGTGGGGCCCAAACAAGGAGCCACGTTACACTTTTAACCCGTATTCCAATTAGCAACCGCTGCATTAATGAGCACTGTCTCTTTCGGATTTTATAACTTACAGGTTAAATATTATTATCGCCATAATATGATTTTTTTTTAAAAAAATGAGAATGTAGACTTTATCTTTTATGTTCATAAAAGGCCAAGAAGAGGTTAAAATCCTAGTTAACAAATCACTTTTCTCCCTAAGATACTTTTGGAGGGGAAAGTCTTACTCATAGGTAGGAAAAAATAATAATTCCTGGCCAAAGCTTAGGACCCAGGTTATGGCCTAATTGCCATAAGCTATGCAATGTGCTATGACAGCTAAGTGACTGAGGCGAATGGATATATAAATGCAGGCAGCGATAAAGTGTTTCTGTGAGTTATAGCTAAGGTTGTAAAGTATCTCTCCCTAAGAAGAAAATGGACCATCATCTGCCGGGCACAGCCAGAAGAGTCAGCTTTGCACTTTTGGTGTTTAAATCCTTATCACTGTAGCATCTATTGATAATACGCACAAAATAGCAATGTTTCTTTATATGAAATTGTATGTATGGTTATATACAGTTAAACATTATACAACATTTACAAAAGTAATCTCTAAATATGCAAAGTGTAGACAAATACAATTTCAGAATTTCCCCCGTCTATGGCATCAAAGTAGCCCTACCTTCTTTTGAAGACCACCGGTTAATTAATGCATCTCTTAGCTGAAGACTTCTTGGGCCTTGAAGAAGGGAGCTTATAAATGATGGGAGGAAACAGGAGACAGAAGCTGGGTGTTAGTAAACCTTAAGGTTTATAACATGCCCGATTCACCAGCTTTCCCCGCAGACCGAGTTCAGTGGCTCAGTGAACTCGCCAGCCAAGTAGACAAGATTGAGGCTGTCGGGAGCACACATGTGTGGCTCACACCAGGAGCGGAACAGGATGGCTTGTCACCCAGCTGGCTCTTTATGATGTCAAGACTCTGTGTGGAGCAAATTCCCTACTGAGATCCAGGAGCAGAAGAGAAGACAGAGCTTCCTGGGGGTGGTGATGCATGATGTGTGACATAAATGAATGTGATTTCTCCAACATACCATTGTTCTTCAATGCTCATGCCGTGGATACTCCCAACTGAGAAGTGCGTTTTCACTAAAAGTGACTGGCAGAATATTTTCCTGAAAGCGCACGTGTTTTTTTTTTTTCCCCCTTTGGGGGAGAGAATAGCTTCAAGGTTTTGAGGGGCAGGTTGTTTGTTTTATTTTTTTTTTTCTTCTAGTCTTTGAGACGCTAATGTCATTTCATTCATCAGTTTCCTTGTTGGGGACAAGTGACTAAGCAACAGGGTAGATTCTTTGGGTGGTGGCACTGACACACTTATCAGCATCTGTATCTGTCACTCCGGTGATGGTTCTTGGGTTTAGGGGAAGGGAGGAAAATAACAAAATGAAAATCTGTTCTGTCTCTTTGACAGGATCATTCTCAGATCCACTTTTAACAAGTGCCACCATAAGAACCATCTAGTTTTAAAGGCACACCACTTAGAGTATTTAGATGTGCTCTGTAAGCAAATAGCACGCTGATGGAAGGAAGTAAATTGTCAACCAACTGGCCACACTGACCTATATGCTCCAGCATTTTTTTTTTTCAGTCCGATCAGTGTTTAAAGCCAAACTCTGCTTCCCTCCACCATGCTTTCTAAGTCAGCTTTCCTTTCTTCTCAGCAGTTGCTGTTTCTCAGGCCAGTCATGTGCCCGACATTTTGTTTGATAATCTACTACTACCGTGAAATTACAATAAACCAGAAAAGTACTATTGCTGAACAGTGTCTTAGACAAGAGAGCATCTTAATGCAATGAACATAGTGTAAACAAATCCACTGCTGCTACTTGTATGAAAGTATAGTGCACGGTACATAACATTTGCGATAATAACCACATCACTATGTTATTCTGTGCATCTATCATAGTATTCGGTTATTTTACACACTGTCCCTTCTGTGGATGTGTCTTTTACTTTTACTCTAAAGCGGTACGCTATGTTCTACCCACAGCAGCCACACAGCAGCGTACAGCATTGCTTGATTGCATCGTTTTCCTGATGCTTACTTTAATCACACTTTGTTTGGTTCATCAACACCTTAGGAGAAGCAGGTTTGATTGTGAATGTTCCTCATAGGTGCTGCCTATATTTGAATAGTTTGTCTCTAGTTGGTGGCAGGGTTTTGGGGTGTGTGGCCTTCCTGGAGAAAGGAAGTATAACACAAAGGGTGGGCTTTCAGAGCTAAAATCCAGTTCAGTCTCTCGGCTCAGGGTTCAAGATGTGAGCTCTCAGTGTCTGCCCTGCTGCCATGTTTGCTGCTTGCTGCCATGTTAGACTCCTATCCCTCTAGAACATAGGCTCAAAGAAAACCCTCCTTCTTTGGGTCACCTTGTCACAGTGTTTGATCACAGCAACACAAAAGCAACTAACACAGACATTTCTCTGTCATTAATCAGTGTATAACTACATGTCTAATCAGGATGATGGGAGAATATACGCTATGACATCTAGCTAAAGGCTGAATATATAGTAAGTGCTCAATAAATGTTAGCTGTCTTCTCATCTCCATTGAAGTAATTAAACTTTCTATTTTGAGATAGTTTGGGCTTTCCACACAGTTGAAAGGAATAGTACAAGATTCCTGTATAAACCAGACAGGAATGATATTAAATCAATGGTCCAGTACAGAGAGAGCAGAAAGCCTCATTTCAGCGTCTTTCAGTTCCTGAACACAGTGATGTCTCTTGGTTTGTTCTGGTTTTGGTCTGCTTCTTTCCTTCATGATCTCTTTTTATTTTGGCATAAAGATTTTGTGTAAATCTTGTTAAATTCACCCATTTCAGGTCTCAGTTGTAAATAACGTTTTTTCCCCTAGCATTCACATATTTGATTTAACTCTGTAGAAATAAGGTTACTTTTGGGTATTGATTATGATCATGTGATTTCATTAAATGCATTCATTACTCTAGAAGCTTTGTAGACAGTTGGAGATTATGTATGCAGTCATTTCCTCTGCACATGGGGACAGTTTCATTTTTTTCCTGACTACTTGGCATGCCTTTTCTTTCTTTTTCTTGCTTTGTGGAAGTGACTGGGACTCCTTTTCTACATGAATAAGGCAGCTAAGAACAGTGCATTCTCTCACCATAAGAATAAATTTTATATTATGTATATTAACTGTTAGAGCTTTGTAGACATCCATACCAAACTAAGGAAATTCCCCTTTATTCCTACTATACTGAATATTTTTGAGACCATAAATTGGTGCTAGACTTTGTCAAATGCTTCTTCTATATTTATTGATATGATCATGTGAATTTTTTCTTTAGCTTATGGTATACTATATTACACTGATTTATTTTTGAATATGTAACCATATTTGCATACTTAGAATAAATTCCACATGGTCATGGTGCATAATTCGCTTATATATGTCTGCCTTTGATTTATTAAACTTTTGTGGATTTTGCATCTTCGGTCTATGAGAAATATTGGTCTGCAGTTTTGGTTCGTTGTTGTTGTCATTGTACTGTGTATTTTCTTTGCCTGTTTGTGACAGCAAAGCAATGTCAACCTCATGAATTACTAGTAATGTGTCCATAGTAACTCTGTCTAAAGGAGATTTTTGGACAACTAGCATTAACTTTTCTGTAAAAGTTGGTGTAACTCCTTAGTGGTGACTCTTGGGTCATATATCCTCTTTTAGAGACCATTTAACTAAACATTCCATCTCATTAAAGCTTGCAAGACTATTTTGTTTGTGTGTTTCCTTTTGATGAAGTTTTGGCACGTTGTAGTTTTGAACTCCACTCATTCTAAATGATAGTGTTTATGAACATAGAGTTCTTGGATTCTTCTGTACTAGACTAGGTAATGCACCCCAGAGTAACCCAGGCCCTAATTTCAGGAACCAGTAAATGGTAATACCCTATATGCAATGAGCTGCCTTATAGATGTGGTAAATTTAAAGTGTTTGAAATGGAAAGATTTTCCTGGAGGATAGTGCATGCACACTCAGGTGTCCTTAAAATAGAGAATATGTTGACAATTGGCTAAATAACTCTGAATATAAGACAGTGTGATAACATAAGTGAAATATTAAGCTTCCAAAATGGAAAAAGGGGCCATGAGACAAGGAATGCAGGAAGTGAAGGCAGAGAAATTGGAAAGTGCAAGGCATCTTCCCCTTCAGTGAGAAATGTGATGAATCCCGCTAAGGTTTGAATGAGACTGTGTCCTGCTTTATATGTGCTAAAAATTCATGGCATGTTATTAGCAGTGGCCACTGGGAAGGAATACACTCATGTTGAAATGTGTTTGGCATGGACGCATTTCAATGGTGATGGGATCTAGGTGATGTATTTGTGATATTGATGATGGGTAACTTTCCTCCTTGTATGTTTGAAATCTTTCTAGAAACTGATTAAGATCATCGGTGTTTGTAGAAAGTGGTTTTTTACTTAATAGATTTCATATATCACTTTCCTACTTTCAATTCCATCTATTTTTCCCCCTCTTTTAGATGTTAATGCTTGTTTGGGATTTATTTTACTTCTGTTTTCCTAGATCCTTGAGTTAAGGAAAGAGGGAATTGGTTTCAGATATTTCTTTGCTTATATTGTGACTCTTTGTTTCTGTGACATCTCCTTTTCTCACTGGCTTCTACCACATCCCACACAGTTTGATATGTTTGTTTTTATTCAATTCTGTGTCTTCATTTTTTTTTTCTTTGAGACTTACTATTTGAGCATGGATTATTTGGAGCTTTGTTCGTTAAGTTTCAATTATCTGGAGGCTTTTCTTTCATCTGTCCTTTATTGGCTTCTGGTTTCATCCCACTATAGTCAGAGAAAGTATCTGTGATGTCACAGTGTTGGCAAGGACTTAGGTTATGGTGATGAGGTGGTCTGTGTTGACATGGGTCCCAACAGCACAGCGTCAAAAGTGTAGCATGTGATTCTGGAGTATGGCGCTCCACATCTCTTGGATCCTACAGGTTGACTCTGTCCATCAGATTTTACAGAACGTTGCTGATGATACCCAGTGTTCTATCAGTCACCAAAAAGAGGTGTTGATGATGTCTTCAGCTGTAGCCATGCATTTGTCTCTCTCTTTGGCTTCATCAGTTCTGAGCTTGCAGGTTACTTTCTAAGGCCATACTTATCATTGTATAAGTCATTATCTCTAGGAAATCTCAATGTTCCCAGCTAGAGATGCTTGGGGCTCACTTTGAAGAATGTAGAAAACAACAAGGAAAATGGGGAACTTGCCACCTAGTGAGTTCTGAGTCCTAACGTTCTTGTGCCATCTGCCTTCCGTGTTAGTCCCTGTCAGGGACCCTTTGGAAAAACACTAGGAAGATGGACCAACCAAGGGCAGGAATGGGGCAATCCTGAGGACACAGCTTTTATCAGGTCCCCAAAAAGAGAAAGGTGCATTGACAGTTTGGGATTGGCATCAGGGTGGGTTTCCAGTTGCATGAACCCTGGCCCTGAAATTGCTAAATCAGAAATGTCGTATCTTCTAGGTATGGGGACTAGGGTACAGGGATATGTCTTGAAATATCACAGTTTGCCTCTCAAAGAAATGCTTCTGGATGGGCCTTTACAATCTCTAAGACTTGGCTGGACCTAGAAGGGGTAGCCTCTCTCAAGCCTCTTTCAGAAGTAGCTCGTGGCCAGAGCTTGCAGCTGACACCTGAAATTGGCAGCAAGGGGATTGAACCTGTAACTTGGGGAATTTGTGGTAGGTTTGAGTTGAATTGTAAATGCATCTGTGATGAAGATCATCAGAGAACTGGGTAACCTTCAACAACAGGACATCAAAATAAATAGCCAATGTTGAGTGCCTAAGCTTAGGCACTGGTCAATCATGTCAGTGGGTACAGTACAGGTATTAGACATGTTTTATCTAAACTAAGGGCTGAGTGAGAGGTAGACATTCAGTCCTGGTTGCTAGTATAAAATAAGGATTGCATCTGACCAAAGGTTAAAAGTTTTGACTGAGAGTGGTGTACATGGACCTGCCATCCTACCTACTCAGTGGGCTAAGACCTAAAAAGAAAATACCACAAATTTGAATCCTCCACAGGAAACTTAGTGTGACCCTATTTCAAAGTGAAATGTAAAAATGGTTCAAATAAAGCTCACTGTGAGAGCTTTGCCTAGCATGAACCAGGCCCCAGTTCCTGCATATGTCGCTTTGCTCCTACACTAATTCATATGAAAGCCAGGTTTGGATAAATGGCCACAGAATACTTACAATAAAATTGACTACTCCATTGTGATTTAAGGTATTTAAATCTTTAATTCTATCCTTAAAAATATTACTTGATCACATCGAGATCAAAATAAAACCATAAGGGTGTGAGGATGTGTTACTGCTATTTTTATAAAATTGTGTTGGTTTCTTAGTTTTTCTCTTAAGGCAGCTATCACTCAAATAATTGAGACTCTATTACATACTTATTAGACAAGCTTTATAGCACAATCTTGAGCAGTTTGAGTCTGTTCTTAACCCTCTATGCTGGTCTGACTCACTCTTTGCCGCAAATCCCCAAGATACTTGCTTTTTAGGGATTTCTGGGCTCCAGATGCTCCTTCCTCCTGTCTGCTGGACCTCCTCCTGTAGCTGAACCCTATTCCTCCTCTAACTCATCCTCTCTTGGAGGGCAGGAAGTTCATCCCTGTTCTCTCCCCTCCTCACCGATTGGCTGTAAACTGCTTTATTGACATATCAGACAACAATCGGAGAGCCGTGTTTACACAACACTGAGAGAACCATGGACAGATGTTTAGCTGAGCCAACCACTGACCTGACAAGTGGGCTCAAAGCCAGGTTAATGTTTCCACACTACGCCATTTTAGCTGAAACAGGACTCAACATTTCCCCTAGAGCATTGCACGGCAGGAGCCCTCCCTGGTATTTGGGAAAACAGGAGTATTTCACCCTGATCTCATCACCAGCATCTTACAGCTCATACTCCAATGGGAATGAATTTCACCCTGGGAATTGTAGAGCAGGCAGTGAGCCAGTGTGATGCTGTAATAAGCCACTAAGAGTAGATACATCCAGAGAGTTTTTCTTTTTAGGCTCTTTCAAGGCAAGTGAATAAAATAGGAGTGACCTAACATAAGCTATGTGTTCTCTGCTGCCGCCCTTCAAGGTCACCAAGTGCCTCTGCTATTTCCTTAAGGAGAAATTTGAGTTCATTAAAATAGAGTTATACCACTTTTTCCCCTCTTTCCTACCTCTCCCATATCTGACTCCCCCTCACAAATATAAAAAAAAAGCGTCTTCTTTTCCCATCGCTGTTCCATATATGTATAATTAATCAACATATATACACACCCTGTGAGTCTGCTCAGTGTTGCATATGTTTCTAGAACTAAGCACTCCATATAAGGTGACCAGTTGGGGAGCTCCTTCATGGGAAAGGACAATTAATTCTCCTCCTCCTTATTTATTCATTTCCTTTAACCCATGCCCTGGGAGTGAGGAGGAGGCGTCCCCACCTTTGTTAGGATGTCAACTGTTATTGGAGCTGTTCAGGTCTTGTTCAGGCAGCCCCATTGTTGAGCTTCCCCAGTTGGAGCCAGAAGGCACAAAGAGAAGCAGCCTCCCTGGTCCCTGACTCATAGCATCCTTCTGCTGCCATTTCCCCAGTGTTCCCTTAGCCAGGAGGGTCACTCATAGCGGTCTCCATCAGTGACAACCACTTCAACCCAGTAAAACAACCAGTGCCGAATGAAAGTCCCAGAGAATGCACAAATCGCAGGACGTCCTTACAATACCTAAGAAGTGTACAGTGTTCAGCAAGTGCTAACTGGGATGCTGTCTGAGCAGAAAGGCTGTGTTGCCAGCCCAAGCAGATTATCCCCCGAGTATGCACTGGATAAGCAGATTTGACAGAATATGAATAGGGGTGGAAATCATACCCTAAATTTTATTTTATGGCTGTCCATGCTGCCCATTTCTTAGATCTTTTTTTCCTGGGATAAAAGAGAAAAATAAATAAATCAGTTTCCCAGAATCAAAAGTAACAAGTCTATGCTGGTATCTCTTTGGGACCCTTCAGAGAAATGTGTCTGTGGTGTCTACGGGGCCTCTCTGATTTGTGTACCAGCATTCCCTATGGACCCGCTGTAGGCTGTGGACAAAGAGGGTAAGATGAGTCACAACACAAAGCTGAGTTCTCCTGAATAACAAGTACAGCAAAACTGAGGATTGTTGCACAACATTTTGTACATTAATTAAACTTAAGGTTTTTAGAATGGTATCAGAAGACTGAAGTCACTCCATTAATAAAACAGGCCCTTTTTAACATCACAACAAACGTGTATGAATCATTTATAGAATTTTTTTCTGTCAAACGATGTTTGACAATAATCAGATGATAATGAAATGTATAATTAATAATAAAAATGCTAACATCTGTTAGCCTGTTATTACAGACTGATTTTTTTCAATGTACTCTTTCAAATGTGTCACCATTAACCTATTTTATATTAAAAATCTGCTAAATACAATCTGTTGTCATTAGTTGTTAATTTGAGTTGGCGCATGACACCACAGAGATGATTCCTGTAACTCCCCTCCTGACTTCTCACTCTGTGTTAACCCAAAAGGCCCCCCAAATGTGTCTAAAACTGGCTGCCTCAGATGTCCTGTCAGTTGATGCTATCAGCTGTGAGTGATCAGTGCTTGAGCCTGAAGTAGCAGCATTTGGTCTCTGAAGGCGCCTGGCTCATGGTTGCATCCCCTTCTGGCTGCTCTTCTGTCCAGCCATCTGTCTGTCTTGAGCATCTCCTTCATACTCTTGTATAGTGCCACCTGGGACCAGGGCTGCTCTGGCAGCAGGGAGGACATGGGCCCTGCTCACAAGAAGCATCATCTTGTGTTCAGTTTGAACCTGTGCAGACGATAGGGCTTCACAGAAGGGCTGAGTGCGGAGCCTTGCAAATAGATGCCCACTGGTGACCATTTTCCACAAAGGGAAAGCTCTGTAGCATTAGTGGTCTGTTTTACAAAGCCAGAAAAATGAGAGAACAGTCCAAAGAGACACAGTAGTGTGGTGTGCCAAAGAAACACTGGGCCTGACTGAAAAGGGCCCTAGTGGCCAAAGCTGGATCCACTTAAGAAAGAAAATAGAGTAGTAAGTGTCTCTGACTCTGTAATGCTGGAGAGGAATGATTAATAACACTAATAAATGGGAAACAGGAGCCAAACAACCATGCAGAGTATTTGAAATGATTTGTGCAGGTTCATCACTCCTGAGGAGTGGGCAGAGCTCCCTCCTCCTTCCCATGGCCAAGCACAGTAGCTTCCTTCCAGAAAGCACAGTATGGAAAGAGCAACACAATAATGTGGAGGCCTGAGGAGCACTTCCTCGGCCAGTCAGTCAAGGCCAACATTCACAGTAGCGCATTGTGTTGGTTGTGTGCAGTCGATAGGTGACCAAGGCCAGCATTGGCAGCCATATATTGTATTGTTGGTGTTCCTGATATGACATGATAAAAATGTACCTCAAATGTGGCAGAGACCAAAAGCTCATGGTCTTTTTTTTTTCTGACCTTAATAGAGAGGGTTTTTTAAAAAGGAGCACAGAGCCAGCCAGGGATGGTGGCACAAGCCTGTAATCCCAGCACGTGAGGAGGCAGACCCAGGCAGACTACCATGAGTTCAAGGCCAGCATGGTCTACAAAGCAAGTCCAGGAAAGACAAGGCTACATAGAGAACTCCTGTCTCAAACCACCCCCTCAAAAAAAGAAAGCAGAGATTCTTATGCTCAAATAAATATTAATGAACTTGACTTTTTATTGTTCAGTCCTAGTCTTTGAATGAAAAATATATAAATTCTAAAGAAGGAAATTTTTATTTTTTAAAAAATTAGATTTATTCATTGAGAGAGAGAGAGAGAGAGAGAGAGAGAGAGAGAGAGAGAGAGAGAGAGAGAGAGAGAGAGAGAAAGTACACCATAATTCTTATGTGGAGGCCAGAGAACAATTTGTGGAAGTCAGTTCTTTCGAGTTCTTTCCTTCTATCCTATAATTCCTGGATATCAGACATGGGTCATGAGTCTTGGCAGAAAGCACCTTTACCAACTGAGGTCATCTCACCAGCCCAAGAGGAACATTTAAACAAAAATATCCAACACAAAATAAAATAAATCAAAATTAAAAAATAAACAAATATCCTTCAAAACTGCTCAAGGTCATCAAAATTAGGAAAACTTAAGAGAATGCCAAAGGCTAGTTAGTACCCGAACACACAACAACTGTACATACATGATGTCCAGGATGAGGTCTTAGAGGAGAAAAGGATTAGGTTAAAGCTGTGGAAACCTAGGCTATAAATGTTCCACTTCTTAGAGTCACTCCTTCCCAGTAGCAAGTGCACTGTGTTGATGTTCGTTGTTACTAAGGGGAAGGGCAGGTGTAGGGTATGAAGTGTCTGTAACTGTCTCCTAATCCTTGCATAGAGAATACTGCTCCAAAAGATGACATAAGAGATAATTCACTGTCAACTTGCTGGGGTGAGGTAAGATTTGCACCCATGATTCCTCATACCGCTGCCAGGCAAAGCCGTGCTATAGGGCTTGGCACAGAGAGCTCAAAAAGACAGCAGATGGGGACATGTAGGTACACTGGCCTTTATCTTCTACATGTTGCTATAGTTACGGATACTATATGGATATAGTTATGGAGTCTGTGCCTGTCTTCTTCTAGAGTGAGACCTGTAAAATTGTTTTCATAGTGTTCAAAGAGTTGCTCTGCAGACTAGTGAAATTGGTGAATCTCTTACAAGTAAGAGCCTAGCAGTCCTGAGGAACTTCTGAGGCGTTTTTGGAGGTTGCAGTTTATACATGTGTGTGGTTTAGTTGGTGCTTTGGAGATTTCTCTCCCTGTCTTATGAACTGAGGGTTACCATCAGCTATGTGAGTCCTCACAGCTTAGTGCTGGAGCAAAGAGAGGTTCCGTAATAAACTGCAGTGAGTCTTAACTAGTCACCAAACATCAGAATTATGTGCACACAAAGGAATGAGACATTCATGGTAAATACAGCCACAAGCCAGTCTGGGAAGAAGGCTAGAAATGACTTACCTTTCGTTTTCCATGATTATTTCTGGAACAGAAGGCAATAACATTATTGTATACCTCCTTATTCCTTTACGATCAAGAAGCCTCAGAGCTATTCACCAATTGTTCTTTGTATCTACAGGGCTCACATTTTATGGAAAAGGAAACCACTAAAGATTAAAAAAAAAAAAAAAAAAACCACAGTTCTCAGTGGTTGTCCTTTCAAAGCCAAGTTACATGGAGCAGAGTGGGAAGATGGGGCCCTCAGGGCTGACACAGCAGCCACCCCTCTCTCCCTTGGTGCCTTCCCAAGGGAAGCTGACAGGGAATCAGGAGAAATAATGAATGGTCATGGAAAGCATCGGGGACAGTGGGGGAAAGAGAACTTCCAGAAATACCACCGTGGCTGAGACAGACATCCCAGAAAAATCTTCAAGATTTGAGGCTGAGATGGGGTGGAAACTGATTTGCATACTGTCCCAGTATGGAGCCTGGGCTAGTGATTGGTTGGTGCTATGTGCGGTCTTAGGACTCTCCCTCGCTCTACATGCCACTCATCTGTCTATATCTGTTTGTGTACCTTCCCTTCTGCTATTTTCTCTGCTGTGGACTCACCTGAAGGTTCACCCCACCAACCGTCCCTAAACTATATTAGTCACCCCCTCCATTCTGGATAGTGATGTGCATGTGCTGTGAGACAGAACAAAACATTCTCTGCTAAAGTGGTTGGTTTTTTCTCTCTGTTTCCCTGGCTAGTCTTGAGTGATGGGTCACAAAGGCTCAGCACTATGGCTGGAGCAAGGCAGCTGCTTAGCAAGTGTTTGTTCAATGAGTCATGATCTCTCTACCCAGTCTTCTTAGTGGAGCTAGCCCACCTAACAGTGTTAAAGCCAGTCAGCTCTTTCTATAACTTAGAGACACTCTGATAGCTACCATTGTTTGTGTAGAGGACATGCTGTGTTCTGATTAAAATGGGATCTGAAGCATTCGCGCTGCCAAGAGCACTAGCTGCTAGATACCAACGTAAATAGAGCATCTGGCCTAGAAACAAAGGTCATCAGCTCTAACCCAGGGGCTCTCAACCTCTTTCCTCATGCTGTGACCCTTTAACACAGCTCCTCATGTTGTGGTGACCACCCCCCATCCATAAAATTACTTTTCTTGCTACTTCCTAACTGTAATTTTGCTACTGTTATGGATTGTAATGTAAATATCTGTGTTGTCCAATGACTCCCACGAAAGGGTCATGGCCCACAGGTTGAGATCCAATAGCTATTCTAACTCTTTCCTTACAGATGACTAGTGTTCTATTTTCACATTATTACCATGTAGGAGGAGATGAGCATTACAGACCCAAATCACTGCTGAGTACATGATACGAGTGTAGCTAGGCGCAGGCCATGCTCTTGAACGCCTTTCTGGCTAGTTACTAAAGAGTATAATGCACCCTTCCCTCCACCCCGCCCTGGCTTCCACCAAAGTAATGCAACAATCCAAGAGAGGTAGAAAGAGGAAATTATCTAATCATGGGTCTATGAAAAGACCTTAAGGAAATTGCTGCAGCGGAATGAAAGGGAATAGGACTGAGCAGAAAAAGATTGCCTAGAAGATACTACATTCCAGAGAGAGAAAGGGCAGGGCAGGGAGGCAGGAGGTGTGAGGTCAGCATCATGGTGTCAGCCTGTCCTTTTACTGTAAAGCCCTTCAGACAATGTTTTGGAAAAATGGGGAGGTATCTAGGTGATTCAAGGGAGACAGGGTGAAAGGCAGAGTAGAAAAGGAAGTGAGGGAACAGACCATGGCATCAATTGGAAGAGAGACGGGCAGAAGAAATGGACTCAGGGAGGACCAAGAGACAGAAATAAGACCGGAACAAGCTTTATTCCATAAACCAGCTTCCTGGAAGAATTCCCCATACATTGAATGAAGGGAGATGAGAATGGCACGAGACTCTAACTGTAGGCGGATGGCTTTCTGTGGCTACCACACTTGCATCAACGAGTGGTCCAAACACACATAGTAGAGTTCGTATATCCACTGCCTTGCAGATCTCACTTCTGCTCTCTAACGGAGAACATATTTTGAACTAATTATCATGAGTGAACTTGGTTCTCTGAGCTATGTACCTCATCATGTAGGGTCCATTTTTCCACTGCTCTGGAAGATCTGACACGTGGAAGGGAATGTGTGGATTCACTGAGCAGGCTCCCAGTGTCTCTGGGAACGTTTCTGACTCATATAGGAAGCAGGACAGGTGAAGCTTAGCTTTGGGCTTCAAATGCACATCCAAGAGGGCAGCCTGATAGAGAGGGATCTTCCCTTTAATAGGATCCCAGTATCTTACTGAAATGCAGATTTGAGTGGAGTTGGTTCAGCATGAGGCTTAAAGTTCTGCATCATCACAGTCTTTGAAGGGATGTTGACACAGCCCTGAGTAAGATCATAAAGCTTGGCTTTGAGGGCAGCCAATTAATCCTTCTTTGTCTAGACCAGGGAGTGCATCCCTGTAGGCCTGGGGAGCTTTGAAAAAAGAAAATACCTATGTCATGTCTCACCCCAGTGTTCGTGTTTTATATGCTGTGAAATCGTAAGACAAGAGAAGATTCAGAGATCAGAGTTCTTATTCTCATACTTAATATTTACTCCTTTAAATCTCTTAGACTTTAAAAATAATTTACAGGCCCTAAAATGTATGGTTGATAAAAGAGAGAAAAAGAGCCTGTGGGTGTTAAGTGTATACACAATGCAGTCGGCACTAAAGCCATGTGTCAGAGATCATGTCATATTCATTGGGCAAATTTGCTTAAGTATGATGCAGTCAGGTTGTCTGATCTGCACCTTTTGACAGAATTAATTCTAGTTTTCTGCTCATTTGCCATAAGGAGGACCATAAGAGGGATGCAGTGATTTGAATATGTTCCCTCTACAATGCAGGTGCTGCCAACGGGACAGTACCAAAAGTCAGGGCCTTTGGGAGATGAGGTGGGCATGAGGACCTCTTCCACATTAGTGGAACTTGGCACCCTTTACAAGCACCCTGATAGAGATGGCAGCTTGCTTTCCTGCTCTGCTGCTTTCTTCCATGTGCGGATACAGGGACACATCCTTCACTACGCAACAGTGCCGGCATCTTGTTCTTGAACATCTCAGCCTCCAGAACTGCAGGAAAACACAGTTCTGTTCTTTATAAATTACCAGTCTCAGGTGTTCTGTGATACCCCTGCAAAATTGACTGACACAAAGGCCTTTTCCACAGCACGTGGTAGTTTGCTGTAGCAGCTCATAAGAATGACAACAGTACATTTGAGGCCGTCCCCACATTCTCTAACCACAGGTGATTGCTTTGGAGAACTGGCTCTCACAAGACCAATGAAGCTTAGTACCTCCAGTCCAGGGACTAAAATTAGGGAAATGGAGATTTGTTGGTTTTTTTTTTTTTCAGGCACACAGTCAAACTGTGTATCTCTAAAAGGGCAAATACAACTGTTTCCAAGACAACAAAGGAACATCCAGCTGGGGAGATGCTGTCATGAGCCCTTATTTGTAGGGTGGCAGGCATGGGGGTGATGAGACTTACTCTAAACTGATTGGGTTCCAAATCCTGATTTGCCACAGGCAGCTTTGAGAATCCAAGTGAAAGGTACAGAAAATGGGGCCAAACCCTGTGACACACACACACACACACACACACACACACACACACAAACACACACACACACAGGAAACATCTTTGAAAAAATGGTGGTGATGTAGAAAGTGAACACCCATTCCTTTCTCTTCCTCCTCCCATTTGTCACACTCTTGATGCTGTCATGACTACAAACTGCCAGCTGCTGTCATAGCTGCACCAACTGGAAGGATCACTTCTCTTTTCGGATGGTCCCAGTGTAAGCAAAGATCAACGTGTGTGCTGTGTTAAAGCACCCAGGAAGTGGGAACCCCTTCTACTGTGATTTCTTGTCTAACATTCCCAAGCCTCTGCTCCTAGGCTTCTCTTTACTTATATAGCCTACTTCACTGCTCTTTTAGACAGCAATATTTTGAAGTTCTCCCACCCTCCCACTCTAATTCACAATAATGAGCACGATACTTCTGAGAGTGTATGCATGGTAATATATCTCCCTCCCAGCAAATTCCCAAGTGGACATCAGGCCGGTGGCCTCTATTTCATTCCGCAGTCTACTCTGTGACAGTGTCAGGTCCCACAAGTAAATCACTCAGTCCCACAAGACTCTCATTGCTCATTTCAGATGCTAATCTCAGCTTCTAGCTGGTCCAATGACTCTGATCAACTGACTATAAATTTAGGGACCCCCCTCCCTCTCTGCACAGCCTACTCTGTGCTCAATAAAATTGCCAAGGCAGCTCAAATGGCTCAGGAAAATACTTTATATATGTTTGTTGATTTATTGTAAGGCACATTATAAATGATAATGATGAAAAGCAAAATCCAAGAGACACACAGGGCAAGATACATGACAAAACAGAAGGGACTCCCATCCTGCATGGAACTCCCTCTGTCCAACCGGCAGGCAACTCTCTGATAACCCAGTCTTTTTACAGTGGGTTCATTATATTGGCTGGAGCAATTACATCATTGGTCCTGGTATCTCAGCTCTACCTTCAGACTCCCAGAAGCAGGGATGAGTTTAAAATTTGAATCCTGCCTTAATCTCTTTTGTAGGCAGCCCCATCCTGGGTCTCCCTAAGGACTTCTCACCTTAGCCACCTCATTAGCATTCAAAGATGAGGCCTCACTACAGAGAACCCAAGACCTTTAGGAACTATAAGCCAGGAAATGGATGCAGCGCAAATGTGCTTACTCTACATCCTTGCTAATTGTTTGAGGTCATAGGGCCCTACTAGACCTGAGTAGCAACTGAACACATTTAAGAAGACCTACACCCTAAACTAAGAGAAGGGCACTTCGAGAGAAGGATGAGTTAGGCTAATCATTTGGAGACAGAACACTTCCTAGTGGTGTTGTATTTGCAAATGGACGAAGCTAGAAATGATGCAGCTGTGGAGTGATGCACGGGGTCTTTTTCCCATCTCAAAGTCTGAGTACATACAGAGCCGTAGCCACATGGCCACATGTTCATGTTCTGAAGGTACCATAGCAGAATCAACCTGAGTTCAACCTCAAAAGAACAAAGAGCAGAAATGCTTATATGGGTAGGGACCATGTGTTGACATTAACTTAGCAATGCTGTCCCTTGGTCAAGTTTGTGTCTAGCTAGCAAGTGCATGTCTAGCCAGCATCTCCTCTGAGATGAAGCTATGTTAAACAAATGTTACAAAAGAATGGCACTTCCAGAGATGAAAAGCAGTTGGCATTTGGCTTTCATACAGTCTTGGCCTATGATTAGCAAATAATCAACTAAACCATGGTTACTTGGTGGGCAGCCTCCACCCTCCACAGCCTGCTAAATAAATCCCCAGGTGATTTTCTTCTCTGTCATCACCACTGACTCAAAGGCAGGTACAAGTTTACCTCCATCTGGATTTTCCAACGATTAGACACAGCAGCATGGCATAGCTATGCAGCTTAACTCTTGTAATTACAAGTCTCCCAAGAGAGCACCATTTTGGTATAAAGTATACTTCACCACATAGCTTTAGTTGTCATGATATGTCATAATATCATGCAAGGAGGCCCTATTCAAACATTTTAATAGAACTCTGTAGTTTGTGTTGGTGTGGCAGGCTGGTCTTCCTGAGGTTCACCAGCTGTTATTGAAGCTCACTGTGAACAAACCCCATTGCATGATGGTAGTTGTATTCATCAAGAGGCCTTATTCTTTAGGCTGGTGGATGGAAGGCCTGGTAAGCATTGGGGGTACAGTTGGAAGAGAGTGAATATCTGTGTGCATGTGCAAATGTGTAGAGTCAACTACAGTCCCTCACTTTATAAGACATATTTAAAGTTTAGTGACAAAGCTTGAATTTTTTTTTTAAAAGCAGAGATGGAAACATGCTATCTCTTAAATCAGTCTGAGGCCAAATCCCCATGTTTCTGGATTGCAAGAGTTCTATTGAACAAAGTCAATCAGAGCTCACAGTGAGCATGCCCAGTTGACTGCCAGCACTCGTGGAGGCTGATCCAAACTGCCTCGTTATTGCACAGATTGTAAGATGTCAGCTGCTATGACACAGTGCAGCCCAGAACAAACTCTCCCACAGCCAATAAGAGAGGCAGTCACCAGATGAGGACAGAGAGATATGGCAGCTGGGATATTCTTTTCCACGTATGTCTTATTGACAAGTTGGGAGATATACTCAGATTCCGGACACTTGGATTAAAAAAAACTGCAAAGGAGAAAATAGAAACTTGTATTGTTTATAAAATCTGTAAAATTTACCTCTAATGTGCTCACTTAAATGTGTATTTATAAACAAAGCTATATCTTTTAGATGCCTACTCAAAGATATTAATATAACACTGATAAACATG
Organism: Acomys percivali; assembly: GCA_907169655.1. NCBI lineage: Eukaryota > Metazoa > Chordata > Mammalia > Rodentia > Muridae > Acomys > Acomys percivali. The sequence continues at coordinate 24,200,028 of OU015742.1, read as the reverse complement.
TTTGTATATCTGAACGTGCATGTGTGTACTTCCAATGGGTCTATTTTAACATTTAACAGTGAAGCCAAAATCATAAGAATTCATTTACTAGTGAAAGAAATCATCTTTTCTGTAGCTTAGTGTAGCTATCTGATAGTATGAGGAAGCCAAACGCTACAGAGGGTTCAGGTACAACACTTTGCATGTCACTTAAACAGAAGCATTGATCCAGAGAGAAAAGAAAAACACACATCCAAAGACATATGTGTGGGGCAGAATGTACTAAAACTAAGTGCCTGACACAGATGTCAGTGAGTCATCAAAACTGAACCACACACTCTATTGGAACATCATCAGCTGACGGAACAACCCAGCACTGGTCTATACAGCCTGCATATGAAGGACCTTTCCTAGCTCACAAAATAGAAGAGGGGAAAAAAAAAAAACACCAGCCCCAAGTCATCAAAAGAAAAGTCTCCAAGGCTTCCTTGTGCAAAGGCACGCAGAGTGAACAGACAGCAGTTCACTTTCACAGCACAGCCAAATGCCTCCAACTTTTCAAAGCTATTGCTTCCTAACAGCCTCTGCAGGCAGTTTCCATGAGCAAGGAGCCAGGGATGACAGTATGCTTGAAAACTTCCCTGATCAGCTCAGTCTTGGCAGAAGAAATGTCGTGCGGAGAAATGCGGGCCACACGGAAGGTATTTCTTAAGAATGTATCTGCCTGGTAAGCAAAGGCAATACAGAGTTTGGGAGCAGAATTATGGGTCCTAAGCGTTCCTTCTCTACCACCAGCACCACCATCAGTGACAACACATGCAGAACCAGCCCTGATGACATTCACCGGGCACCTGGATATGCCAGCATCGTGCTGACCATTTTCGCCTCTCAACAATCCTCAGTTCTAGCATTTGGCTAACTCATTTGTCCATGTGTTTCAGCCAGGCTTCCCTAGAGTAATAGAACTTATAGCATTAATCTCTATCTACAGAGAGAGAAAAGAGATTATTAGAACGGCTTACAGGCTGTAAAATTCAAAATTACGTTGAATACTCTCTTCAAGAGGGAATAACTAGGGGACAGGCACAACCTGAACCAAGTGAAACCAAAGCCCCGTAATTCACCGCCCATTCTCTAGGGCTCACTCTCTTCTGGCCTCCTCCATGGGCTCAGGTCTCTCCTCCAGCGCTGCCCTCTGCAGCGCACACAGTGTGTCATCTAGGCTCCAACCAGCTCCACTCCACTGCTGACGCTGTTCTTGGTTGTCACCCTGTGGTACTGGCATCTCCAAAACTTCTGGGGCCTTCTGCTGTAACTGGGCTCTCTCCGGGAACTCCAACCCTGCCATACTGCCGCTCCTCAGCCACTCTCCACAAGCCCGACACACCTTCAAAGCCAGCACCTCCTGGGTGACTCTTAGACTCTACAGTTTAGCTTCCACATCTGCAGCACAGCTTCTCTGGACTGATTCTCAGGTCAGGAAACTCTTCCCAGGAGGTTTCACCACAATGACGTTGGTCTCTTCTTAATCACCACTAATATCTCAGCTCCAGCTGACCAGCATCGCGAATCCCACCAAAGCAAAGGTTTCACTTTAGTAGTTCTGGGATCTTGTTAATTACAGCTGATTCTTCAGCCCCAGCTAACCAGAGCCACAAATTCTTTACACAGAAAAGCCCAGTAGTGCCCTTTTTTTGCCCTGGAACCTCACAAGCCAGACCCCCTTCATCTGCATTGCTCTCAACATTTCCTATGTCCCAAGCTCCCACAGAACAGCTCACTGAGCTCTCAACACTCATGAGTTTTCTAGGCCAAAGTCGCAAAGTCCTTCCACAATCCTCCCCAAAACAGCATGGTCAGGTCTGTCACAGCAACTCCCCGCTATCCTGTTATCAACTTGTCTTAGCCAGTGTTACTACTGCTGTGATGAAACACCATGACGAAAAGTAACATGGAGAAGAAACGGTTTACTCTGCTTGCAGTTTCCTGTAACAGGTTATGTCAAGTGAAATGAGTGAGGGCAGGAACTCACATAGGACAGGAACCTGGAGGCAGGAGCTGATGCAGAGTCCATGGAGGGGTGCTGCTTACTGGCTTGCTCCTCATGGCTTTCTTAGCTTACTTTCTGATAGAACCCAAGACCACCAGCTCAGGGATGACATCACCCTCAATGAAGCCCTCCTTCACCAATCACTAATTAAGAAAATGCTTTATGGAGGGATCTTATCTATCCACAAGGAAGTCAGCTATTTGTTACTGATAGATAAGTGTATTATGCATTTATGATTCATGTAGTAGGCTGCAGCACAGGCACCTTGCATTTCAACTCTCACATCTATTTTTATGTTCAGAGCCACATTGGAACATGTGGAAATACCTATTTTACTCAAGTTGTTCATTTTAGTTTTTGTGACAGAGTCTAGTTCAGGCTGGTCAGAACCTTGCCATGCTAGCCTAGAGTTTACAACTGCCCTGCCTTCTCCTACGTGCGGAGATTACTGGCTTACACAGCCACACCAGACCTGGAATAGTTATTTCAGTTCTTACACAAATTAAGCGAATGAGGCACAAAGGGATGATTCCATTTTCCAAAAACATAATGGCACCACATGGACCTGAGGCAAAAATCCCAGCTAGGAGGTCTAACTGTGCTGTGTCTGGCATTTGTTCCTGGTGATAGGAAAATTACTGGAAATTTCTGCCATGAGAAGGAGCCTTGTAATTATCCAGAAGTAAATATGCTGATCACACACGTCATCTGTCCACTAGGACAGTCCTGGTTGGTACCTACTCTTTGTTCCCTGACTCCAGTCCCTGGAGAATGTCTGCATGTTCTGTCTTTGTGTCCAGTCCATAGGTGGCACTTGTATTTCTGGGACCACTTTATTTGGTTCAATACAATAATCTCTTATCTCATGTATTTCCTTGTGAAGAGCATAATTTTGTTTTCTTTACAACTAACTAAATCTCTGGTGTGAATATGCACTGCATTTTCCTACTCTGTTCTCCTGTCTATGGTGGATTCACGTTTTTACTCTTGAGGATGGTACAGTGGTAAACATGACTGAGCAGGTATCTCTGTGACACACTGACTGAAAGCCCCAGGAGTGGGATGGCTGGGGCCTGTGTTAGTTACACTTTTAGTTTGGACCCTCCACACTGATTTCTACAGAAACTCGTCTATTTTACTGGTACACTGTGGAGTGTATCATTTCCAGCATGTTCTACCTGAGGACCCTCCTATCCTGCTACCTGGTCCTTGAAACCCAGCACTTTGCCCCAGGGAGCTTAGTTCCAGAGTACTGTCACATCACCATTCAAAGGGTTTTCATGCCAGCACACAGGACAGGACCCAGCCCTTAGAAATCTCCCATTAAAGATTACAGAGTGAAGAAAGTACTAAAATGCAGTGTAGATTGCAACACACACCTTCTACAACAGTGGACGATAATTTTCACTCTCATTTCCTCTAGGAAAGGATGATCATCAATCCATTTAGAAGCTGAAGATTGCAGTGTGCTAGCAGCTTCCCAGCCCACCTACGTTAATCAGTATTGTACCTCTGTATACTCCTCCCACCCATGATATTCTTGGATTGTTAAACTAATGTCCTCAGAAATTATACTCCAGGCACATGGCAGAGCATTGTCTAAGAGCCCTATTTACACATTCCCAGTAAACACAGTAATGACATAAGCAAAGCAGTGCTTCATCTTCAAGCACTCAAAACTAAAGAACTAAACTACAGAACTGCACAGCACACATGTTGCAGAGCTTGCTATACTGGCTGGTGGTGCTCCTTGAGCAGTGAGTCCCAGGATGGAAAGGGGAGGCTCAACAAAAGTTTCACAGAGCCAAGACATGCTTAGGGTAGACTCTTCTGTGCCACCACCATGGCCCGCAGATCACTCACCGAAACGAAGGGGCCTTTTTGCACAGTGGCTTTCTGGCCACTCCATCCTCTCTTTATCCATGGCAGCCATCTGCATTTACACACTGGAGCCCCTAAGAGAATGTTTGGGACTGTAAAGAAGTGAGGTGAATCCCTTAGGACTGATTTTGGTTCACAAGAGTAGAGACTGGCTTCTTGTTTAACTAAGAAAGTCAAGGCATTCTTTGAGTCCCAGGTTCCCTGCTTGCTGTATTAAATGAGATAAACAGGAAAGTGCTTTATGAAAGAATGAAGCTCTATGGAAACTTTGAAGTGTCTCACTGTTATCCCCCCAAATGCACTCTGAACCCCGTCTTCTGTCTGTACCTATTGCCACAGAGCAACAAGTCAAGCTTTCCCGCCACCCTCCTTCAGATGCTTCCTACTGAGAGTCTCTCCATCATGGTGGGGTCAGCCAGCAGCCTCCCAGCTCGGCACTGGAAACTATTCTGTCCTCTCTGCATTTCTCTTCAGCCTGGCTGTACCAGCTACTACCTAGGCTTTCCCCTTCCTGTGGGTACGTTGGAAACTTTAAAATGTGTGCCCTTCAATAATAGCCACCCTAGATGAAGAATACTTCTCCCATTTCTTACATTGGTGCTGACCTAATCCTATCATTTATATCCATAACTTTAATTTCTGAACCATTTTTGCAGCATAATACGATGTTATGCCCTCTCTGAAAATTTTCAACTTCTAAGCCATTAGGGAATATTTCTCATAGTATCATAGTATTTAGAATCCCTTGCTCTCTTTGAACAGCACTTTTCATGTAGAGGTTTCACTTAAGATAAAAAAAAATACTTAGAGAATACTTCTAAGACATAAAAAGATAAGAAGGAAAGTGGGAGAAATTCACCGTTTTTGAAAGACAGCCCCATCTGGGTTTTTATGCAGTTTCTGAGCTGGCTGGGAACTAGCATACGAAGGGTTAATCCAGATTTCACTACCAACTGCAGCTGTTTGTGGAGGAGTTCAAGGACATTAGAAGATTAGCAGAGGAGATCTTTGAAGTCTATGTTAGTCTGGGAATTCCCCAGTCCCCTCCTCCTCCTCCTCTTCTTTAGCACCCACTCCTGTCTCTCCAGAATTGAAATGTAGCTGGGCAATTATGTAGCCAGATAAGGTGGGGTGATTTTGAGTCATTTATGATCAGAGGTCCTTACTGAGTAGTCTGTGCTCTAGTTCAAGTGTACGGCACGCTGTAGTGTTACTTGGTAGTTCATCATACCTAAAGACTTCATGTATCCTGGTGACCTGAAAACAAATCAGGGGGCAAAGGAAGAGCCACAGACGAAGTTGGTTCCACAGTTGTCTCATTGGGCAGCCTATCTTTTTTTCATGTCCCTTTGTAGCATAGCTAGATATGTGTTGATCATATGAGTAGAAGCACTTTTGAGAGGTTCGCGGTCCAACCGCAGTCAAGCTTTGGTTTAAATTAGACCATTGTTGAGTGACATGATCCATGATGATTTAAATATTAAGGAAGAAAAGAGCTAAATGCTCCTTGATGGAATTAGTGGTGCCACGAATTTCAGAACGTTGACAGACATATTTTCCGTGCATACTTATTATCCCAGTTCTCCTCGGTTGGGAAAGGGCGTGATAAAAATATCTCTGTCTTCTTAGCAGATAAACATGCCTGCACACCTGGCAAGGTATAATTGAGGAGGATCAGTTTACAAGGAAAAAATGCCTGAAAATGAGATATTTTCTTAAATCAAGGCAGAGTCACTCTTTACATAGAAAACCTTCCAATAGAACTGTAACCTGAAGCTATTCCCACGTAAGCACACTTAATGAGCGATGAATCTGCACATTAAAAGAAACTTGACTCCACGGGACATAGTAGAGACTTTTCAAATACTCAATGAAATTTAGAAATAATAAAAAAAACTGAAAAGAAAAAACAGAAAACTTTGACTGCCTCTGTCCATTCCTTAATACCCATGCGTTCTTCCCAAACTTGGTACCCATGCATTCTTCCCAAACTTGGAGAAAATGCCAATTTTTTCATAGACTGACCTGTAGTGTTCAGAGCCTATGCCACTAGTGTTCCTCTCATTGTTGAACATTCCTTTGACTGGCATGCTCCTTTCTCCCTAGACACAACATAATGGTTCTCCAGGAGCCACTTAGAGACTTAACACCTTTGAAAGCTTTGCCTCGACACAAAGAGCAATATTTAATATCTTTCTGATTCAGGGAAGCTCTTTTACAGTAATTACTTAGTATAAATTGCTAATATTTCCTGTGTCCATGATTGCAAGAATACTGAGAGTTTCTAACACTTCCTGTCTTCTATTCTTCTCCTATGCTACACAGTAAGCCCCTGTCCAGAACGCATGCTTATCACATCCACAAGCATTAGAGGATCAACTAAGGATAAGAGGCCCCTGCCATCCTCTACTCCACAGTGACTACAATGTCTCCTGAGTGTGTCCAGTGCCAATTTAATGTGATGCACCTTCCGTGCTCCTTCCTGGGCTCTGGCAATCCATTCAAAAGCAAAGTAGGAGACTCAAGCTCACAGCAAACTTCCTTGTCCTCTGGATTTTACAGCCCTTCCATCTCCTCTTCTGCAATGACCATCAGCCTTAGATGTAGCCATTGGGATGGGGCCCCACAATTCTGTATTCTGACTGGTTGTAGTTCTCTGTAATGGTCTCCAACTCTTGCAAAGAGAAGTTTCCTTAATGAGGGATGAGAACTATACTTATCCATGGGTATAAAGACATGTATATACATACATACATACATACGTACGTACGTACATACATACATACATTCACACATATATGCATATAATAGCAGTTAATGAAAAAACTGACCATGAATTTTAGAGTGAGGAGGGCTATATGGGAGGGTTTAAAGGAAGGAAAAAAAGGGAGAAAATAATGTAATACTATCTCAAGAAATAAAATAAATAATTAAAATATTTAATAAAGGCAAACTAGCGGCTACCTTTGCTGTTGGGGATTGGGGTAATATGGACTCTCATCTAGCATTGATATAACAGCAAATCTTCTAATATCTACAGGGTTAAGATGAAGGGAGAAAGAGAATATGGTAATGAGTTTCCACCCCAAAATTCAAGGCTCTTTTTTTCCTATTTCAGTTTAATTACAGTGACCTAGATAAGTATTTACATGACTCCACCAACCAGTTTTGTACATGCACGATCACCTTTATCATGCTTATCATAGTCTTCTTGATTTCTTATAGAAAAACAATGAGTGAAGTGTCCTGAATGGCTTCACCAACGCATAGCGCAATGGATGGATTTCAACTTTGCGGCACCGTCAAATAACCTAGCATTAGATAAGAGTTTTACAAAAGCACTGGTCTTGACCATGAGCTTCTGACTTGCTAGCCTAAGGGGAGAGTTAAGGTGTTCTACTTTCTATCTTAACTAGCCAGGTTATTCTGACATGAGAGGCAGAGTTAAGAATTCCCACCTCTCCGCAGTCGCGTTGTTCTTTTTGAAAAGAAAGTTATGAACCCGAGAGAAAATAAAATGTGAGTGCATGTTGTTGTCATAAATACCTAACAAATGTCTTAAATAAGACAGAAAAGGGCAAGAAAATTGATTCCACAGATCGATATCCTGTTTTAATGTGAGCAAGCCTGTCTTTTAAATATTGCATCTATATTCAGTTCCTTTAGAGAAGTCAGCTTGTATGTTCATTATTAATATTTGGTACACTTGTGGGCAGGGCATGGGCTCGAATCCAACTGCAAATCATCCTTATATTCTTGAAGCTCACAACCTAAAGCTCCATTATGCCTTAGCTTTTCTTGTGCAACATGGGATGTTATACTAAAAATTCAAATCACTGGATCCTCATTACTCACACATTTTAACTGTGAGTTTACTCACCTGGCAGAATTTGTGGCATCAAAGTCAATGCTGCTGACACTCACGCAGTCATCTGTGGATCTGTAGAATGGTACAGCGTTGGAACTGCCGCACGCTTTCATTACAAGCAAAGCGATGTTCTCCTCTCGTATGGCGAACATACCTTTTATTGGTGGTTTTACTGTTTTGAATTGCTCAATGCATATGGCTTGTCTTGTGGAGAAAATACATGATTAGATAAGCTTCATTCACTTAGGTGTAACTCCCTGTGTTGTTCCTTGTAAGCTCAATGTTAAACAATTAAAAATACATATTAAGTAATCAGCATTTAAAGAAAACTGTATACAAAACAAGATTGAGTATTGTATGCTGACCAATATGAGCCCAGTGGGTCACAAGAACCTAGCTTTGTGTTTCCCCCTACAAGCAACAGCTCAGTTTTGGCCAGCTCAGGTTGTGTTATGATTTCATAAAAGCGCTACCAAGAGCAGTGAGCGTCAGCTACATAAAATAACCTACTTTCCTGGGCCAAAAGTCTTACTAAAAGGTACCCTTCTTGTGCCTCATTGGGAATTTCACCCTTTGTGTCTCAGTCACTACTCACTCCCAGTGACACATCACCCCCAACAAGCCCACACCCACTCCAACAAAGCCAGACCTCTTACTCTTTTCGAGCAGTTCAGCAAGTGCAGACTAAGCATGCACATATGTAAGCCAACGGGGGGGGGAGGGGCAGGGGCCCGTTCTGGTCTAAACCACCATGCATTGTTTGGGAAATAAGCTCAGACACCAGTTGAAACATCTAGTCTATCTGTCCTGAAGTTCACACCAGTCTCTTATCTGTGGGTACAATTCCCTGACTTAATCTCTGTTTTCACAACTGAGCCTTCTGGGATGGCCACATTTCCATAAAGCTTATGAACTTCTACATAGCAGAAAAATCACTAGCACCTCTTGAGTGGGACAGAGACAGCCCAGCACCAGTGACCATGGAGTTGCTGGTTCTTGCATGTGACACCCCAGGATGAAATAGGTTGCTGTATTTACTTTCCTATTACTGTGGTAAAGCACCATGTCCAGTGCAACTTCTAAAGAAGAAGTGTTTACTCTGAATCATGGTACCAGAGGAATAAGAGTGTCCATCATGATAGAGAGCTATAACAGCAGGCAGCAAGGCCTGACTGTAGGGCAGAAAGCTGGGAGCTCCTCGCTTACTTTACCACAAGCGAAGGCAGAAGGAGCAAACTGGAATCGTAAAGCCCCACCTCCAGGGACATAACTTCCTCCAGCACAGCCATACAACCTAACCCTGCTCCCAAAACAGCACCACAAACTGGAAGCCAAATGTCTCAAATCACACTTCTCATCCAAACCACCACGGGGGCAGTGTTCAGATGGCAGTGCTGTTCTAAGCACTCTCCCATGTGCAGTTAGGTGCGTGGAAACTCTGCACTGGATCAGAACAGGGGGAAAGCGCAGACTCTGGTTTGCCTTCCCCTTGTAAAAGACCAAAAGTAGAATTGAAAGTGATGCTAACATTCCTAGAGAAAAAAAAATGAGCACAGGCAGACAATAGAAACGAGCCAACTGAGCAGCTAATTTGTAAGCCCTAATATGAAGATTTTAAAAGGGAAGCTGTTAAATCTCTCTCTGTTCTAAGTGCCTTAGTAATTAGGATTTCTGTAGCAAGAAGCAATAAGATCCCCCACGTGTCTGTAATTGTATGTACTTTAGCAGACTTTTATGATTTTCTTAAATTCATTTCCATCCTTTCTTATTTTTTCCAAGGGTGTTAAATATTATTAGTGTTGTCATGAACAGAATTCTTCCCACTTTAATTTTGAACTAGGGATTACAAGTATATGAGCAAGCTAATTTCTACATCTCCTAATTTTCCTATTATGTTTATCTGGAATTTAACTCAAAGAGAACACATGTAAAGCATCGGTGAGTATTCTGCTCCTTTTCAACATTTATGCCTTTATTTGGGCCAACTCAACTTAGTGCATTAGTTAGGCTTTCTATTGCTTGATGAAGCACGATGATCAAAAATAACTTGGAGAGAAAAGGGTTTATTTGGCTTATACAACCATATCACAGTCTGAGAAGAGTCAGGGTGGGAACCTGGAGGCAGGAGTTAGCGCACAGGCCACAGAGGCAAGGTGTGCTGCTCCCTGGCTTGCTCCCCATTGCTTGTTCAGCTGCTTTCATATAGCTCACAAGGCCATCAGGCCAGGGTAGCAGGGATGACCCTAGCCACAGAGGTGATCTGGGCGTTCCCCCATCAACTATCAATCTGGTGGGTGGATTTTCTCAGTTGAATTTCCCTCTTCCCAAATGACTCTGGTTTGTGTGAAGTTGATATAAAACCAGCCAGAACACTCAGACGAAGTTTTTCATGGAAACTATGTAATGGCAGAGGGCTTCATTCCTTCACTATAATTGAAGTGCAGCTTCTGTAGCCATATTGTAGGAATGGTAGCAGTAGTGGCGCCTAGAAATTTCCATGATTTAAATGGAGTGCTGCTCTTTCCCTAAAATGTTAAATGCTTTTGGAAAGTATCAAAGATGTTAAATGTCATTCATAGTTTAATCACCCCATCATCTCCATTCATCATCTGCCATGAATTTTAAGTACTATTAATAAATACATTAAAGTAAACTTGCTTTCTGGGATAAAACATGGGGATCTACATGATCATAATACACAAGCATATCTTTTTTATTCTTAGTGAATGTTTGTGGTAAATAACATTTCAGCAAGGGAGAGAAAACTTTCCACAAAATACGTGTACATGAAATATAAGATGGTTTTCACCTTCAAAATGTAAAATTAAAAATGTGCATAGTTTAGAAATTTAAAAATAAGATAAAAAAATAAAAATAAGATAAAATACTTTAGAACTTAAATTTTAAACATTTTCTTTTTATTCTAGCAATGGTCCTCATGAGTACTTCTGAACAAAGCAGTATTACTCACCTCTATGTTGGGATCTTCAGAACTGTCCCCTACCCGTAATACACATGTGTAAAGGTGTACTCTAGCCTTTTCAGGATCTGTCAGGATGTCTCCCACATAGTTTACAGCATTGGGTAGACTTATTCTATAAAACAGTAGCAACTTATGTAAAAGTTTCCATTATGTTAAGCAAATTCCATCTAAGAAGGAAAACGTCCAACATCCCTGGATGCAAACACACATGAAGTTTAGAAAATACAGTGGAATAAAAGACACCTTTTAAAATAACAAAACATAAGAATAAGCTCAATCTGTCACAAAAACTCTGGTACCCCATATTTGACCACGTCCCCTGGATGGGGAGGCCTAGTGGCACTCAGAGGAAGAACAGCAGGCTACCAAGAAGAGACTTGATACTCTATGAGCATATACAGATGGAGGAGGTCCCCTTCATTCATAGTCATAGAGGAGGGGAGTAAGGGGAGAATGGGAGGGAGGGAGGAATGGGAGGATACAAGGGATGGGATAACAATTGAGATGTAATATGAATAAATTAATAAAATATATTTTAAAAAAGGAAAAATAATAAGCTCAGTAACACATTTGCAAAATGTAGTGGTAGTAGCAGCCACAGCAGTAATCAGTGCATGCGTGTGTGTGTGTGTGTGTGTGTGTGTGTGTGTGTGTGTGTGTGTGTGTGTGTGTGCTACATGATGTGTAAGCACACACACCACAGCATGTTAAGATCATAGGAAAACTCTGTGGAGTGGGTTCTCTCCTTCCACCTTTATGTGGCCTCCAGGAAACAAATTCAGGTCTTAAGGCTTCTACAAAAACCACCTTTACCTACAGAGCCAGCTTGTTGGTCCTAATTCACACAATTTTTAAAAAGAAAACTCTAAGCTTCTACTGAAGCACTTGATAAAAGTAGTATATTTTATTCTTGAGCAAAAAATATTTATAGAGAGGTTATGTATAAATTGAGTATGCCACATCTCTCAATAATGCTTTTTTAAAAACTGGGCATGGTGGTGGCTGTGGGAAATAACACAACAGTATTCTTGAAGAAGTTGAGGACAGCTTTCAGGAATTGGAGTTTCTTTCTTCAACCTTGTCTTTAACAGACACTCGGTCTCTCTCTCTCTCTCTCTCTCTCTCTCTCTCTCTCTCTCTCTCT
>OU015742.1:24099122-24185520 GCA_907169655.1 Acomys percivali | reverse complement strand
TTAGGTTGTTAGGAGTGCCCAGGAAAAGTTTTTACTTGCTGAGCCATTTCTCCATCCCCTTCCAGCAAGTTCTAACTTTTATTTTACCATTTTATCATTTTGCCTTTAAAATGCTAATAGAATATCATAAGTTAGAGAAAAAGCCTAATGATGCAACCCAAAGATAAATACAAAGGAACAGTACAAAAGTTCTGAAAATAGTAATAAAGTACTCAATCATCATAAAACTGTATTTCTACATTAAACAGTTTTTATTAGAATATTTTATACAAATGAATTAATAAATATGATAAAGAATCTAAATGAGCCAAGCTATTTAGAAAAGATAGTACATGAAAAGTGTTATGCTAAAGTCAATGAGGAAATAGGAAGTGTTCAGTTAAGTTATATCAGGAAAATGATCTAGTCATCTATAAAATATTAAGGTTATATATGTTAGTTTTATATTAATAATCAATAATAAAATCTTAAATATTGAAAAAAAGTTATTTATGTTACAGATAGCTCCAGGAATCAAATAAGATCCCGGACATTTGAGAAGAATACATATAATCAAAGTACTTATGATATCAGTTTTATTTTTATTGTTTGCAAATGGAGCAGATGGGGTCTTACAAGAAGAACCTACTGATTTTATTTGTCTTTAATGATTACAGAAATCAGAAGTTTCCACATTTCCCAAGCTTGGAGAAGTTAGTTAACATGCATGTCCTATTTAGGGCTGTGCACACAACAGTCCATTATTCTCAGCACTTTGACCACTGAAGCGTCTGTATTAGCTGCCTGCCCCCCAATGCTGAGAGAAACTTGTCCCACCAAAGAAGATGGCAGCGTTCATCTACAGGAATAAAACATAAACACTAAGAAGGCAATTGCACAGGGGCGATGTGTTCACTTAGTGAAAGAACAGTAGTATCTTCCATGTGAGGGCCAGTTCCTTCCCCATCCACAGGCTTTTGGCCAAGTTTATAGTACCAGGTATGAATTTTCTCCCATGGAGAGGGACATAAGTCCAATCAAAAAGTTGTTGGTTAACCACATAACGCTCATGCCACTATTGCACCAATGGGCATATCTTGCTTGGCAGGTCAGTAATGTAGCATGCATCATCTACAGTAGAGTGAAATTGCTTATGATTTTTTTTTCTTGTAGCAGCCTGTGTAGCACCTTCTGGCACTGTAAATGCCAGCCAGCAAGGATGCTTCCAGTTTGGTTCCAGCTTATATTTTATCTATCCAGCAACCAAAGCATGTGGTATCTTCAGCAATAGTGTCCTAATATTTAGTTCTGGTTGGCAAACAAAATCATCTCTTAAAGAACAAGGGCTGGGACTGAATTCATTTGAACATGGTGTATGTTCACAAAGACAAGGGAAAAACTCTAAAACTTAAAAGAAGGGCAGAGTTGCTCAGTAGCCAACTAAAAATTGCCATAGAAAAATGGAATGTACACAGATTTACCCTACAATGGACAGATAATATCACAATTATACACTATATGCTACCAAATAAAGCCTGGTACCAGGAATGATTTCCATCTTTTTGAGCTGTTGGCCAGTGGGGCCCCATAGAGCCTCCTAACATGCATGCTATTGTTGCCAATGCTGTGGGTTACTCTTCACAACTTGGTGGTAAGACTCCACATACTTATGCCATAGAACATGGAGAAATCTGATGCTCAACTGGAAACTTCATCCTTAGTAACAGAGTAACAGAGAAAATCATCAATCTCACCCAGATATTATTCCTGTGAGAGCAATAGCAACCTGCCTGGGAAGATGCATGCCCACTGGGGGGTAATAGATGCGGATGTTATGGGAGTAACCACCAACCTTTTGATTGGATTAAAGGCCCACTCTGTGTAATGAAACCCATATCTGACTGTCAATAATCCCAAGAACCCAAGGCTAGATAAATCATGAGTCCTAGAGAAAATCCAATACGAGTACTCTGCTGAATGAACACAGCAATAAAAATGATTCCTAATGACACTTTGCTATACCATTGATTAGTGCCCTGCTAAATTCTTCTTATAGAAGCTTCTTGCAGTTGATGGCAACTCTGAGAGAGAGAGAGAGAGAGAGAGAGAGAGAGAGACAGAGAGAGAGACAGAAAGAGTGAGACAGACAGAGAGACAGAGACCGAGACAGAGACACAGAGAGAGAGAGAGAGAGAGAGAGAGAGAGAGAGAGAGACCTATAACTGGTCAACAAGAGAATAAGATAATTTGAAATGCTCAGCCCTCAGTGAGATGTCTGTATAATACCTCTTCCCTTGGGGCTCAGAAATCCATGTAGAGGATGGAGCAGAAAGAGTGTGAGAGCCAGAGGTTGTAGGTAACTTCAAAGAAACAGCATCTTGCAGATACAACAGGACAGTTGTGCATATGAACTCACAGACACTGTGTCTTAGTTAGGGTTTCTATTGCTGCTATAGAACACTGTGACCAAAGTAACTTGGGGAGGAAAAGGTTTATTTGTCCTATATAAGCACAGCTCATTGAGGGAAGCAAATGTAGGAACTCAAACAGGCATGAACATGGAGATAAGAGCTGGGGCAGAGGCCATGGAGTAGTGCTGCTGCTTACTAGCTTGCTCCTTTTGACTTGCTCAACCTGATTTCTTATAGACACCAAGGTCGCCAGCCCAGGAATGACACCACCCACAATGGTCTGGGCCCTCCACCTTCAAATGCCAATTAAGAAAATGCTCTACAGACTTGCCTACAGCCTGATCTTATGGAGGCAGGTGTTTCTCAGTTGAGGTTTCCTCCTCTCAGATAACTCCAGCCTGGGTCAAGATGACATAAAACTAGCCAGCACACTATGACAGCATGCACAGGAGACACATAAGCTCAAGTCAGACAAAAGCCCAACTAGAGAAGGGGAGGTAGGCAGGAAGTGCCACCCAAAGGAAGTTCTACCCTCCGGCTAAACAGCCATTGGCATTTGATGTCTGTGGATGAAGGGAAGTCTGCTTTCCTCAATGGAGTGGCCCTGAGTGTATAAAGCACAGGGTAGGCCCCCTGCCAAGAGCACACAGCCAACATAAACTGAACTCCATATTCTTCATGTTCTTGTTGTTCTTGTTGTTTTAATAAAGAATGTGTTTTTGCGGGTAGGTAGGGAGGTGAGTGGGGATCTGGAAATAGTTTGGAGAGAGGAAAAAATAAAATCAAAATATATTTCCATGACATTATCAAAGAATAAATAAAAACCTTATTTTCTTAAAGTAAACGTTTGTCCCAGATAAGCAGGATTGCTGTCTCCAATTAACAACTGAGGAAAAAGAAACAGGTTAAACAATGTGCCTGCCTGAGACCATTCATTAAAGGAATGTAGTTCTTGGAAAGTTCTAGTAAGTGCCTGGGGGGGGGGGTGGGAAATCTAAATGTGCACAAATAGAGGGAAAGCCCAATAAACTAATTACTGGCATTGAAACAATTTTACAGACAGAAAGAACCAGAGAAAGTACTTGAAGGTTGGAAAAGAGCAATTTGGTGTGTGCCTAAACACAGGCTCTTGACCAAAGGGGTGACTGCTTCTCTCTAGAGGGACAGATAACAAAGTACTGGCAGGATCAGTTTGGATTATGTTAATGAAAGTCTTAGAAATGTTTCCCCTTGGTGGGCAGCCATTTACAAGATATGAAACTTTGCCATATGAATCTTCTTTACCCATTAAGACATTCAGTTTACCTAGAACCTGGGTTTGGCAAAGCAAGTGCCATTTGTCTGTATCCAGAGACATAACTCACCAAAGATTCTGAAGACTGGCTGTCACTCTTTCTCTCTATGCTTCCTTGGCCAGTTTGAGAGAACTTATCTCCTGTGCAGACTTCGGTCACTTGAAAAGCGAAGTCAACTGCTTTCATTTCTTACATTAATCTCAGAGTATAAAGGAACTGGCACTTGCCAAGAACTGTCTTTGAGCAAATGAGCTGTTCGGGCTTGAGCGCTGAGGCAGGGCAGGCCCTTTGCTACCCTCGTTGCTTGGGAGTAAACTAAGGGGAACACAGGTCTCTCCTATTTTTTTTAAGTGTGCAGCTTTCACCCTCTGTTGTCCCTGTCAGTTAACCTTCTTGCCTCTCCCTTCAGAAATCTTTAGTATCCACTTCCTCGAAGAAACCGCTCCTTACACAACATGCAAATGCTAGACTCGACTCTATTTTCTGGCCAAATGTCTTCTTCTCACATGTTTAAGTCTCTCTCATTTCTACTTGAACAGAAGAGGGAAATTAAAATTTATTTTGATGAAAATCTTGGTGATGTAATCTGTACTTAGCAGGCTGAGCTAAACTTTTTCAAATCTATTTTGGCATTGACACTTTGGCACTGCCCTGCTAAATCTACAGTCCTGAAGATTTTCTGGGTGAGGAGCGAAGCTATGGAAACTGCATGAAGTGCTGGCTTCTCACATTCTCTCCCGAAGGGAGGAACTCGGGAAGAAAAGGCAGCAACGGTGAAAAGCCCATTTCAGGAAGCTTACAGAGGGGCTTTGGCTGTGGGAAAATGGACACTCTGAAGGTGGTAATGCTTGTGGGCCCGTGGAGAATAATGATCGGTTTGTATCCTCAGAAGGTGACGCTGGAGTCCTTTTGTACAAAGCAAAACCACACTGCCTGGTTACAGAGAGATTTTGCTCTAAATGTCAAAGGGACAGGCAGGAGTCAAATTAGAAGCCATATCCCTTCTTTTTTTTTTTTTTTTTTAAGGGGGTGGATGGCTTCTGGCAGGTCCTCACACAGAACTTTCTGTTACTTTTGTGACAGTGGGAGAACCAACCTGCATCTTACACAGACCACACAGTTCAACTTGCTCAGTGGCTTCAGGCATTCCTAAAAGCAATAGTGAATTGAGACCCCTTCCAAGGCAATCACTACAAACTTCAGACATGACGTGTAAATTCCAAGTGCATATCTGATGTACCTTGCTGGGAGCGGAAATAGAGCTAGTGGATGTATGTTAGAGTGCGTCCATATTAGACCGAGTCCATGTTTGTCTGCCGTGCTTCTGACATCTGTGCAGAGCAATAGATTGCAGGGGCTCTGGGAAGCCTGATATATTCAAAAGAGGATGGGGTACCATCACCACAACACTTGGAGCTGTGTCGTGTTGGAATAGGCATCCTTAGGAGTTAACGAGTAACAGATGAATGCCAATGACACATCCATTTCCGAAATTTGCTATTTTTTGAAATCTAAAATTAACCAAAAAAAATAAAATAAAATAAAATAAAATTAACCAGATCTTCATTGAATGGTGCTCCTCTGTTTCATCCACTAATAGCAGTGTTGTAACATCAAAAAGGCCAGGATATTTTGTTTTTAGTTTGCCACTCTTTGTGCACTTCTTTTTAGAATTTCTCACCTCTTTCTTCATGAGTCCCAAGTATGTCCAAAAGCACTGATACAAGAGCCTTCACACCAGACAGTTCTCCACGGCACACATATTTACCATACTTCTTAAAAACCAATTTCTTTTTTTAAAAAAATCATATTTTAAATGACATGAGTTAACTTCAGTATGTATGTTTTGAGTACCAGCGTATTCCAACTTTGAATAAAGCTCGAAAGCTTCCATAAGGCTGGCTTCCTTTCACCCAGATTGAAGCAATAGGCTAATAGAGGGTCAACACTAAACTTGTTGTTCACAGAAAAAGTGAATCCTTTGAATTGATCAAAGTTAGTCATGGGAGATCAAGAATGTATATTTGGGCATAATGAATGGATGAGATGAGACAACCTTCTCTGTGTGATAGTTGGAGATAGATTTAAAATTCAGATTGCTATCACACTCCAGAAGACACCACAGACACAGATACTCGATTTATTTTAAAGGAATTTTAGTGAATAAAGAGGTACCACACGTAAGACGTCTGACAGTATCTGCTATGGTTTAGGTGCCTAGCAAGCATCGGCTCTTTTAATTGGGTGAGCAGTAGGACCCCCCCAAAAGATGTACAGAGCCAGTGCTCACATGTGAGACACAGAAGGTTAGTCACGTTCAGGAACGAATGTAAGATTACTAGAGCAAAGTAAGATGCTTGGGAGGGGTGACTCCTTCCGGCCAGCAGTTCTTTATCCTGCCTCAGTTCAGAGTCACTGGAATTGACTTAGCTCATTTCCTGATGCCCGGATTGGTCTCTGAAGGATCTCAGACGTAACAGATGGAGGACTTTGTTGTGTTTCCTTTCTGAAGAAGTAAATTGCTTAGGAGCTTTGATGATATTTATTTACCTACGTACACCAGACCTAATAGTGTACAGAAGCAAGCCCCTGAAATGTAGGCTGTTGAACCGTTAAGACCCAGCGCACAGGGCAACACGCTGCTTACAATTCTTCACCAAAATTCTGGAAACAAAATCAATCCAAAGACTTCAGTACTTTCTTGAATTCAGTTGAAAAGCAACCATGGGAATTGTCAAGACATTCTAGGGATCCAGAAAGGAGAAGATGAGTTTTGAAAATGCCAGTCTGATTCAGAAAAGCAGGCACATGGTATGGTCCTTAAACTGATTTGACCCAGCTCTCCCCTGTGCAATGAAAAGTGGGAGCGCATAGACACCCAGGCTATTAGGAAACCCCGCCCCACAAAAGACACCAAAGCTTTTGACTTGTGTGTCTGTTCTTATTTTTACTGAATCTTTTTTTTTTTCTATCTTGACTATACTTTTCTTATGAATAAAAATTTAGAAATGAGAGTCAGAGCAAATCTGAAGATGAATGGCACTGGATATGTTAGCACAGTTTCAAAGTTAACCAATTCTCACCCCTGACAGTCTGTCATTGCACGATGTATCATACACTTACAGTGAGTCCTACTCCCTTTCCATATTTATACACATGCATATAAAACTATGCCACTTGCCTTAAAGTAGTAAGACATCAGTGATGTGTTCAGACCTACAGGGACAGCCAGCCTTGTGGCTACTCTTGAGCAGAAGCAAGCTGAAAAGCATGACTCAGAAGGGTCTCAAGTTCAAGACTGCTCTAGACTATACCAACCCTTTGAGTAGGTGTGTGGCTTGGTGGTAGAGTACCTACCCAGTATGTTCAGGGTCCTAGGTTCTGCCCCCCAAAGGTCGTACATAAACAATAACACCTACAGGAAAATTCTTTTGTACAGAGTTATTTGAGAAGATTCCTTAACTAAATAACCCCTGAGCTCTGGAGGGGTAATGCACGTATTTATAGACTGACTGTTCTGTATAGGATTGATGCAGACGCAAATTATCTATGTCAGGAAACAGTCACGGGAGTAATGTTTTTCTCCTAGGATGATTTTCTTTCCTAGAGATGTTTAAAGTTATTTTTAAATATGTATATGTACATGTATCTGTGTGTGGGTGTGTGCATTTGAGAACAGGACCCCACAGATGCCAGAGGTACCATATCTTCCTGAAGCTGGAGTCACAAGTGCCTGTGAGCTGCCTGACATGGGCACTGCGAACTGTGCTTGGGTCTTCAGAAAGAGCAGTGAGCATTCTTAACAGCCAAGCCATCTCCCCAGTCCAGTAGAAGGTCTTTATTTTAAAAGGTAGAAAATCTGTAGTGTGGCATAAAGTAAACATTTGCTGTGGTTGCCTCACCGTTTGATCCTGCTTTCTGCCTCCCTAATTGGTGACTTATGAGATGCTTCCATCCTCTTCTCTCGAGCGGCACCTGTCTGAAGTGATTAGCGACTTCCTAGGCCTGAACCAAGCAACCTACCACCAAGCTCCCAGACCCTCTCTGTGCAGCATCTTCCGAGTTGAACTTATCTATCAATTCTATATGTTGTCCATCATATTTCGCTTAGTGGCACAGATGGGTGGAAAGGTTGGGTAGGGTGCACAAGTGACCTCTGGACACATGGATGATATACAAGTCCCACTGCAATTGGCATAAAGGGTTTTTTTTGCTGATGTTGTTATTGTTGTTGTTGTTGTTGTTGTTGTTGTTGTTTTGGTCTTGGTTTGGTTTGGTTTGGTTTTTGAGACAGGGTTTCTCTATGTATCCCTGGATGTTCTGGACTAGCTTTGTAGACAATGCTGGCCTGGAACTCAGAGATTTCTCTGTTTCCCTGAGTAGTGGGATTACAGGCATGTGCCACCCACCATGCCCAGCTATAAAGATTTTTCTTTACTTCTTGGCTTTGGGGAGGTGAAGGCAAGCAAGAAATTGCTCTAAGGCTGGCATTACTTGGAAGCCCTTCTGTCTCATCTTTCAGGAATGCCTTGTGCTTCCTAATACTGTCTTCCTGATGTACCTGATGCAGTGTCATGCGCGTTCCTGTTGACTTGGTGAGGCTTTTTATTTAATGTTTGTCTGTAAGTCAAGAGAGCTGATTTGAGTAGGAGCGGGGGAGGGTGGAAGCAGGTGCTGTCTGTTCTCGCAGCATCCGAGCTACCCTCAGCTCTTGGGACTCAAAGTCATTGGGTTCCCATCCTTCCTGCTCTCCAGCTTCGATTCTTCCCCTTCCTCTCTTTCATCGTGTGTTTGTTTTCTTTCCTGTATTTCCTTTGAACTCTTTAGGAAGCCAAAACTGTACTCAGACAAAAGAACAGGAATAGAGTGTCCATGAGCAGTCTTTGCCTGGGAAATTCCTTTTGTCCTGTTTCCCTTAAAGGCATATTTTTTATTTTATGTGCACAAGTGTTTTGTGTATGTATTTATGTGCACCACGTACATGTCTGGTCCTCATGTAGGCTAGAAGACGGCATTGGATCCCTTGGAGCTGGAATATAAGTGGTTGGAAGCCACCATGTAGGTTCTGGGAACCAAATTTAGGTCTCTCCAGGCTCATGTTCCTTTGTAAAAAGAAACTTGAACACATTAGCCTAGAAGTATTGATTGGCAGCTCAGCAATACAGCCCAGTATATCCAGAGCAAACCCAGAGGTCCAGATTTCTTTCTATCCTTACACCCCAGCCCTGTCTTAATTCTTAGACTGCAAATATTGCTATCCTAAAATTGGGTGCTTGCCCATACTGAATGTTCCCATAGCATTAGAGGTCAGACATCCTGTATGTGTCTGGTGAAATGGCCAGCCAGCTGTTAGGGGAAATTTATAAGACACCTTTTCCTTAAACCTACAAAAAAATGCTTTTGTCAACAAATTCCTGCTCAGACTTCCTGCCCCAACAGTGTTTGCTTCCTCACTGCTGTGAGAGGAAACAAAAAATAGAACCACCTTCCTGCCTCAGGAAGTTGGGCCCAGACAAATTTGTGTGCCAAGGTGAGGCCAGCATCCTAAGAAAGCCTCTGAGGAGTATTAGATTTAGGAACGGCTTGGCTGAAAGCATCACTGTGGCATTGTAGGGATAACCTTGTACTCAGTAACATCTTTCTTAGTTTTTATTTAGAAGAATTGGGAGGGCTGCAAAGTACAGATGCTTCTGAATGAGGCAAGTCCTCTAGGCTTCCTGGCCTCTGTCTGTTCTTAAGTGGAACTGTGTAGGAAGTGCAAGAATAGGCAGCGGGAATACATGCATGCACCACTAAGTGTGCAAGGGAGAGTGCCAAGTTAAGCCCAGTTACTTTCAAAACTCAGCTTCCTCCTTCCATGATCTGTGTGAGCATTCCCTACACCTCTTTATTTTCCTCCATATTTCTTTACATCCTAGCTTTGTGAGCATCACATAAATAGCAAGTGAAGTGTCTATATATTAATAGATCTTAAGTGTTTGAAAGAGAATACTGTCTGTTACCATCCTCATGTCTCTTCTGTGGTTTTATACAGTCCTGAAAAGACTGCAACACCTGAGAGACAGTCTACCCTGCCATCCTGGGAGCTAGCCTAAGCCACATGAATGAGTTGTTCCCAGGAGATCCAATCAGCAGCCTTATCTGAGTTCAGCCATGGAGTCAGGGCTTCTCCGTTGTCTGACAAGAACATAAAGAGGCAGGCAGAGTGCTCCTGTTATGTTCATGCTTCGTGTCTGTCCAGTGAAGCCCCTGGAATGACAGAACACAAAAACTGCCTCTGTTGTGGCCTATTCAAAGCTCAGATCCACAGAATCTGTAAGCAAATGAAAGTGCCACCAGATTGTAGGCTGGTCAGCTGTAAAGTGAGGACAAGTGGAAATCATGATCTGATAACTTGAATTTCTGAAAAAAATAAATGATTGCATGGGACAACTTGCAAGCTGTGTTCAAGTGAACAATGGAGAAGCCCTGTGTGGAGCTCCATTATCCAGCCGGTCAAGCCTCTCACTCCCTACAGCACTGTACAAAGAGGCCTCTGCCCACTTGAGTTGCAAGAACAAAGCTCCACATGCTGGATGGCTTAGCAACAAAGTCAAGTTATCCTCACGGATCTGGGAAGTAGGGAGTCCAGGATTCAGGTGCCAGGTCATTGTGTCTAGTGAAGGAGTACTTCCTGGTCCATAAAAGGCCACGCCCTTATGTGTCTCAGAAGGTCTGAAGGTCTTCTTTGGGTACCTTTGGTAGGGACTCAAGTCCCTTTCCTATGGGGGTATCACTACCATTATTCCATGTCTTCTGAAGGCCCTGCCTCCAAATACTACCCTGTGGGTATTAGGATTCAACAACTCAACCTTTGTGGATGGAAACATGTAGTGTGTAGAATGTGGGGCCTTCCTGTGCAGGTCTTTGACATTTGTAAGCTGCATAGAGAGTGAATTTCCAAAATCAGCCACTTCTTCTCTTCCCGGATACTCATTCTTTGCAGTGAACTTTCCATTCAAAAACTGAAAACTATTACTAATAGTGCTGCTATGAACATAGTTGAGCAAATGTCTTCATGGTATGGTGGAGCATATTTTGGATATATGCTCAGGCATGGTATAGCTGGGTTTTGAGGTAGCACTGTTCCCAATTTTCTGAGAAAGCATCAGATTGTTTTCCAAAGTAGTTGTACAAGTTTGCACTCCCACCAGCAATGAAAGAGTGTTCCCCTTGTTCCACGTCCTTGCCAGGATGTGCTGTCACTTGAGTTTTTTATTTTAGCCATTCTGATAGGTGTAAGATGGAATCTCAGAGTCGTTTTGATTTGTATTTCCCTGATGGCTAAGGAGGTTGAGCATTTCTTTAAGTGCTTCTTGGCCATTCGACACTCTCCTGTTGAAAATTCTCTGTTTAGCTCTGTACCCCATTTTAATTGGATTATTTGGTTTGTTGGTATTTAATTACTTGAGTTCTTTATATTGGATATTAGCCCTCTGTCATAATAGCCAGAAACTGGAAACAACCCAGATGTCCATCAACTGAAGAATGGACAAAGAAACTGTGGTACATCTACACAATGGAATGCTATTCAGCTGTCAAAAAACAAGAGCATTGTGAAATTTGAAGACAAATGGATGGAGCTGGAAAAGATCATCATGAGTGAAGTAACCCAGACTCAGAAGGACATGCATGGTATATACTCACTTATAAGCAAATATTAGCCATATAATACAGGCTAACCATATTATAATCCACAGACCTAAAAAGTTAACTAACAAGGAGGGCCCATTCTCTCATTCAGAACAGCAAATAGCATAGACACTGGAAGCTGTTGAAGAGAGGGAACAGGACAGGAGCTTACCATAGAAGTCCTCTGAAAGACTCCACCCAGCACGGGATCGAAGCAGAAGCTGAGTCACACAGCCAAACTCTGGACAGAGTACAGGAAGTCTTAGGAAGTGTGGGAGGATAAAAAGACAGGGAGGAAATAGGAGCTCCACAGAGAGATGAACAGAGCCAAAAAAATCTGGGCCCAGGTGAGCACCAAACAAGCACCACGCATCCAGAGGACCTAGGGCCCTTGCTCAAATGTAGCCTATAGGCAGCTCAGTCTCCATAGGGGTCCCCTAATATGAGGAGCAGGGGCTGCCTCTGCCAAGGATTCAGTTGCCCACTCATTGATCACTTCCCCCTGCCAGGGTGCCTTACCAGCCCACAGAGGAAGAGGATGCAGGCGGTCCTGATGAGACTTGGTAGGCTGGGTCACTTGATGGGAAGAATGGCTCCCTCTCTCTGAGGACTAGGGGAGGGGCATAGGTGGAAGACGGAGAAAGGGTGGGACTGGAAGGAGACGAGGGAGCTTCTCCATACGATTTGGATGTCAAGTGAATACATTAAAAATAATAATACATTTAAATTTTTAAAAAAGGAAAAAAAAACTAAAACAAAAGCCAGTGACCATTCTGTAAGGTTTCTCTCAAAGCAGTAAAATTGCCTTTAAAATTGCTTTGAAGAAAAGATCACGATAGTAATACAGCTAGGGGGCGTCTCTTTATCTCAGGACTGAACCCCACTGACTTTATTTTCTGTCTCACGTACCTTGTGGCTAGAGCGAACTGTTAAAACCATGATCTAAAGTACTGTGTGGTGTTAACAGCTTTTAGATAACTTTGGTCAGTTTGTACTTTGTTGTACTGTGAGCAGCTAGCAGATGTAACAGTGAAAAATGTTAAGCCATACAAACTGCCTGACCTATTCCAACCTGGACTTGCCAGCTAATTTCCACTCGGCTGTTTATAATGTGCACAGGATTGCAACACCTAAAGTATAAAGAGCCGAGTAATATATGGGCTCTGGTCTGCTCCTTGCTGCCTGCTCTGGCTTCATACACCTCAGAAATTACAAAATCAATGAGATAAAAGCCACATGTCATCCAGCTCTTTCTGTGTTCCACTTACAGCCCCAAAGGCTAAAGGGTCACTTTAACCCTCTGGAGACGCTCTGGAAGTTGGCAAATGTTTCTTCCCACGCTTTAATGTCATAGTTCCTTGACCTTCTGAACGGGACCTCTTCCTACCCACTTATGCTTCGTCTGTAGGCACCTCCGGGCCTCTCCCTACTGGAGTTGCTGTTCTTACGTATCTGACTTCAACCGTTCTTTGTGCCACCAGGATTGCAGCCCCCCCCCCCCCGTCCCTTCCGGACCCCGCACCCTGCTCAGCCCTTGCACTGCTAGCAGAAATAAATGGTCCTATGATTCTCACACGTCTCCATAACCAACCAGAGAAAAGCTGGTGTGTGTTGGGAATACCCCTAGTGATTCCTTAATTGTTAATACTTTGGTGCTATGATTGAGCCCTTCCCCAGTGGTCTGGCAATAAGCTTAGCTGGGCAATTCAGCTCAGACACATTTGGGGAACTTCCTTGGCGCTCTTTCCCTCTGCGCAGTGGAGTCCTTGCCTCTCCTTTGGAGCCTGTAACATTTCTCACACATACTCCTCTTGTCTTCCTGTCCATGGCACTTACTCACACAGCTGTTCACGAGTTTCCATATCCAGCCACAGGCTCCAAGGGCGAGACCGCTTCTGTTCTTCTCTGGGTCAGGGGTTCCTGACACAGTGCCTAGCATAGGACACATGCTGGTGAGTCTGACACAGTGCCCAGCGTAGGACACATGGTGACCTGTTCGTTGACATAAGGAATGGCTAATGGACATTCTTCCCTGCTTTTTCATGCCAGATCTCCCAGGCCCCCCATGCCAGCTGCCAAGTCCGCCTTAACAATAAGTAGCCGTCTGCTGTCATCTTCCATGGCTTCTATTCAGGACTCCTAGCCCCCTGCTCACTCAGCCTTTACCCCCCTTTCCTTTCCCAGAACAATCCCACTTGTCTCTTCACACACACACACACACACACACACACACACACACACACACACACAGTTTAATTCCTCTGTCAAAGTCCTTTTCTTCCACATCTGTATCTGTCCTGTCTTCTTGATTCTTCTCAAAAAGGAAATATTCATCTTCTCTGCAGAGCAACCTATGGGCCATGTATAACAAACGGCCTTAGAGTCTGACCTGGGCAGACACTTCTCCCCAGCTGTTACCAGCCTCACTTGTTGCATAGAACCTGGTTTGTATTGTTTTAGGAAACTAAGCCTTTGATCAGTTTTGTGAAACAGCTGGCTCCTGTTATATGACAGCCAGTTAATTTATCTGAGCACCCTTCTTGTCCCTTCCGCAGAGGACTTCCCGTGTTTTCAGTCGTTCTCCATCATTGGACATGTCACCTCCTGGCAATCCTAAATACAGGAATCTACATGTCTTTCTTTTTTTAATATATATTTTATTAATTTATTCATATTACATCTAAATTGTTATTCCATCCCTTGTATCCTCCCATTCCTCCCTCCCTCCTGCTTTCCCCCTACTCCCCTCCCCTATGACTGTGACTGAGGGGGACCCCCTCCCCCTGTAGATGCTCATAGGATATTGAGTCTCTTCTTGGTAGCCTGCTTGTATGTCTTTCAAGACCTTGTTCATATAGCCACTGGCCAGGAAATAGCCCCGGAAACCCATCCCATTTTGCCACCTCCAGAGGAAAGAGAATTAGCTCAGCCCTTGTTTATGCATTCTTCTTCCTGCATAAGTGACACTCGAAGACGTCCATTCTGTTGTACTATGAACTCCTGCCGAGAACCTGTCATGTGTGACACCATGTTTTCTTCATTTGATCTTACTCACACACGGGGTAGATTCATGGCTGAGAAATAACTAATTACCCTTCAAGAAAATGTCTTGAGGACCACTAAGATAGCCAGCTCAGTGCATGAGTGTACCTATTGCCAAGCCTGACGGGCTGAGTTTGAGTCCCACAGCCTGCATGGCAGAAGAAGAGAACTGACTTTCACATTCATTGTCCAACCTCTGCATGCACCTTGGTACACACAAGGCTAAACACACACACATACACACACACACACACACACACACACATACACACACACACACACACACACACACGTACAAACATACAGAGAGAGAGAGAGAGAGAGAGAGAGAGAGAGAGAGTGAGTGAGTCTTGAGTTCTAGTTCATGGTTTTAGAGTAGCTATCATTGCCCATTGGGTGGTGTGTCTAATGGTAGAATTGAGGTGAAGGCTCTTGGGAGTCAAGGCATGGTAAAAGTAAAGATGTGACAGAAGTGCGTAAAGGAAGAACATGGCTCCTTTGTTTTCTTCCTATAACCTTCTGCTCCCTTGAAATAAAGTTTAGTAAGTTTTGAATGACTATAATGATGTGTTGACCTTCCATTCCTGGTTAAGGAAAGAAGAAGGAAGGGAATCCCGGGCCTCCTTTGTGCACTCTCACAGTGTCTGTGATGCCCGCTCCCTCTAATGTCGCTCTCCAGGTTTAGAGGGCTGCTATTCAATTCCCAAGTCAAGGGATTTTGTGAAACCTATCTGCATTTTCCATCTATTCTGTTAGTTGCTTGGCATTAGCCAATCCTATTTATAGCTGCAAGAAATATTATGCAGTAGTGTATAAAGATTTTTATTTCCATTTAATTACTTTTGATAAATACATTTCCTAAACCAAATTCACAATCTTGAGAAAACAATGGCACTGTTGGTATGATAGCTTTGAATTTAGATTATATTTTGATAATAGAATATAGGGAAAATATCTTTGTGTTTTTATTCCATTTTCAAAGAAATTGATGGTGGGTTTTCTCTTTCTAATTTAAACATTCCCCTGCAGTGTTGATAACTCAAAGCAAATCTCATTATACACAGTGCATAAGAACCAGAAAATGATGCTGAATTGAGTTGAAAAATGAAACAGTCATTTCAGGCAGATAGGAGAGCTTCACTAAGAATATTTGAAGTACTATCTATTTCGCTTATCTCTGTGCAGCATCACAAAGGGCAACATGGCATACTCAAAAGAAGTGTCAAAAATGGCCTTTGTCCCCAAGGTGTGTACAAAACATAAACACAGATGAAATTATAAAATAATGCATCCCACTATTTTTCCCACTGCCAAATATAAAAGATGTCCATGAACCCACAAGGATAACTGGAAACATCCAAGAGTATAAACAGAAACAGGAAGGAAGGCATGCAGTATTTGGATAGCCAGGGGACCCACAAAGGAAAGGGACCATGGCCACAGCTATTTGGCAGCACAGGAAATGAGGCAGTGACTGAAATACCGAATAATGCATTATACTTGGGCTCACATGTGGAAAGCTTGGCTTGACACTGTAAATCTATGGTGTTATCAAGGGGAGAGGCAACAGGAGGGAATAGCAGTTCTGTGGCCACCATGTTTTGTTTCCAAACCTGATGGTGGAGACAGTAAATGGAACAGAAGGGGTGTGAAGGATGCTTCCATTAGGCCTGCACACAGGCTGAACAGGAAGGCTAGGAGCCAGAGTGAGCTTGTATGGCACAGGAGCAAGGTTGCCACTCTTCACTAGACTAGGAAATAAGGACATTCTGCTTCGTGGACACCTGAGGGAGTGTAAAAATAACTGTGACTTTTCCTTGAGAGTTTTTCCTGTGCTGAGCAGCATGATGATCATAACACTATCAGGCAAGTGCATCGTGGAGACTCTGTGCCAAACACTCTTGAACAGTACCAATTGGGATGCATAGAGGATGCCTAACATCCCATTGCGATACCACATCTAAGTCTCACCGCAGCCTGCATCACACACACACACACACACACACACACACACACACACACACACACGTATACTCACAGGGAAGCAATGCTTGGAGAGGTTGAGTGACTCGCTGGCAGTTACCTGAAAGGCGTGGTGGTTTGAAACCAGAGAGCCGGCTTTCCAAGTGTGAGCTCAGAGCCAGTATCCATGCTACTGAGCATTGCACATGCCTGGTCATCCAGCACTGTGGAGCAGTGGGCTTCCCGGTCATCTTACTGTGTACCAGATTCTGGATCTTTGTGGTGTTTGGTGGAGAGGTCTAAGGCTTCACTGATGGCTGGCCGCAGAAGCTGCTAAGGGAGGGTAGGTGGTACGTGTGCTCTTTACAGAAGTCATTCATGGGAAGTCTGAAGCCTGGAGGTGAGAAAACTCAACATGGAGCACAGGGTGCTGCCTCATGAAATGCATATCACAACAACATTTTAATTAACTTGAAATAATTATATTATGCATGTAATTTATTCTATCACCAGGTTGCATTGAAATTTTTATTGGCAATCTTGAGTACATGTATTAAGGATGTTAATAAAAACATTTGGACTGTGTTTTATTTCCCTAATTGCTTCAAGTTTTTTTTTTCTGGTTCAATAAGGATAATGATGTAATATCTATATGAAAATTTCACTTAGTTTTGAGGTTCTGCTTTTTATTTTCCACTCTCGGCAGTGTGTCAGTAAAGAGCATATTAATTTCAGTATAGCATAATAAGTATAACTGAATAATATTTGATCACATTAATAATGTAAATGGCAAAAAAATAAACGACATTCAAAAATATCCTTAAATTTTTTAAAGCTGCTCATCATAAAGACAGGAAAGTTTTTTCAAATATGATTTTTATCACAATCCAAACCCCGCTACCTTCTGGTGCCAGAGGCAGGAGGCAGAGAGATCCATCATTTGCCAGGCTGCCATCTAAAACCCAGGAGGGCCACTTTTGTGTGTCATCAGACCCTAAATGATATATGCTCCCTTAGCCTGGCAACTCTTCTTCTAGCCTCTGAAAATATCCCCAGTGACTGGCTCCCCACGTGAACATCCTTGCAATTACTCTATGTAAAGGGGTGGGGGTGGGGGTGGAAAAAAAAAGAATGAAATTATCTGTCCCCAATCATAAGAACCCTGAGGCTGAAAATCTGCTGTATCTTTTCCTCTTTCTGAAATAATATTAAGCTCGGGCGTGTATAATTATACAGGAACCACCAGGCTGTGAAGGATGAGAAAATATGACACAATTATCTCCTCACAAACCTCAGCTGAAGTCTGACAGAAATCAACATGAGCCCCCGTGCACCCCCCCCCCCCCCCCCCCCCCGGCCGCCTCCTTTTCCCTCTTCAACTTAACCCCTGCCTTCAAATGGCTGTCTACCAGCTTTTACGCTGAGGGTGCTGCCCACAGGCCGGACACTGGACACGAGAGGTGACCTGGCAAGCTTTCCACAGAGGAGGTCCCATTCTAAGGAAGAGGGAGGCTGTAGGAAGCATTTGCTTGTTTTGATGCACCGGGAACTGGAACGCTGACCTCAGAATCAGTTGAAAAGCAGCCCAGACTATGAGGGAACGCTAGCTCTGCTGTGGCGCTTACAGCAAGAGGGAGAAAAAAGCAGGGGGAGAAAAAGCTGTTACATGTCGAGAGGGAATTAGCAGCAGGTCGTTTAGAAGAAAGAGAATGAAAAACCCTGTCAGATTTGTGTTTCCAATTGGCAGGGTGCTTGCTGAAGTTCTCTCTGTCCACCGGAAACCCTCAGATGTGCATTCAAGGGTCTCCATGGAAAGAGTACGGGTTGGCCTTCTGTCCCTAAAAGGCGCCTGGGGTCCACAGCTGCCCTGCTAGGTCCACGCTGACTCAGGCCAGTGCTAGGGTCTCCAGCCTTGCGTCTTAACCTTGGCGTTTCATGTCTGGGTCACTCAAACCTTTGATGTTTTGTTTTGTTTTGTTTTGTTTTTTCGGCAACCTTGTCTGCTGTTATCTGTAGACCAACTCTAGAACCCTCTTCATTCTGACAACCTGGGAGATGCCCCCACTGAAACACAAAGGCAGCCATAGACCTAGAACCCCATATCCTGGGCCAAGCACCCCAGACGCCCACCAAATTAAGCTCACATAAAGTGAAAGGAGAAAACATACTGTTGATGGCAGATTCATTTCCAAGCTCCTAGTTTGACAAAAATTATTACCTTGGGGGTGGTTTTCAAATCTCTGCCCCATTGTAAATCCAGGCTCTGTCTCCTGACCAAAGCATGGGTGGCAAAGCAGAGAGGAAGACTGGGGTAGACTGTGAGAGAAAAAGAAAAGCAGTTTTTTGGGGTACATCATTCTTGTCAGCACAAGCCTATTGGTTCATAGTGACCCTCATAACCCTCACGTAGAAGGCATAGTCTTAAGAAAACTTGATCCAATCCGAAACATTGTTAAACAGAGGTTTCAAGATGGCTGAACAAAAGTGCCCAGCACTCCCCTGATGCTCCACAAAGAAGAAAGAAGCCGGCACTATCTGTAGGTCTGCACTGTGAGGGGAGTTGCTGAGAAATCAGTGGAAGAAAAACTGAAACCTTGTCAGGCCCAGAGACATGGGACAACAGCACAGTGGCGTAAATGGGATGCCCACTCACTCCGCTGCCTGCCGAAGCTCCATCGCAGTACGCAATCTCCGTTCTGCAGGGTGGGAGTGATGGAGAGGCAGGCCACACCAGCATCCATGGGGAACCCTGCAATCCTGCCTAGTGGAAGGTCTCAGCAGCTCTCACAGGCTGGCAGCTGCACCAGATAAGGGGCCCCGAGACCCACATGGCCACCTGGCTTCGCGAAAGAAATGACATCATTGGCTCTTTCTGTTGGCACTGCCCTGCCCATGGCTACCAGCTGTTCTGATCTCAGTGTTTTCTTGTCAATGAGTCTGACTTCCCAAGCAATGTTGGCGCCTGCATAACCAGTTAGTTTCCTGCTTTAAATTCAATCACTGTTAAGTACGAAACGCTGTATTCCTTTTTCCTGCCTAGATTCCCTCTGATGCAACTTCTGCCCTCTGCATGCCCTAATTGTCCAAGCTACTGGCTGCAGCTCTGCCCCCAACACATCCAGATCAGCCCTGGAAGGTAAAGTAGGGTACAAAGCTTTTATACCTTAGCTAATTCTCCGACTTCAGGCAACCCTTTGGATAATCATACACATTTCTGCTTATGCTTATTCATAACTCATTTTAAACCTTGCAGCCATCAACAAAAAGATGCACATTTTTTGAACCAGCTAAAGATGAAATGTTACAATGCGTACAATCTGAGAAAATCGGGCACTGAGCTGATCTTCCAGTTAAGCTCAAATTAGCAGCTGTCCCTTTCAAATCTGCCCAATGGCTGACATGCATATGCTCATTAAGTTATCCCTGTGACCCCCAGGAAGGGGAGGGTGCTACATAGGCTACCTAGTGCTGCAGAGTAAACCAGCATAGCACATGTGTCTGGGAACACCTATTTAGTACCTTTCGTGGCTCTGTGGGTGGCTGGTCTCATGGGTGCTCTATCCTGGCATGCTCAAGTGGTCACAGGCCATAGCTGGGCCTTCAGTTTTCAGCAGGAGCAGCTGGGCTGGATGCGCATGGCACTCCTCCCTCTTTGAGCCAGTACTAGGCATTGGCAGTGGGACAGTCTTGGTAGAAACATAGGACTCCATTGCCTTATCAGTCTTACCATGTGGTATGGGCTTCTCACAGCATCAGCATTGGGGCTGACTCTAACATAACACCTCAAGAGACCCAAGCAGAAGCTTCAAGTCCCTCACAGCTTAGCCTTGCCGTTCCCCGATGTTACCGTCTTAGTCAAACAAATTCAGCAGTAGAGGAAGGAGCTAGCACCATCTCCCAGTGGTGACATGGAAAGTGTGAGATACACGCTTGAAAAATACAGGGGTCACAGTCCGTTCCTGTGTAACATTAGAAGCTTTCCCTCTCCTAGTCCACGCAGCCCCAACTGTTCCACGAGAGAACTAAACAAGATTGCTTCTACAGCCTGCACCTGCTGAAAGCCCTCCAGTGTTTGGCTCACTGTGAACAATGGCATATCTATCAAGCTATAGGGTCCTGAAAGCCAAATCGAATGAAAAGGGGAGCCTAAATTGCTAGCAATTCTTATGAGGTTGCTTTTAGACAGAGAATGTAAGAGATTACATGATTAAAGACTTTTCAAAAAGTCCACCCATGTTTGACAGCTGTTGAGCAAAAAAAAAGCAATGTAATTCTACTAAATTAAAAGTCTCTGTAGAAAAAGGACTGCGAAGATGGGGAATCTCCTCTCCCAGCAAAGATACCCTGTGAGCATTAGTTGTCTACTGTAAAACTCTGGGCATGTGCCGCCTTCTCTAGCCTAAGGTTTTGCTATTTTCTTTTTATTGCAGAGGCACCGCCAGCACAGAGAACATAATTTTATCATAGAAAATTAGAGCTGAAGGGAACCTCAAGGCCATCTCATCCAGAGCAGTGACAAGGGACAGAGGAGTACAGACTGTGTACACCCACAGTAACAGTCATCCCAAGATTAAATGATTTCCCAGCATCAAGCAAGGAGCCATTGAGAGGGCTGTGGCAGCACAGGGAGCGACGTGACTTTCAGCATAGCCTAGCAGAGGTTCCCAAATCCTGACACTCAAAAGTTCTTGGCAAACAGCTCTTGCCTCCATCTACTTCCTCCACTCCCACCTCCCCTTTCCCTCTCTCCTGCTCTCTTTCCTGCTTCCCCCCTTTCCTTTCCTCCTTTTCTTTCATTGTTTTCTTATTATATGTATCAGAAAAAACACTCCACCTTGCTTCCTTTGATCCTCACATTGAAGCAATGCTTCTTCCGAATCCACTGAAGAAAATGAAACGTGCGAGTTAATGATGTGACAAATAAGGCATGGCCAGTCTATAGAAAAGGGTCATAAATGTCAGTGGCGAAGTGGCTTCTAATAGGCTCTTCTTCAAGAACCTTACTTTTTTACCTTTAGTCGTCTCTGTTTTTAATAACTAATATTTGTTGAGTTCTTTCTTTGTAGAGTTCAGGATTTTTATTTACATTATTTTGAACACATAAACAGTGTTCAGAAGTGGGATGTGTGTGTGAGTGTGTGTGTGTATGTGTGTGCACGCGCACACAGATGTAAGGCCAGATGATAATGCCCAGTATCCTACTCTGTCATTCTGTCTTATTCCTTTGAGATGGGCCAGCAAGCCCTGTAAATGCTCTGGTCCACCTCCCACAGCTCTGGTATTACAGGGCACCCAGCCACACCCCACATTCTAAATATGAGGTGTTGTAATATGAACTCAGACACTAAAGCTTGGGAAGCAAGGGGTGTGTGTGTGTGTGTGTGTGTGTGTGTGTGTGTGTGTGTGTGTGTGTTTATTTGGTTTTTGTTTTAACCCCACCCCCAGCCATCTCTTTAGTTGATACCTTATTTTACTTATGCATGTGAATAACAAGGCTGGAAAATTTTGTAGTCTATTTCTGACGACTAAGCAGAAATAGAGATAAAACTATGGTTCCAGGATCATGAAGTCAGTTGGTGTTAGGAAATGAAAATCACTCAAAATATGTGAATCAAAACTTTAAATATCAGAATTTAAAATTTAATTTTATTTTATTTTTATGTATATATAATTTATTCATATTACACCCCAACTGTTATACCCACCCTCTTATCTTCCAATTCCTACCCTCCCTCCCTCTTCTGCCCTATTCCCCTCCCCTAGACCTCTGATGGAGGGCTCTCCAACCCCACTATCTGGCCACAGCCTATTAAGTCTCATTAGGATAGCCTGCATCCCCTTCCTCTGTGTGGCCACAGGCTGTCTTGCCAAGAGGCAGTGACCAAATCATGGGTACCAGAGTGCATGCCAGAGGATCAGCAGCAGTTCTCACACACACACACACACACACACGTGGAGAGTCAGCTGTCCATTGGCTACATCTGAACAGGGGATCTTGGTTCTCTGCATGCATTGTCCTTGGTTAGTGCATCAGTTTATAAAGGCCCCCTGTGTCCAGATCCTCAGGCCTTGAGGGTCTCTCTGTGGAGCTCCTGCACCTTTCCGGACCTTCCATCCCCCCACTCTTCCCTACAACTCTCAGCACTCCACCAAGAGTCCAGCTTTGAGTCCCAGTACATGCCCCAATCCCCCGCTGGGTGGAATCTCTCAGAGGAGGTTTATGTTGGGCTATGCATGTCTTTCTGGCTCTATGTTACCTCACTCAGGATGATCATTTCTAGTTCCATCCATTTGCCTACAAATTTCAAGATTTCCTTGTTTTTAATAGTTGAATAGTATTCCATTGTGTAAATGTACCACAGTTTCTTTATCCATTCTTTGGCTGATGGACATCTAGGTTGTTTCCAGATTCTGGCTATTACAAATAGAGCTGTTATGAACATAGTTAAGCAAATATCCTTGTTGTGTTATGGAGCATCTTTCTGGTATATGCACAGGGGTGTATAGCTAGGTCTTGAGGTAGGACTATTCCTAATATTCTGATTGATTTCCAAAGTGATTGTATATATGTAAACTCTGGTCACCTGAGAAGGTCATACCGTATACTGACATTTTCTGACTCCTGAAAATTGAGAATTTAATGCTAGAAATTTGTATGCCTCCTGAACTACATATTCATACTCAGAATTAACAGGCAATTGCTGCTGTTGCAAACAGTGCTTGCACTGCCTCCTGGGCTTCATGTATGAGGGGCTGCTTAGTTTTACTGACAGGAAATGAGGGACGTGGCTTGATAAAGCAGAAGACCTAGCTCTGAGACAGAGCCCTGCCACTTAGTACTGAGTGGCTTTGAAGGGGCCAATTTGCCTCTTTGAGCAATTGGTCAATTCTCTCTGTCTCTGTCTCTGTCTCTGTCTCTGTCTGTCTCTCTCTCTCTCTCTCTCTCTCTCTCTCTGTGTGTGTGTGTGTGTGTGTGTGTACATTTATTATATATATTCATATATGCAGAGATAGAGTTAAATAGTGATAAAGCTAATCCTAAACCCTAGGAGTAGAATAGTATTTTCTATCCATATTTTCTGGCTAAGAAGAAAAGAGTCTTCTTTGACTTGGCTTCTTTTCTTCTTCAAGGGGGTCCCTCACACAGTCCCTGGAAGCAAAGAAGAAAAGGTCTGGTTTCCCAGGACCCCCTTGGGCTTCTCAGCAGCCTCGGCCTCTTCTGTTGATTCTTGGCCCTGGCAGAGAAGCAGCATCTGCCACAGTGAGTTTCACAACTCCTTTGTCTGTGGCCAAAGTGCTTCATAGCATTCATCTCTGAAAATGATAAAACTTTAAACATGTTCCCTCTGAGAAATTTCATGATGTTGAGAGAGCTGAAGAAAAATAATTAGGATAATTACAGATGGCGTGTCCATAACATTCCTCAGACTCTTAGCCTTTGGGTCCATGTGGATAAAACGTTTGGTTTGCATAAAGGAGAAGGCAGAGCTCATTTGGCTTAAAAGATTTGCCTGGAATTGGCCCCTCTGTCCAAGCCATTCAATGGCCAAGGGAGCCTGAGAGCAGCTCAGAATCCAGCCTGGTGTCTCCATGCCAAGGGTCAAAGGTCTCAGAGGCCCCACTTGTTTCCAGCCTATGAAATGATCCACTCCCTTGCTCATGAATGTTGATGATATGGCCACATCATAAAGTAGCTGGATATACACCTAATCTCCACACACTGCATGTTAAGAGGCATCTATGCTGCCCACGTGTGATTACAGTCACCAACTTCTTTCCATGGACAAATTCACACTCCTAGATCCTGTCTCAGAAGATGCACCTCATACTCTTCCCTGACAACACTCTGATCACTAGGTCCCATGTCTGGTATCATTTCATATGCAATTATTACTCAAAACCAAAGAATATGATAATAATTTGACCAATTAAAAACATGAGTACTTTATGGCTAATATTTTGATTTTCCTGATAACATATGTGTACTTAAAAAACCATTGCTCCCAAAGAAATGAAACTAATGCCATGAATGTAGAGACTTGAACGTATCAGGGAGTCTGATATTTATTGACAAAACAAAGGCTTACCCAAAAGACTCCTTGTAAACAGCACATGGTATAACAGAAACTGAAAATGCAAAGGGTTAATATTGAAAATGTACAATGAACTCATATAACTCAAAAGCAAAAATAGAAATTACCTGATTTAGAAAGGGCCAAAGGACTTGAATAGACATTCTTTCAAAGAGCACATAGAAACGAAAGATGATTGACACTTCTAATCCTCAGAGAAATGCTAAGCAAAATACACAGAGGCTTCACCTCACCCCTGTGAGGACAGCCATTATCCCTACAGCAAATGGAAAATGTTTTTAATGTCTTGGACAAACTGAAGCTCTCCTTCACTAGTGGGAATGTCAAAATGGAGACACTGATGTGGGAAGTAGTAAATAGTGTCTCAAAAATCAGAATTAGCATGTAGCTGAGCAATGCTGTTAATGGGCCTTCAACCCAAGGAACTGAAGTAAATATGGCAGAAACATACTTGGTTCCTATATTTATCATATCATGACTCACAGCAGCCAAGAGATGGAAGCACCTTAAATATCGCAGGTGTATGGATAAGGATGTAGGTGCATATAATGGAATATTATTCAGCCACAAGAAAAGACACCCTGTCATATCTTACAATGGAGAGGAACTTAAGGATCAACGCTGAGCTAAATGAAAGAAGAATGAATACCATGATCCCACCCCTGCAGGATATCTAAAGTAGCCACACTGAGCTAGAAAAGGAGCACAGTAGTGAGTTTGCACACTGTATGCAAGGTTCTGGTTTTGAAAGAACAAACAAATAAGTCAAACTCATAACAGCAAAAAGTAGACTGTCAGTTTCTGGGGAGGGGATGATTGAGAAGTTGTTATCAATAGCTACAGAATTTCACTCGTGCAAGAAGGAAGAGTGCTGGGAAAGCAAGTGGGTTTTTTAAAATAAGTGTTAAAAAGAAAAATTAAATGTACAAGCTCAGGGATGCAAGATCAGGGATCATCACAGAAGAAGGGGCAGAAAGATTGTAAGCGCCAGGCAAAGTGTCTATCTGCAGTGACCTGGCAGGACAGTATAGTTGCACAAGTGCACAAGCCCCGTACAAGACCAAGCCAGCCGAAACGCCAGCATGAGATGGGGTGGGGCTCATGAAGACCCACCACTGGCTGAGAAACTATAACAACCGATGGCTGCTGAGGGGGAAAGAATCAGTTTTCTTCAGAGATGCAAGGCCTTATGGGGCTATCTGAGCTCCAGTAGATAGTTTTACACCCATGTGCATACAAACAGCACCAAATGGACTCAGTGAGTATTAAAGTCAATGAGAGGGAGGGAAGGAGGGGGGAGGAGGAGGGGAGAGAGAGAAAGAGAGAGAGAGGACATGAAAATGGGAGGGGAATGCCTTGGAAGGTATAGGAAGAGAATCAGAATAAATGGTGATCAAAATATATTATATACATCTATGAACATTAAATAAATATATTTTAAAGGTGTTTATTTAGAGGCTGAAGAAATGGCTTATCAGTTAAGCTACTGCTCTTGAGAAGACCCAGGTTTGATTTACAGCATTCACAGGGCATCTAACAACAATTTGCAACCCCAGTTCCAGGGGATTCAATGCCCTCTTCTGGACCCCCATGGGCACCAGACACACAAGTGCTAGAGAGATGTAAATGCAGGCACAGCCCTCGTATGCATAAAATAAAAATAGGCAAAACCTTTTTGAAATGTGTTAAAAGGGTAGATCTCCTGAACAAGCAGCTAAAATAAAACAATAAAAGAAATTAATTGAATAAATAAATGGATAAATGGGTGTCTGTTTCAGACCACCAGGTGCCACTCGGTGCTGTATGACATTAACCTCACCAGCTTCAAATAGTAAACCCTCCTATAGAGGGAAAAGACCTGAGGGAGATGGCTAAAAATTAATTGTAAACATTACTAAGTGAAAAACCGCTTATTCCCATAAATTGAACTAGTGTTTCTCCATCAGAAGGGAAGGGCAATTTATGATGATAAGTATCTCAATTGTAATCAGAAATAGAAGTAGTTGATCATAAAAGATATTCTCAAAGAAAAGCTTATGGGCCTGATCATTTCAAACAGTACCCAGCTTTCCCTAAAAGCCAGGTTTCAGAAGTATAGCATCTATCCTACTGATGTCACTAAGCAAAGAAGGATGGGTGGAATACACATAGAGCCCTAAAGGACAACCTTGGCAATTTTGTCCATTCTTAACCACTCAATAAGCCAAGAAAGACATCCTGACTCAATGGGACCACTTTTGTGTCAGTTGTATTTTCTGTATTTTCTGTATTTTCTTAGACTCGACGGTCTAAGTCACAACTTCAAATGACAAAATTAAACACCTCAGTGACCAAGTTCCCAAACTGTAGTTTACCTATCCTGAGTATCAGCAAGCCCAGGATGGTTCTTTACCACAATGGCTTTGCCATAGCACACAGTAGGGCAATAATAAGGTTGTACCTCCATAGAATAATATGGCCCTGCTCAATGTCTTAGCTGAACTGAAAAACTTGTTTGATATGACTTCCTTTGACCTGAGCAATACATAGAACTCTGCTCATACAAGAACACTGATAAAAAGATGGATCCGTCACAGTGCACAGGCACAGTCTGTGAGGCGGAAGATAGGTTTTCTTAAGTGAAGAGCTATTCAATGAATGTCATTGATTTCCTTGCTATGAGCACACTTTCAGAAACATAGTAGACACATTTGTGTCTTTCCATAAAGTCATAATTTACTGAATAATAGAAAATTCATAAGCTATGTCAGAGTTTGGGGGAAGCAGTGTGCCAGGTAGTCCCAGTTTCCCATGGGAGTCCACCCAAGGCAAATACAGGTTCTTTCACTTCAAATTTGCCTGGCAACACTAACTCTCAGAAGTTCAAGGAGTTCCAAAGAGACCTTCCTGAGAGACAGAGACAGAAGCAGGATGTTCAGATGGCATGTCCCTTGGGGCCTTTGTCATGGCATGGGTAGATGTCTTTTAATGGGGTCCAGGTGAAGGTTCCTTGATTGACAAGCTCTCTGGCCTGACTTTCCTGGTATGATTATAATATATCTGCATACTCATATGGCCCTTGATTTCTTTATATTCTTAGGAATATAAATTGCTTATTAGTTTGTGCCTCTTGTGAGCTGTTGGACAGAAGACACTGTTCATGTGTCCAGCACAGGGAGGGAGTTATCCTCTGCCCTTAGTGTAGGGTCAAATGTCATTTGGAAAACGGAATCTTTGAGGACCAAGTATAGCCTATAAAAGTTTTACACATACAGAAAAAAAAAAAAACTTATGGCAGGGCACAGCTTGATCTCAGTACTCCTGAATACAGTGGGTATGCTCTGGCTTCATTTCTATGGCAGCCTTGGGAAAGCAAATAACAGGTCATAAAGAGGGAAATTTAGTCTGTGTCCACATTTTTATCCCAAGATTGATATCTAGGAGCAGTGATTTCGAGGCTATGGAGACAGGAAAAACAATAGTCCATGAAGTCTAGCACTCTTTAACTGTGTCTGTTATAAAGTCTGCACTTGGAAAACATGGCGCTCTTTGTATTTTGAATCGAGTATTTTATGTGGCTGCTAATCAAAGCTTATTTCTATATTTTGTAGATATTCCTTAAAGAAAGAAAAGGCTTTCTTCATTTACTTAAAATATATTAATATTGTGGTTGTTTTTATAAACAGGCATCCTACATCATATTCACAAAAACAGCTGTTTAATTATGTAGCGGCACAGCACATTAATGATCCCCCTTCCATGGGAGTGTAGGCAGGTAGGCCATGGAAGAGTGAACTATTGGCTATGCCAAGGAAATGTTCTGTGTCTCTACCTTCTGACCTTGCAACCTGTAACTAATGTTATTTCTTTCTATTAACATGTACTTATCGGCCTTCCTAAGTTAATTGCCTAGTAATAGCAAGCTCCAAGAGCTGCTGAGGTAACAAGGAGGGACAACCCTGTATAGAGGTGGAGTTTATTTTTTATCTTTATGTAAAATCAACATCAGAATGGTGGCCTCAAAGGTCCTCACACCTAAGCAATTTGGGGAAAACAGGAAAGCAACATGACCCATTCCTCTCTTCCTGAAAGATGGTGGTGCCTCCTAAGACCACAGCAAGCACTGCCTGCACTAGAAGGGTGATCATGCGGTCATGCTTGCCTTAGCCTCCCAAGCAGTATTCTCCAGCCTGCTTTTCCACTGATAGCAATAGTATAAAAATGATAATGATAATATAAAAACCCATAATGAGAATAAGAACCACTAACATTTATTGAATACAGACTGCATACTTGGTACTAACTTTAAAACTATAGAAGATTTTACATACATGTCCTGTCGCTGTGGTGAAGTACCCCAACTGAGGAGGAAAGATTAATTTGGCACAGAGTTAAGAGGTGATGAGCCACCATGGCAGCGAAGTCACAGGATCTGAAGTGTGAGGCAGCTGGCCACACGGCATCCACAGTTGAGAAGCAGACAGTCAGAGAAGGGAGCAGAGAGTATCTGTACTCCAGAACCCCAGTGCAGGGAACAGTGCTGCCCACAGTGGGCACGTCTTCCTATCTCAGTCAACCTAATCAAGACAATACTTCTCAGGCATGCCCAGAGGCTCTTCTCCCTGCTAATTCTAGACCTCATCAAGTGTATAGTGCAGATTAACCATTATAATATATGATCATTTCTTCTAAAAGCTGGGTTACAGGTAGCACTGAAATACAGACACGGCACTGATTGTGATTCCCTGAAAGCAGGCAGGTTTGGCTATTCAGTTCACTGCAATGTTTCCTGTTAGGGTGCTAAGATTACAGTCACATTCCAGGAGCTTAATAATACTTTGCTAAATGCACAAATGAACACTGCTTGTCTAAGCTTTCTACATTGGCAGTTATACAATAATAATTGAAAGTTAAATATTTAGCAAACTCTAAGACATTTTAGAATGAAAAGTCCCTTTAAACTATTGCGTGACTTGGCAGGTTTATCCCAACCATTCTCACTTTTAATTATTCAATATCTATTAATTTTGATTTAAAAATGAGAGGCATTTCATTCATTTATTCACCCTTGAATTGATGTTTTTTTAAATTTTCAGTACTCACCACATGACTTGTGCAATGTAGACTCAAGAGATAAAAACTGAGCAAAGAATGATACTGATAAGCTGTAGACACACTTCTTCCCCAGAAGAGGAGGTGGGGAGGAAGACAGTATGCTCTGACATCCAAGGGTAAATGCGGTGCTTTGAAATACATGCTTCAGTCTTTAGACTTCCGCCAAGGGATCCCTAAGTATGGAGGAGAGTGGCTTTTCACCTCCTGGGTTCAGCTTGCGCATCTCTAAGAGGCCTCTGTAAGCATTTGGAACTCTTGAGAAGTGATGTTTTAATATAACCTTCATGGAATTGTCTGAGTTTCTAGGAATCAGAATCTGAGGCAATTGCTCTCTTGCTAGCAGATTACTGAGTGGTATAAACCCTAGGGAGTGTGCGGGAGAGCAAAGGCGGATGGACAGGTCAGGAGAGGCTGTACACATGAGGGGCTTCGCTGAGTCAGAAAAGACTGTGGTATCTGAGCTGGTTGCCTAGGTGAGCAGGGATCCTTTTAAAGGCCATTTAGGGATGGTTATGTTGTTGAACAGTCCACTGAAGAGGTGAATGGGGGTTTATTTAACAGTTTCCTCCACACTTATCAAAATTTGCTCTACCTGGAAATGCTTCTTCTACATGTAGGAAGGCAACGTGGAAACCACAAAGCAAGCCACGTCACCAGAGTGGGGAGGCAGGACTTTGTGTCCAGAGTTGTAGAAGGACCTTTGGGACCCTCAAAGGATCTGGAAACAGGTGCCACTCAGAGGCTCTGGGGCTACCTACACAGCATCTAATACAACCTGGCAGGAAAACTAACCTCAGAAAGATGTCCCATGTCCCACAACGGCTTTTCCCCTCAAATAGACTCCACTCAGTACCCTGGGAGATCTCGAGACCAGAGGGAAACTCAGCTTGATTAGAAGCTATTGAGGTATCCTAGAGGCAAGGTGGAGAACTCAAACGGCCCCCCTGGTGGGCAATGGGTCTGAGTGTGCAAGAGCAGATGAGAAATAAAAATATAGTGGACATTGACCTCTTACTGTGATACGAATGGAATGTAGAAGGTACATTCCTGCAGGGTGGTAAGATTTTTGTGATTAAGAGGACTTTAGGCCATGTGTTCAATTGTTCATATCTATCTTTTGCTCTCTAGGAGCAATAGTTCACAAGTAAAATTATGTTAAGTGATTAAATTCCAAGAAAGAGGAAATGCATTAAGGATTTAGATATTTTAGAAGGATCATTTAATTATGTTCAAAACTTCTGAAAGGTTTTCAATGGCTTCAGTGGTTGTCTCATTCCTACTCAGGAAGCATCAGGAGTCTAAGTGTAGACCAACTTCAAATACTATAAAAGGAAAGAGCCCTAAGACACAGTAGGAAATTCTTCAAGAAAAGCCATTTTAAAAGGTGTAACACACACACACACACACACACAGGTGTAACATGTGCATGCATACACACACACACACACACACACACACACTTTACGACATATCCAATGTTAGTGCATTTACCTAAGTCCCCAGCATCCTAGTAAACCAAAGGGATCACACAAATTCATTCTTAACATATTTAATTAGGTCTGGAGGCTAATCACGGGGTTACTTCTCTCCTCCCATCTGCCACTTTCTGTGTGTGTGTGTGTGTGTGTGTGTGTGTGTGTGTGTGTGTGTGTCTGTGTGTCTGTATGTCTGCGTGTCTCTATGTGTATGGTATAGGCAAAGCAATGTGTATAAATGAAGCTGTAGAATAAGGTTTGAAAATATAGTGAATTAACAGAGCCAACACTCTAATGTTTCTATTGGAAAAAAAAACTAAAGTGTCAAAAGCGTCCAGGTGAAATGCCTAGTCCTAAAATGCTTATAGCTCCAGCTGTTTTCCTTAGTGCTGATCGGACCAGGCATAGCATCATATTGGACAACATGCCAGAAGCAGCTTCACTTAAGGGCCCAGGCAATGAAGAGCCCCAAGACCAGGGTGAATCTAAGAGCTGTAGAAGCAAATGTGAGTGTTCAGATATTAGAGTCACATCAAGATGAATTTGGA
Organism: Acomys percivali; assembly: GCA_907169655.1. Lineage (NCBI taxonomy): Eukaryota > Metazoa > Chordata > Mammalia > Rodentia > Muridae > Acomys > Acomys percivali. The sequence continues at coordinate 24,153,950 of OU015742.1, read as the reverse complement.
CAACTCTCTACTTCTGCATTCAATGCGCATGTCTAAGGCCGTGGAGTTAGATACAGCCCTCATCACACAGGTGTTTCCTGGAGGTTGAAGAAGCCCCAGGAGGATTTGCTAGAGACAGTGACAAGTTCAGATAGACAGAAAGGGGAATAAACCCTTAAGGTACTTTCCAGCCTTAGCCCACGATTCACAGGGACCATGTATGAGAAGCATCAGATAGGCAAAATTACTTCCGTGGACTCCCTGGCAGATGACACTTCTGAGGTCTTAATGGAGCATTTCGAGATGGAGCTACCAACCCAACCAACTGGACTGTTTCTTCATTGAGAGATCAGGGCATGGCACAATATTTGCTAAGGTCCCTAAAGCTAATAACCCATAGACTTTCGTAAGTATTCTTGAGCAGGGTCTCTGACCACAAATTACCCATATGCCTCAGCTCAGCAAATGTATCACACGCACATTTGGTGGGCTGAAAGGACCTTTCAGAAAAGAAGTCTTCTGAGGAAGGTAACAAGAGTGAGTCCTGCCTGACCATGCAAGTGGGCAAAGGCAGGGCAGCCCAATTCTGAGTCACAGATAAGGCATACTGAGTCACATCATGGACTTTCTAATCCTTAAATGCTCACAGGGAATAAGGAGAGTCTAGGAGGAAGGGGGTGTAAACAGTGCACTTCCCATGCCTCAAGACAGAATGACGTTGGTTTTACACCGCTGAACTTGCCAGGGATATCTGTTCACATCTCTCTCACTCGACAATTCGTTTGCACTTGGAATTGTAAGATGTGTTCTCACTGATCATTCCGTTGAGTTTTACGTTGACGGGGGTGATTTGAGTCACCTTGCTTTTTGATGATCTGTTTAGAGAAAGCTGAAATCCTAGATGCTGGTTTGGTCCCTTTCTGATTGAATACTCATAAAAATTATGCCAACCGGGTAGTGGTTCCTGGGGAGTTCTGCTGTGCTTGCTCAGTTGGCTGTCTTTTGAAGTAGGAACCTTATAGCTCAATACAGTAGCCAGCATGAAGAACCAAAGAGACCCTAGAGGCATTCTCTCCATTGACTTCTCCTAAGTGCTAGGCATTTCCTGGGTCACTGGGTAGGTGAGGAAAAGTCTCCTCCATCGGACTTTAGTAAACAACCCAACTCACCTTGAAGGTTCTTAACTTATAAGCAAGGGACCAGCATCGAAGACCCCTACTTTGGGGACTAAGAGCATAACACAACTTTGTACAGTATATGTGTAGCATGCACACAGCTCAAGGTTTGATTCCTACCACATACAATAACTAAAAATTAAAATCTTAATTTCATCTAGCCTCGCTCCCACCCTCACTTGTTCTGCCAGCTCACTAACAAATGGGCTAAACTGCTTATTCCTGAGCAGCACCCTTACACCGTCCATGCCCTTTCTCCCTTGAATCCTTTCCCAAGCACTGGCTTTGCGGAGACAATAGCTTTAGTGTAACCATGATTTGATCATCGCCGTATCTTTCTGCTCTCAGCTCTCTGAGTGCTTTTGGGGCGGCTGAAATGTGCTGTGGGGTATGGAAGCAGAGATTTGGAGTAGAACGCATCCCTAACCCACACGGTGTGGCAGGCTGGCACTTCTTTTCCAATCACTTCCATGGCTTCATGCCTCCACTCCTTTAGTAACATACTTAGAGGTTCTGACCCCTCTATCATCCCATCCTAGTTTGCCTCTGACCTGGCACCCTAAGAGTTCTAGGCCAGATGAAATAGGAAACCAGTATATCTATAGGAAAGACCAGAAGCCTGGAAATGTGGGGTCTATGGGTTTTTTTTTTTTTTCTGACGGTGTTTCACTGTCATGTTGCTGGTCTTCAACTGATGGACTCAAAAAATGCTCCTGCATCAGCGTCCCAAGTGTCTGGGACTACAAGTGTATGCCCTATGGCCCGTTTCCCTTTTTGCTTTGCATCTAGAGGCTGGATCACAGTCAAATTATTCAAAATCTTTTTGTGGCCTGTTTCAGGAATACAATAAATACAGGAGAGAAATATTACACATTACTCTTTCATGACAAAGAAAAAAAAGCAGCCATGAATCTTCAGAGCTAAAAGTGAAACAGGCAATGAGTATAGTGTATGGTATGTTCCCCCTGTCCACAGGGCTCCAGTGAGCTCCCACCAGGGGATGCTTGAACCTGTGGGCAATACTGACCCTCACACCTATGTTATCTCCAACACCTATATACTGTAATAAAATTTAATTTATAAATTAGGCACAATACACCTTAATAGTAACAAATAATAAATGTGAACAATTGAAAGTGCCACAGTGAAAGTCACATGACTGTGGCCCTTTTCTTCCCATGGACATGACTGCATTGTACTCAGCCCTATTCTTATTGACCATAGCAACAAAAAACAGCAGAAAGTGAAATGGTTAAGGGAGCTTCCTGCACCCCTTCCTGTCTTGATATCAGAGTTCACTCACCTTTCCCCGCAAAGAATTCCTCATTCTCCAAAGGCTGTTTAAAAGTGAAGGTAAGAGTACCCGAGACAGCTTGTCTCAGTGTATAGAGATATCCTGTTGAACTCACAAAGTATTTTTCCTTCTGGAAGGAACCAACCAACTCATAGCAAAGAATTATCACACATGTATGCAGATTCCAGTAAACAACCATAGGTACCCCAGTCACTCCCAGTGGTGGCCCTAGGTTTACAGAGTTAACTTACAAGTAAGCTTTGTTCTGAATTCACCTTACTAGGATTTTGTTTGAATCTTAGTTTTTAGAAATTGGATAATTTTTTGTAGAAACCGTGTTCTTCTTTATGCCTATGTTTTGTAATAATTTAAAAATCAAGACATGAAAGTATAGATAGAACATCATGATATTCTATTCAGTTTCATCCTCATGTTAAAACTTCAGATGGCCAAAGATTAATTATCAAACATTAAAACTTAGCAGTGTATCAGCCTATTAACTTATCTGAACTCCTTATTTGCTTTTACTATTGCCTCCCATGTCCTACTAGCTCAGGACTTAATCTTGGATCCATCTTGCATTTGATGGTCATATGTCCATCATCTTCCCTAAACTTAGACTTTCATAACCACTATGCTTGTGGAAAATATTGGCCCCTTATTTTTTTTTTAGAATTTGTCTCAATTTGGCACTTCTGTCTCATGATTAAATGATGTTATCTATTTTTGTTCAAAATGCCAGGCACACAATATTGAGCCACTGCAGAGTACCAGATCATGAGGTATTTGGCATAAAGTATGTATTCTTAGCTATGTTAACTTTGATCACTTAAGTGCTATCTTTAGGTCTGTGTATTAAAAGTTACTATTCTTTCTTTTGGAACCAGGATTTGTGAATGCTGAAGTTCAAGCATGACAGCTCCAGGTCTGCCTGACCCCCTATAGGAATCACTGGGCACTCCTTGGTGGCTTGTATACAAGGGAGGCCACAGTGCACCATTTCTCCCCTGAATCTACATTTGCCAAAGATGGCAGGCAGTGCAAATACTGTCCTCTTTGCCACTGTCATTGGCACAGGGAAAAACAGTGACTTGAAGAAAAACAATTAGTCTAATGATAAGACTTGTGGGTCTTTAGTCTTGAACAAGTAGCTTCCTCTTCAGCAACCTGTTGATAGCATTTATCTTGAAAGAGGGGGTTCAGTCTAAGATCATAAATACAAAGTTCCCAGGTGAACCTAAACTCATAGTGGGTGCTTAATAAAAAGATCAACCATCCCAGGTGGGAGATGGAATATAGGTGCCTGCTCAATGTAACACTGGCCAATACATGTGCTCATGCCACCGACTTCATTCTGAATAACTCATTCATGTAAACAACAACAATAAAATGTCTCCATCGAGTGCTTACCATATAAAAAATGTTCATTATATAGTTACTACTTTCACAGAAACTCTGCTCCAGAGGAAAGAAACACCAAGAAACAAATGGGAAAAAACTAACATGTGAACTGCTTTTATAAAAGAAAAAATAGGAAAAGGCCCTCTGTATATAGAACAGTAGAAGACAAATCTTCAAGATATAACATTATTCATGAACTCCAGGTTGGCAAAACTACTGTAGATCAGTGTAGCTAGTACAGGGGACAGTAAAGGCAGACTCTAAGGCAAGACCTGAAAGAGCCTGGGCTGTTGCAGAAATGCAAGGTGAGTCAGCCTGGCTGCACGTGCCTTCAGTCCCAGACACTCTGGAGGCTGAGGTGGAGGAATCACTGAGCTCATGAGTTCCAGGCCAGCCTGTGCAGTAGATAGAGTGAGACCCTGTTTTTTAAGAGGAGGAGAAGGAGGAGGAGGAGGAGGAGGAGGAAGAGGAGGAGGAGGAGGAGGAGGAGGAGGAGGTAAAACATGGCCAGAGTGGCTAGAACACATAGCCTCTGTATATAATAGTCAAAACTATTCACAGTGTTCATTTTTCTCTTAGTCTGGGTTTTTGCTCGTTTTTTCATATTTTTCTAAGTTATTGATGGAGTGTCAGACACACAGACACAAGCACACTCACATACACACACACTTATGTTTGTGCTTTGACACATTTGCCTTTACCTTCATTCCTCTCATGGTTAAAAAAATTTTATAGTTTTTCTTCTTCACTGTGGACACATCAGAATATTATACTAGCTAAGTTCTGACAACAAGGAGATAATTATGCTATGGCCCACTTGGTAATTATACAGTTTTTTTTCCTCTGCCTAAAAATAATTCCCAAGTATGTGGTTAACAGTGCTACTTCAGCATAGAGAATTAAGTTGGGAAAACCAGATCATCCCACAGCTTAAATATGGTCACATTACATTAAAATACATTATACTTGGAAAACCCAAAAATACATTAGGCCTGACTCTCCAGTGCTCAGAGCATAGCAAAGCCGCATAAACAAACACAATGGAGAGTTCTTCGTCATCTAAACTGGAAAGGACATGCAGGGTTTCTGGGGCTCTGTGTGCAGACACAACTCCTCACGTCCCTTGATAGGTTCATGGCAACATGTGTCAGTGACAAGGTTTTGGTTGAACGGCACTGACCTGAGTGCTCATTTTGATGTACCAATCCTTTGCCTCAAAATCACTGTGGGTAGCCTGTGCCATGAGCTCGAAGAGCCCTTACAAAAGACGGGTTTTCTATGATTAGAACAAGCATTGGTTTGATATGGGAGTGGAGTAGAAGCTATGCCTCTCCCACCCTCAGACAGACTCAGGTTCAGGAAGAAGGTCAGTGTTAGAGGTTGACATCCCTCTGCCCTCCCCCTGCCCGCCCCCCCCCCCGGCAGTAGAAGCAGCACTCATTGATTGAAATCCTGACTCCACTTTGGAGTTAGAGTTTTTGAAGAGAGATGACCAAGCTAGGCTGAGAATATCAGAGTGGGCTCCGATCTGATATGTCTGCTGTGGACACCAAAGGAAGAAGCCTAAACACAGAGACCTCCCATCCCCACCACATATGAATGAGACCACATGGATGGAGATAGAGAAAACAGCACCCACAAGCCAAGGGGAGAGACCTGAGTAGACTCTTTGTTGAGGTGCCGCAGAAGGAACCCACCTTCCAGATGTTTTTGGTCGTGGGCTTCTGGCCTCTGTCATATAGTCTTGTCATTTAAGACACCTACTCTCCCTCTGTCAGCTCTACCAAATAAATGCAATATTTATGACTTGTGATAGAAGGAAATGTCTACTATCTAAACAATTAATAGGGAAAGTAGTCTCCTGTCCCAATTTAACCCCTTCCTGCCTTACACTCACCACGAAATCCTGTAACTTCTAACGTGGTGGTTCTCAGTTCTGCTTATATATCCTTAGAATTGCCTCGAATTTACAAAAATAAAAATAATTAAATACATCAGCATGGAATGTGGTATTTTTCAAAGCTATCCCAAAAAAACCTAATGTATAGATAGGTTTGGAAACACTTACATCCGTTGACAGCTGTGACCCTGAATTCAGAGTCCCAAGCTTAGCTGTGGCAGAGTCTCCCAGAATCTTGTTAGAAAGGTACACTCTTGGGCTCTGCAAAAAACCTGCCTAATCAGACACTTAAAGAGGAATCTAAGATCTGGTGTGCAAACAGGTACACTGCATTTCAAGACAGTATATGTGAAGCTGATGTTTTATGGATGATGGCCTCAATGGAAGCAAAGAAGACTTCCGTCCCTTTCCACCAGACTGTGTGTCTAACAGTTCATAGTCTACCTCAGTCTGGTCTGTGAGTATAAGGAACTTTGAAACTCAATAGTTAAATAAACAAATCAGAAGCAAAATCAGACCAAAAAAAAAAAAAAAATCCCCACAACTCTAAAATGCATGATAGACTTAGGTAGCCATTTCTCAAGAGAAGATGTCCAAATAGCTAAGAAACATAGAAGATGCTTACATCACTGATCATCGGGGAAATGTAACAGAAAACCCAAGTATGAACGGCTGTTACAAGACAGAAGATAACAGGCACTGGCAGTGATATGAAAAAGAAGGAGCCTCCGCACAGAGCTGGTGGGAATGGAAAACAGTGTGGGAAACGGCACAGAAACCCCTCTGAAGGTTAAAAATAGAACTTCCATACGATCTGGCAACCTCTCTACCGAGTGTGTGTCCAAAGGAAATGAAATCAGTATGTGGAAGGCCCCTCTGCACTTCCATGTTTACTGCAGCACTCTTCACAATGGCCAGGATATGGAAGCAGCAAGGCATTCACCAGCTGAACAGGCAGGGGAAATGGGGAACATATAAACTGTAGAAAAATGGGCCCCTAGGAAAAGGGACGAAACCCTGTCGTTCGTGGCATCGTGGCTGGACCTGGAGCTCATTAGGCTTTGTGAACTAGGTCAGGCACAATAAGATGAGTATCACATGATCTCACTCCTGTCTGGAATATTGAAAAGTCAGTCTCATGGAAGAGAATGGTGGTTTCCAGAGGCCGGGAGAGCAATGCGCAGGGCGGGAGGGAGGGCAAAAGCTGAGCAAAGGCTCCTAAGTTCCATGCAGGCAGGGATGAGAGCTCTGGAGTGCTGTGGCACCACAGAGGGACCGCGGATAATGGCAATGCGTGATTCAAATGCTAGAAGAGAGAGTACTGAGTATGTTTACCAAAAAGAAATGATAGATGTTTGAAGACACCGATATGTTTATCTTGTTTTGCACATTATGCAATATGTCTATATTTCAAATATCCTAGAATATCTCCATAGACATGGGCTTTATTATGCATCACTAAAATATATTTTTAAAATTTTTAAATGGAATTTGAAAGGCAGGTGTGGCGGCTCATTCCTGTCAGTCTAATACTGGGTAGGCTGAGGCAGAAAAGTCACTACAAGTTTAGAGACCGTTTGGAGTGCCTGGTGAGTTTCATACTGCCAGAGATGCAAACTGAGGCAATGTCTAGAAATCCTAAAACAAAAAACAAAAGGAAACGTCTCCTATGCCACCTCTAACTTCCCAAACTTTATCTAAAATAATAAAATTCTTTCCTCTCCTCAACTATTTCCAATTTCCCAATGCCTCATTCCTGTCCTGTTTTAGGCCATGCAGGGCCACCTGAGTGGAGCCCATGCCTCCTGCCTATAGCTACCAGGTTCACAGGCCTGTGGTTGAACCATATGTGCACTCATCCGATACACATGGCAATATTTTTCCTAGGCTCACATGAATATGAGCAGTCCAGCCATGGAAAGAATCAACGCATGTGTCTGCTGCGGCCAGTAATTTGCAGCAGGGTACAGGGAAGAACACAGCAGATTTTCTCAAATAAGAAGCATCTTTATATGAGGATGACAAAGCAGAGAAGGTTTATAATTAAAACACATCTGTGTCAATTAGCGGACCTGTTGTTCTTACTGAGACGGAAGCAATGTATGGTGACAACAGGGTCAGAATCCTGAGCCCTGGACATGGCTGATTTTTGAGTAGGCATTGCTCTAGACAAAACTAAAGGGAATATTGATAGGGATGATTTATTCATTGACTGACAGCCTCAGAGCTGGCATGTGTTTCCTGGGCTTAAGACCTAAGGTACACAGACAGGCAGAATGAGGGGGCACTAGGAGGTCAGGGTTTGGTGGAACTCCATGAAATTCATTGTTGTGTCCAGTGTGAATTAAAGTTCCATGGGCTCAAGCTGTTTGGAATACCAATGTCAAGGCTGGAGTTTGCATTTTCAACTGCATTCAGGACAAAATAAGAAAGGGTAGTGTGCTTTCATTTGCAGGTGAGATTCTTGCTGGATAGTAATATACACTATTCAGTTGAAGTTGCATCCTAGGCTCTAATAGGCTATAGGGTAAAGAATGTGGCCATGGTCTGGGCATCTTCAAATCCTTCACAATGTGCCAAGAATGGTCTTAGCTAGAACCAGCAGGAAGAGGGTTGTTGTTGGTTAAGCTATATGTCCTCTCTCTAGAACCTCTGATGACTTCTACTTCCAAGAGAGTCATGTTGTGCACAGACATGTACATAGGCACGCACAGAGAAACCTATAGGCCTGGCTTTATGAAAAATCTCAAGGCCTACCATCATTTGATACTTTTCCTTTTGTCCAAACTGCCGAATGATGCAAAAACAAGAGTTATTTCTCAGGAAATGCGCAACATATTTCAATCTCCAGTGCTAGTCTAGGAAAGAAAAGTGAGGAGTCACATGGCTGAACGTCAACACTGGTGTGAGATTTGAATACTTAGATGTGACAGTGAGCTGATTCATATTGGATTTTTGTATATTCCAAGTATTTAATGAGTTATTGATCTATGACAAACCAAGCTGACATTTGTAACTAATATACCATCAGTGTATCCAGTAAGAACAAGGTTCCGATGATGTCCTGTTGCCAACAGGCCATGGGTAGCTCTTGTGCAAACAGCTGTTGCAAAGGGAACATACACACATCGATAAGCATACACACTCATTCACACTGCGGAATCTGCACCGGAGAGGTTTTCTCACTCACCTCTGTACTCTTTGACTTCAAGTTATCAAACTCCTCTTTCCTTGAAATTTGAAGTGGGGGGATTTCAAGCCTTGTTTTAAATCCCACATGTCTTTATGTGTCTAAGACTTGAAGTACGCGTTTGTGTTATTCAGTTCTGCAACCTCTGCCCATCCCAAAGTTGTCCACACTGAAGCTCTGCAAGCCTCTTGAGCAGGATGTGTTGTTCAGGCCCTCTGGGATGTGATACCTCACAGATTTCCTGAGGTAGAATGTGTCTGAGCAGCATGCTGTGAGATTTTCTCTCAGTGACTGCAAGTCTCAAACATGTTTACATATAAGGATTAGAAAAATGACAGTGGCACGGGCATTTGTCAATTGTGGTGTCTCTAGTTGGTAAAAGCATCAGGTGGTAACTCTTGTGGCCACAGATATAGGGAAAGAACTGGGGATGTGGTGAGGGTCTGACATCAATCCTCTGGGAACTTCTTGGAAGCCAAGCACCTTTCCTCAACAGCACTGCCATGTAGCTCATTCCCATTTTGTAGACTAGGACCTGAGGTTGTCAGAGTTCATGTTCTCTCGCTGTGTCATAGAGATAGTGACGTCGCTGGTGTCTGAGCCTCTGTTCTGTGGCCTGGATGCACATATCACAGACAGAGTGCTTGTGACTACACTTTCCTCAGAGGTTAAAGCCAAGGGTTAAAGTCAGTGGGAGCACAATGCATGGAAATGGCTACGTTCATCATCAGAGTCATTGTTTGCATCCTTAAAAAAGTTATCAGCATCATCCTGCATGTCCTTCCCATGTGATGACATTCTTGGCACCTTTTAGTAAGCTGCTGTAGAATGACTGGGTTGGAAAAGCACGTAGTCCCTTCTTACTGTCCCTTGAGGCTGGTGCCAGGATTTAAAGACCATCTGAGAATATGTCAGCTACATTTGTCTTGTCCAGAAAATGCAAAAGCAATGAATATCCTTAAACTTGTAAGTACCTAGGGACCAGGACACAGGAACATGGGCCTCTTGCCCCTCACTGGGGGCAGGAAATTACCAGAATACCACTTCTGTGACACTGTGGTCCTGGAATGCCCTGTGCTCAGCCATTATCCAAATCTTCTAAAAAACCCACACTGCTTTAATTCCTCTCTGAACTCCCACAGAAATCTCTGGGAATACCTAGGAGACTTCTACCAGTGGCCACGGTTCTCACTTGCCCATTACCTCTTTTATTTTCCCACTAGCACAGGGTAATATTTTCCCCGTTAGTTTATTATTCATCAAATGCCACGCTTTACCTTATTTTTTGGTTTGTCTTTATTTTCATACAGTAACCCAGTGAACCATATTTAACAGAATTTTAGTCCCTGAAACCACATAATCCCAATTGTTTGATTTTTTTTTCACCTGTCCTTTCATCTGTTTCAAACTCTCTCTCTTGCTATAACAAGGAGGCTCTGGTTATTTGAAGTTAATTCTAATTGATTTAAATTCTTCACTGATCAAAACATCCAAGTGTTTCATCTCAATCTCACCATTTTAAGTTAGGTAAACCTTGCAGCATGTTCAACATACGTCTTACTTACTTCTGTGTTGCTGAAAGCAATTTAAGAAAGAAAAAAATAGTCAGATAGTAGTGGAGTATGCCTTTAATCCCAGCACTCAGGAGGCAGAGGCAGAAAGCTCTCTGAGTAAGAGGTGAGCCAGATCTACAGAGTAGTTCCAGGATAGCCAAGACTACACAAGGAAACCCTGTATACAAAATACACACACACACATACACACACACATACACACACACACACACACACACACACACACTGAGAGAGAGAGAGAGAGAGAGAGAGAGAGAGAGAGAGAGAGAGAGAGAGAAGTCCATGCTGCCATAGATGTCAAGGTGATTGGGATCTTGGCACACCTAGTGACATTGCAGCCACAGTCAGAAAAAGGAAAGTAATGAATTCTGGCGCTCATCTTGCCTTCTCCTTTTTCTGCAGTTCAGGATCCCACCCCAAGGAATAGTGCCATGCGCAGTGTGTGGGTTTTTCCAGCTCAGATAATCTCCCACAGGCTGTCTAAAAGCTAACCTCACCTAAGTAACCCCTTGAGATATGCCTAGAAGCTCATCAGCTAGGTGATGCCAGATCTCATCAAGTCGACAATTGAAATTGCCCACCACAAGATAAAACACCATCCCACTATGGGCTAGCTGAGAAACAGTCACGTTTTCTGGAGAATATTCTTATGCCAAAAGTCTTGAATCCCATTCTCAGGAAATGCTTCCCTAAGTCACTAAGCCCAGAGCATCATTAACTCTCTGCATCTCGGTGGTCACATCAATAAAACAGAAGCTCTGTTCTGGGTATGATCCTTAGAGTCCTTCAATATTGTCTGCTCTCACAGAAAGCACTGGGTACTTAACACACGGCTATTAGAAACCATCTCATTTTTCATTTTTCCTCAAAATGACTGCTGCTCATTATTATAATATTGATGTATTGAGATCCCATTAGTATTATAATTTTATAATCTGTAAACCTTAATATTTGAGCACTGGTCCTCAGGGAGGGGGAATGGTCAGGAAACAGTGGAGAGAAACAGTTTTAGAAAATTGTCTGCTCTGAGAGAGGTCAGGAAATGAGAGGCAGCCAGTGTGGGCTTAGTTGTTAATATGAGACAAAATGAGCAAATTCTCCAACACAGGAACAGAATCTTATCCATGCTCTTTACAACGGCTACAAAACCTCTAGCAATAAAAATAAAATTCCCTTAAGGCTTCTCCAGAGCATGGTTACTAACACCTCCCAACCAGGGACACTTCCTGAGAGGGGAATAAAAAGTTTTCTTATATAAATGTGCCCTAAAAAAATGTAAGTGCACTAAATTATAAATCTGTATTACCTTGGGACCCCATTCCTGTCTGTATTTCACCTACTGTTTTTCCTTTATTCCATTTTGTTTGGGGGGAATGGCTAATCCACATATATGAAACAGGAAGGCATAAGACACAGGCATCTCTTTGTTGCTAATATAAGTGGACACCCATGCTGCTCTTCCCACATAAGCCTTCCTACGCACACGGCCGCTCTGTCAGTGCAGTATCTATGTCTAGTGTCAGAGTTTGCACAACACATGTTTGCACGGCTACCATGAACTAGAGATACATTGCATTTCTAGATGGTATAGTCTTCTAGACACTGTGAAAACTAACTACCACCTTCCAAGTAGTAGTTATAAAAAATACTTTTTGTATCAGTCAGTAAACTTACATTTAGAATGGCTATGAAGGGAACGCTGGTTTAAGGGAAGTGACTGAGCATAGAAGAGATAGATCCTGAGGTAGAGAAATCTCTAAATTGCTTTTTTAAGTCCCAATTATCTATCCAAATTATTGAGCACTATGTGCCTGGCCCAGTGACTATGAGCAGAGAATGTCCTTATTGATTTTTCAAAGTATTTTTATTCAATTTTTTCTTTCATTCAATATTGTCCAATGAGAACTAATATTCCTCTGGGAAACTAACCCTCTTTAAATAATAGGATTTAGGTAAAAGACACATAGTTATTGCACTCCTACTGTGTGCCAAATTCTGTGCCAGCTGTTCACCTTATTCTATCTCAGTTAAACCTTCAACAGCCTCAAAGCCTAATACTGTCTCCATTCTATACACGAGGAAATCAAAGCTCATCAAATTAAAATCCTCAATCAACTCTGACAGGATTGGGGCTTGAACATTTAATTTGTTGCCTCCATTTCTGTCTGGACACCGCCACTTACTGTCTCCTTTGCTGCAGTATTTTCCAACTGATGAAAATGAAGCTGAGATGCCGAGTGCACGGGCCCACCTGCCGATGCCTGCATCTGGTGCTCTGCGTTAGACCTCTCACCGGGGACTCTAGGTTGTCTCAGGTTAACCGGAAAAAATAATCATGGTGCCATTGTTAGAAAACTAACCATGCTCTTACCAGTCACGCAGCATTCAGTGCTCCTCCAAAGGTGAAACTCGAATATATACCAAAAAAACAGGACATGGAAGTTTTTACAGCTTTGTTCCCAATTGCCAGTGCTTGGAAGCATCTAAAATGTTCTCTAGTAGGTGAATGGAAAACAATAGAAGAATTATAAATGTATGAAGTTAGTGGAACAGCCAGTCTGAAAGGCCACACACTTTATGATTCCACATATAAACATTTTGTAAAAGGAAAAACTATGAAGACAGAAGAAAAAAAATCCCTCATTTTCAGTGCTAAGTTGGAGAATGAACAACATGACAGTATTGAGGTAGTTAGGGCTTTGAAGCCGTTCTGTATAATACTCTAATGGCAGATACATAGCACCACGAATCTGTGCAAACCCATAGAATATAGAGTACCACCCAGCAGTCACATCAGTGTAAGTGCACTTGTGTGTGTGATTAAAGACAACAGAGAAAGTCTGAACGTGGCTCCAGTGGGAGTTAATTTATTATGAAAAACAATTTAAACAATTTTAACTTACTATACTTGCAACAAAGTCATTATTATTAATAACATTAAGAGTACAAAAATCACCTTTCAAGTTTTCATGTAATTTAAAGACACATACTCTATTGAAGTTCTCCAAAGAATTGAGTGTGTGTGAGTATATGGGCTTGTATGTGTGTTAGTCTATATGAGTGCATTTGTGTGTGTGCTGTAATGTGAATTTGTGTGAGTGTGCTGTAGTGTGTGTGTGAGTGGTGTGTGTGTTATATCTGAGTGTAGGATGTGTGTGTCATATGTGACTGTGCTATAATATGTGTGTATGTGGTATATATGAGGGTGATGTACTGTAGGTGTGTGTGAGGGTGTTGCAATATTTGAGCATGGTATAGTATGGGACTTTGCTGTTGTGTGTGTGTGGGTGTATGTCAATGTCAGTGTGGTGTAGAGTGAGTGTGTATGTGAGTATGGTATAGTGTGTGTATGTGTATAATGTGTGTGCTATAGTGTAAGAATGGTATAGTATGTGACTTTGCTGTAGTGTATGTGTGATGTATGTCAGTGTGTTGTAGAGTGTGTGTGTGTGTGTGAATGTTATACAGTGTGTGTGTGTATAACGTGTATGCTGTAGTGTGCATGTGAGTGTGCACCATGGGTGCACAGGGGCCAGAGAAAAACACTTTCCACCTTATTTCTTTGAGTCAGGATCTCTCCCTGACCCTGAAACGAGGTCAGTGGCCAGCAAGCTCCAATGATGCTCCTGTTTCCCTGCGTCTCCATAGCACTGGCTTACAGGTGTGAATGTGGCCTCACCCAGCCATTTACATGAGTACTGAGCATTTGAACCAGGTCCTCATGTCGACACAGATTGCTTTCACCAACTGAGTCATCTCCCCAGCCCAAGCATGTCTACACTCTAGAGCAAATTATTACTCCTGTGTTTAGGTTTACTGTAGCTATCTCATTAACTTCAGATCACTGTAATGTATGACATAGTGGAATTGCATCCTTACAGGCGATACATTTATTTTATAATACTTTGGAGATATTTTTGTATAATCAATAAATATATTTATAGGACATTAAGTATAATTTTGCTATTTAAATACAACAGATTACATTTATTTATTTGACTTTATGACTGACTATAACTATTACGTATGTCATATATCAGTAACAGAACACATTTTGGTCAGATATACGAACTTCTGTGTATGTCAGTGTTCTGGTAGGAAATGAGAAAGGGCACCATTATGTAGTAATCCATTTTGTGACAGTTCCCAGAAAGTCCTGCAGAGAAAAATAAAATGCATGTGAGAGATGGTTTCTTTCCTTTGAATTTGCACTGACATAAAAGGAAGTGTAAAATCAGTAGAATTAATTAGACAATTCTCATCCACAGATTAGTACTGACATATACATGCGTGTACAAATACATGACACTCAGCTCCCTGAAATAGCCAAGTCAATAATAGAGATCAAAGTGATATTCCAAATGATGGTCTACTTTTTTATCTTTTCAAGACAAAGGGAAATGTGAAGGTTTTGTGTGTGTGTGTGTGTGTGTGTCTGTCTGTCTGTCTGTCTGTATGTGGGGGGGTATGGATGTATATACATGTGAGTATATATGCATGTCTGTGTATGTGTATGTGTATTTGAATCAAATATTGGGTTATTTTAGAAATTCTCCTAATAATAGAATTAATTAATCTTACATATATATACATACACATCATATCATACATGTGCATACAGACATTATACATATACTTATGCATAAACATGCACACATGAATACAACACATACACACATGCATCCTCAGTTAACACTGATTTTGAAAAATGACTGTATATACGATATCACCTCACTATAGCTTATTATCATTTCAGTAGAGTGTGCATTCTTCCATACACACAAAATTAACATTCAATATAATTTTAAAAGGTCTAAAAATACATGTCACCGGTGCAAACAGTGAGTTTTTCTGATAACTTCATTGAGTGTAAATGATAATTAATTATTTTAATTTGCATTTTGATTATTACTATGCTTAGTATCTCTTCACAGGTCAGTTAGTTGAAATTGCCCACTCAGCAACATTTGTCCATTTTACTATTGTCATTCTATAGTTTTTTTTAACTAAAATGTTCTGAATATATTAAAAATATCAATCCTTTCACATGCAAGACCATAAATTCATGTCACTACCTCATATAACACTTAACTCAAAATGGATCACAGACTGACATGTAAGAGTCATGTGCTTATATTAGAAACACAGGAGCAAAGCTTCATAATCTTGAGTCAGATGATGGCTTCTTAAATATGACGTCAGAAATATTGCCAACACTCTAACTATGGTGCTGCGCCCCTGTAATCTCATCATTTGGGAGGTGCCGGCAGAAGGGGCAGGAATAATTTAAGACTAGCCTCAGTAATGTAGCAAGTCTGAGGCCATCCTCAGATATATGAGATCCTGTCTAAAAAAATACAGTAACAAATAAAGAACAGATAACAACCTACAAACTGGATAAATAACTTCAAATGAAGAGTTTGGAGCTTCAAAGACATCATCAATAAAATACAAAGAATTGCTTCCATTGTACAGCGGTTTGGACTAAGATCACATAGAGGATGAAGTCTTCAGATCCTGGCTTGCCCACATCCTGGCCATTGGGTTGGAGGGCAGGTCTGTACCCTCTTTTATTAATGAGCTAAAGCTTTGTTAAGGCTGTGAGGAATCAGACAGAGCAAATGTAGCAGGTAAATAGTTTGGTCTTACTTAGAAATAAATGTTTATTTCATTTACATAAATTTTAAAGCATATTACATATAGAGATTTTAATTTTTTAAAGTTAAACTACAGACACATGGTTCAAAAAACTCAGGATACTGCAAAGAAAGGCACACTAAAAGATATAATTCCCATCTCTCACCATTCCTCTCCCAAGTTTGTCGTTTTATTGGTTCTTTGTATCCGTCTAACATCCCTTAATACCTTTACAAATAAATATAAATACATAGTTTATTCCTGTCGCCCTCTATTATGTAAAATAATCATGCAGCTGAGTTATGATTTGTATATTTAGTTTCTGAATAAAGAAGAATGAAGATACTTCAAAAGAAAAGGAAAAAAGAAGAAAAGGAGGGAAGGAGAAAAGAGAGGGAGATGAAGTAAAGAAGTAGAGAAGGAAAGAAAAAGGGAAAGTGGTGAAAAGAAAATCTAAAATGATTGGAAAAGATATTTGCCAACCATGCAAATGTGCATTCATAATATATAAAGAGCTCGTAAGAATCAACAACAAAACACAAATGCCCTAATCATAAAATAAGTAATAAAATAGGAATGTTTTCAAAGAAGGTATCTAAAAAGACAATAAGCATGTAAAACATGGAAAATGCAATATCATTTTACACACAATACAATGTCCTAATCAGACAAAAGAAAGTATTGTTGAAGTTATGGCACAATTAGCACATTCATGTATTTGACAAGTTCTTCAAAAATGTGCACATAAATATCACTATAGGACTCCACTGATGTAGACTGGGGGGTTGGTGAAGTGCTGGGTTCCCAACATGAGGACCTGAGTTTGGATCTCCAGCAAGCACATGGAAACACATGCCTGTAACCCCAGTGCTGGGGTCAGGGTGAAACAGGCAAATCCTGAGGGCTTGCTGGCCAGGCAGCCTAGCCTGGCCAAAACATCAAGCTCCAAGTTCAATGAGAGATCCAGTCTCAAAAAATAAGGTGAAGAGAGATAGAGGATGATCTACATCAGTCTCTGCCCAGCCCCCACATTCCAGTAATAAGTATATATCCAAGAAAACATAAAAACATCTATCCATGCAGAAACCTGAATACAAACATTGATAGTAACATTATTTCTAATAGCAAAAAAGAAATTAGCCAGATGCCCAATACCATGTGAAGGGATAAGTTAAATATGGTATGTCCATTCAAAGCAATTTTATTTAACCATTAAAAAAATGAAGTACTGATACACGCCACAATATGGATGAACTTTGAAAACACTATGCTAAGTGACAGTAGCCAGTCATAGAGAGACCGCATGTAAGGTCCAATGTCCTTGAAATGTTCCAACAGGATGAAGCTATAGAGGCAGAGATTAGATTGGTCATTGCCAGTAGCAAAGGGGAAGATGAGTGATATCTGATCGCTGACGCACACTGACTTTCTGTTTGTGATGATGAAAACACGTTGAGATTAGGTTGCTTTGACAGACACTCAGCTCTAATATACAAAAAAAAAAAAAAAAAAAAAAAAAAAATTGACTTGTAGGGTTTTAAAGTGTGTGAATTTGAGGGTGAACGTATTATTCCTTGATAGGACACTGGACTTGTAGGAATAAAGCCCTGGGTTGATCTGCAGCTTTTGAAAAACAGTGAAGCACTAATTTTTTGATGAATGAATTATTGCTTAGTACAGCTACTGTTGTAAATCATGCATTTGAATCTTTAGTTTTTACTGTGAGTGGTTTCTAGTTTCCACGCTAACATCTGTTTTGCACTGTACATATATTTTTATTGAAAGATGGGGTGGGGCAAGACAGGGTTTCTCTGTGTAGCCCTGGCTGTCCTGGAACTCCCTCTGTAGACCAGGCTGGCCTCAGACTCAGAGCTCCGTCTGCCTCTGCCTCCTAAGTGCTGGGATTACAGACATGTGCCACGACACCTGACTAAATTTTTATATTTTATAGTAAAAGAAAAAAAATACTTGCCTTTTTCATTATAATTTTTGCTTTCATGTCTCATTTAGAAGAGCTTTTGCTTCTTTAGGTATGTGGAAATACTCATTTTTTTTTCATTTTCTTATAGTACCTCTTTAAATGTTAGCTGATTGTGCCGTTAGAATTTTTTGAATGATCAAATGTGAGATACAATATTAGCATTTGTGCCACCCTCAGCGGATAAACAGTTTATCAACATGGTGATTCAATAATTATTTTTCCTTGTTGCTTGAAATGCTAGCATAGTCGTGGTTTTCATTTGTACCATGTGCTATTTAACAGAACACATGTATCTCTCTTCGCATTCTAGTCTGTCCCCCTGTTTTTAATGTTCCTCCCTAAGTCACTTAGCACTCTTTTAACTGTGGTAGCTCTAAGGCATATATAATTACAGCCAAGAATTACTTTTCTCCCCAAAATTCTTTTAAAGTAGTTCTGTAGTACAGTTTGAAAGTTTTCAAAGCAGCTTTTTATATCGTCACAAAAGATCATCGTATCATAATGACAGTGACACTGAACGTTGAGACTTGGAGGTTGTAAAAGGCTTTATTGCACTGATACTTTATACACAGGAAAAAAATGAGGGTCTTTGTGTAGTCAACTCTCTTTTTTGTTCTTCTGAAGAACATCATCACAGTCTTCATATGTATCATCACAGTTCTGAGCTTATCCTCACATACCTTATGTTTGATTTACTCTTCAATAACTCTTAAAAAGGGGGGAGTTATTTTGTCAATTATATGTTACTACAATACTTGTGTTTATCAGATGTGTAAAAAACAAAAAGAGCAATTTTCAAGGCTGGAGAGATGGTTCAGTGGTTAAAAAGATGAGACTGCTCTTTCAGAGGACCAGAGTTCAGTCTCCAGCATCTACATCAGGCAGCTCACAACTGCCTGTATTCCCAGCTCCAGGGGATCTGATCTCCTCTTCTGGTCTCCCTGGGCACATATATTCACTCACATGTACACATGAAGAGACACTCACGCATATATTTAATGAAAACAATTTAAAAGAAAGACAATAATCTTCATATTATTTTATGAACTCTAATACCTCTAGACCCACTTGTCCTTTCAAAAGCATTACAATGTTTGCTACTTTTCATAATTATATTTTTCTTCCCTTATTACATTAGCCAGCACCTCAAAATCTAATTAAATAATAACAGCAACTGATTGCTAATATCTAAAGTTTTTTTTTCTATTTAAAAGGAGCCGTTCTGTTCAATTTTGAGGTGAAAAGGTTACATGTGGCAAGTCATTCTACTCTAGTTTTCTTTTATAGAAAGAACCCAGATGCATTTAAAGCCACCATGTTAGTAGAGGGATGCTCACACTCTTAGTAATCTCTGCGTTATCATTAAAGCCTCCCATTCGATGGGAGTGTACTTGGACAAGCTTCTGAGGTCAGTGATAAGAACCAGGCCCTTGCTGACTATCACTCACTATTGAGGATGGTGAGGAACCTATGGGAGACAGCATAAGAGGGGACCACAAAGCAGTAGTAGTCAGGAAAGACAACAGAAGTCTGCCCTGTATGTAGGTGCGTAGTATGTGGGGAAGGAAAGTGGCAAGTGCCATGTATACTGTTTAACAAAATACCCCAAGACCTCTGACATGGTCACAGATTGAACACCGGTCTTTACTAATCTGTCCTCTTAATATAAGGTTTTAGAGTTTTCTCTCTCTTTGTTCCCAATCACAATAGCCAAGTGAAAATGTCCTGGCAGGATTAAAGGTGTCATTGTTAGATCCCAAACACCCTACTAATGAATATCCAAAGCCCATTCCCTTGATATTTACCCTAATTTAAAAAGCAGGATTGAATAACATACAAGCGATTTTTTTAAGATTTCATAACTTCCTTGGCAGAGGGCTCTAAATTTTGAATCTTCCTGAGTATGTTGCACAGCACTTCCCATACCCCACACACGCAGAGGCTCCCTGGCTGCCCTGCCTCTACAGTGCAGTCTTATCGTGGACCAGCCTGCCTGGAAGTCCTGTTATTCCTTCTCACAAGACTTGAGCCAGCTCAAGAGAGAGACATGAGGAAGTGCTTGAGCCAGGACCAAAGCCTGTGTGCTGCTGTGACAAAAACGGCTTCCCACTCAGGTCTGCCAGCAGGCTTCAGAAGCTACTGCAGAGCTACACTCTTGAGTCTTCCCCCACAGCGGAGCCTCAGAGTCCTCTCCTGACCCATCAGTTCCTGGGCACCTGGGGAGGACTTTCTGAGCAAAGACTGCTGTGGGGTTCTGCCTGCCTCTTAGCAACTTGGGGGAATATCAAAGGAAGAAAAGTGGAGGAAAAACTCAGGAGGCCAGATGCCAAATCAGTCCCTGCTGCAACCACCCCATTCCACTGCTAACGTGAATCTTGAGAGCTCCTCGGCATATGAAATTTTTTTTTTTTACAAGCCAAACGCTGCCTTCCCAACACTCCACTAAATAGTGAAAGTATAGATTTGTCCTGTCTCTGCTGGTGAAGTGCTCAGTCATACACAGTGCTAAATTATAGTTCTAATGAAACCAGTTTAAAGTGCAAGGAAAGGATTTCTGTAGGTTATCCCTGCCTCTCAGTTCCTCTTAATTTAACCATAAACTAAACCGATTCATAAAGTGTTTATGGGAGGCTAATAAAGTGACGTTTTTAGTGTGAAAGTTGCTTATATAATTAAGCATACACTCTATGACATCCTGTGTAATTTGAAGAGGTTTCTATGAAATTAACAAATACTTATATCTCTTTTATTTCCTTCCATTAATGCTAAATAGTAAAACAAAAGAAGAGAGAAAGTAAACCCTCCTGTCGGTGTCAGCATCTACAGTTCAGAAATTGAAACTACAGATGCTGCTAAAGATTCATCTTTTTTTTTTTTTTTCCTTAGAAATGTGTCAACAAATTTGGTTAGATTCCTCATTTGTCTTCCTTTTCTCTCTGCTCCTTGACCCCCATACCCCTGCATTCGAAGAACGCTGTGCAAATTGTTCGGAAAAGGCCTACAGGGTGCAGAGGAGGGAAGTCAGGTCCTGTGACATTCTTGGAGTCTCAGCCACTCATAAGGCTGAGGCAGGAGAGTACCTGAGAACAAACTTGGGCAGTATAACTTAGCCCTGTCTCAAGAAGCAAAATTAAATTAAACAGCCATTCTTACAATTCTCGTAATTTCTATACCATTAGTTTCCCTAACTACCTGCAGCTTCCAAGCTCGACCTGGCTGTTAAGTAATCCCCCAGCATTCATGGTACTGGTGTCTACTTTATCATCCTGAAGTAAGCCACTCTGTGCTGTTCCACCCTCACGTTTCAAGGAAGTAAAACAGAGAGCTGCAGATTGCCCAAGAAAAGTCAAGAGAATCCACTGAACAGTATTTTTTTTTTCCAGATTCCCTGAGGTCTTTGAAGCAAGCGCTAATGATCATGGCCTAAGGTTTCTTAATTCTACATGAGTGATAATGGTTAAGCAAATTAATTGTAGCCACATTTTTTCCTCAATTACACCATATTAGGGGACCAGAGTCCCCGAAGCCTTTCTAGACTAATGGATTTGGACAGTTTCACAGAAAGTTTTAAAAAGTTTCCAGCGGCATTCTTCGTGTCAAGCTGAAAGCATGTCACTGAGCTGTCAGCTCCACAAGATACTGGAGAAAATGCAGTGGGCCATCAGGTCTCCTTTTCCTGTGTATAATTCGGGAGTGAGGATGGAAACTAAGGCTGTAGCTCTCCTCATAAGTCTTCTGTGTGGTGACTGAGTCCAGGTATGTATAGGAGGACAAGTCGTGCAGGCCTTCTCAGCACTCCAAGCACACAGACGGTGGATTGGCTCACTTGCATGAGTGCATGGTGACTCAATGTCTTTACTTTCTGTCTGTACTTGACCTATTGAGATCTTATTATTCCTCTGCAAGGTAGAAGTTTTCCTAATCAATTAGCTGTACTTCAACTACTACTATGACCACCACTACCTCTACCACTAATACTAATGATTTATATCCTCATATATTTATATATTATTATTATTTATTATCATTGTCATTATTATCTTCATGTCTTGCTCGCTATCTACTCATGGTCACTATGCTAGCACTTTAAGGTCTACTTTAAACAAAACTCAGTTTTTCTCCTCTACAGATATGGTCCCTTTTCTGTGTCTCTCTCACTCATAATAACTCAACTTTTCTTAAATCCAGCCCGACCGGGGCCCTCGGGGACAGCTCCCAGGCTGCCCTCCCTGATGTCCAAGCACCCGATGCCTGGGTGTGACTTCTAGTAGATGTCCCTACTTTGCTCAGGCTCCACTTCCACTGAAGCTGTTGTCCTTTCCTGAATGGCCACCCGGTGCCCTTCCCCCTCAACTCTCACCACTCACAGTGCTGCCCTCAGTCTTGAGTTCTGTCTGAGCAGCATTTGGATAACGCTTCCTTCAAAACTCTGACATCCCAAGATCAATCTGGTCATTTATGCCCTCAAAAATAGGTCTGTCTTCTAAGCACCCAGAAACACATTCGAAGGCCAGCACATGGCAATCCAGATGCTCCGTGTAGTGATGGTACTCTTGTTTTCTCGGTCACATCTCACACTACCTGCCTCATGTTGGCAATGAGGTTCATGTTCCCTACCCCGTTGTCCCCCTACAGTAATTCCTTTGTTGTGAACTTCATCCCTGGTGTCTGTCTACAGTGGCCTTCACGTGCTCACTCACAGGAGGAGGAGGCACACCTCCCCCCCCCATTATGAAGTCGGGTATAACCTGCACCATTATTTATTGCTCCTTATATACGTCCCGTACATTTCTCTTGTACCACTGGACTGAGAGTTTATAGCTTCGTGCCTTGTGGTTCACTCTCGCACTCAGTCCATCTGTCACAGCCAGTATTCTAGGCAGTAAAAACAGACTTAGTTCCCTCTCTCACAAAGGTAGGTGATAAAATATGTTAATAAGGCTGTGTGGAGACTGAAGTGTAATAAGGGAGGTCAAAGGGCAGAAGGTACAGGAACCCTGAGAAGCTCAGAACTGGCATCCATCCTCATCCGGCAGTTGCGGCTTTTCAGATGTGGCTCTGCTGTGCAGCCTGCGTGCTGTGAGCGCCCTTCCAGCTGAAGCCTTCTCCTTCGCAAAGTTTCCTACAAAGACCAAAATAAAATCACTCCCTCCACCAGATCCACTCTCAAGCCTTTGCCCTAACTTCTCAGGAGGAGGAGGAGGAAGGGTTGGGATCTAAAAGGTATTGTGACCTCTTGCCTTCCAGCTCCCAGTGAGGCTGGACCAATGAAAAGCACAGCAGCACAGCGGGAGATCAGAGAGGGTGCACTGTGCACTGTGATGCTCCCTTCCCATCCCCAACACAGGTTATCTCAGGCTGGCTGAAGGTCAATGCTTCTCACAGGGGTTCTGTTTGCCTCTGGGACTGCAGGTTCCACTCCCTGCTTCCTCCTCTGACTCCTTAGAAACTGAGCATAGAACCAGCCCCCAGGGTAACTGGCCCTGTGTTCTCCCTGCACCCCCACTCTCACCTTCACAAGGAGCTCCTCAAATTACCCAAGTCAAGTATGCCATCTGTTCCCTGCCAGGATTCTGAATGATAAAAACTGCTTTTCGAATTTTCAGGCGCTGTCTGAATGCGAGCTAGTTCTCATTTATCTCGGCACAGCGCTTTACAAAAAAGCAGAGCGCTGCTATTAATAACAAACGGTGGGTGAGATGGAGGCATGCAAGAGTGAATGGTGATCCCCTTCTCTTCCGGTCATCCTAGAGCCCTGTGCTAGCACACAGGGGACTCCAAGGGCCTGTCCTCAGGGCCCTAGCAACTGCTTATGTCATCACCTGTCCCAGCCAGGGGCCAGGTGTCTGCCAACAAAAGGACCCCCTACTACCCCTGCTCTCACTCTGTTCTGTTTTCTCTGTTTCCTCTGTTCCACGCACTCCCTTTTCTCCCTCCCTGCCGCCTCATGGCTTGCTCACTGCCTCAACACCTTCTCCTGGTCCCCTCCCTTCCCCCGATAAACTCCCTTGTACCAGATCTGTTGTGTAGATTTCTCAGGGGCCACACCTTGCCATCGGCCTGCCAGGACGCCCTCCTCACTGCCGCATCATTATAGATCGTTGCACCTTACCCTCCTCACGTTGACTGGATTTTGCAAAGGCTGTGTGGTTTCGTCTGAGAAGAGTCCCGTTTCCCCTAGTGTTGTGTAACAATTTCTTATAAGATTGAAATCATCCATCCTGCAAATGGAAGCTATTTAAACAGGAAGGCGAACAAGTCAAACTAGCTTCAGGAAGTCCCTGAAACCAACCAGGTTCACTAGGCCCCTCCCTGCCAGAGTAAGCAATAAAAGCTGCAAAAAATAAAATAAAAAATACTCTCTCGGACCAGACCAGGTGCCTGGAAGAAGCAGAAGCCAGCTGAGCTGGGTTGCCTGGAAGAGGTTTAGACTAACTGAGGCACCTGGAAAGGACACACTCCCATATGGTGAGCTGCCCTCAGGCTGTGCAGTATGTATCAGGTCCTCAGCTTTGTGAGCTGTTGCATATGCTGGGGTAGGCCTTGCTGATGCAGCTGTCTTTGTGTCATTTCTGCTACTGAAAGTAGCTAATCATCCATGTCCCTTCAAGGGACCCCAATAAAACTCATCGATTCACCACGTTGGACTTTGATTGTGTCCGTACTTTGGTCTCTCGTGGGCTCCCTATCTGGCATGAGGAGAGGTGTGTTGCATCTCCCTAGGAAAAGCTTTGTCACACTACACCTAGAACCTGCTGGCTCTGGGCAGTCTTGTGTTCCTGGTGGTTTCATATGAAAGGGCCAATTTGACTCTGTCCGTAATTTCTAAAGATACCACATCTATTTTTCCCACAGGCAGGTCTTTCACCCGTTATCAAAAATAGATTACTTTTTTATTCATATTTTTCAACCCTTCAGCAGAAAAGTGGCAAATAAATCAAAACCAAACTGTTTGTTTCCTCGCTAGGTTGGAAGGCAGACATCTTTAAGGACCAGAAGCTCGGGCCAGGCTCAGGCCATGGTTTCAAACAAGATACTCCGAGGGCATCTTATACAAGTAACAGCCCAGCTAATACTTGATGAAAGGACAGCTTAGACTGATGATCTAACCAAAACGAAAAAACAGAATTCACCAGCCAGATAGCAACAAAAAGCAGAAATGACGGCTGATTAGCACTTCCTGCCAAATAAATTTATTTCTAGCAATAATAAACTACCGTTGCCCCCTAAATCTCTACCTAATTGATGTAGAAAATAAGACTTGTCCTTTTGTTTTAATATGACAGCTACCAAGGTTGATGGCTTACAAATGAGAAACAGATCCATGGAACCGTCTTTAGAAAACACAACATTTGCTTATAGCGTGTCCTGGCTTGGCACTAAGTAGGTATTATTCATTAGAAAATAATCGTGTAACTAGAATTCTTAATTAAAACTTGTGGTGAGAAATGAATCAGTTTATTTTGTAATTATGACCCAAAAAGTCAGAGCATATTGGAGTAGTAGTTTGTGAGAGCATAATTCCAAAGATTTTAATGTAGTAAAAGAACTCACAAGGCTTTTAAACAGGAATACAGAGGAAAATATACAAATATGCACACATGCACTGGAGACACACCCATATGAGATAAGATTTGAAAAGTAAACTATTGCTGTAACTGTAACAGGTCAACGGTCAAATTGTTAAGAACTTCCCAGCCATCCTCTGGACCTTTCTAGAAAAGCTCTCAGCCAGCTTTTTTTTTTTTTTTAAGCTTTGTAACAGAAACAAAATGTCCGTAGAGTTTTCTTTTAACGTCTGTAGAGGTTTTTTTTTAAAGATCCCCTTTTATGCTTGTCTCAAAAATGTAAGTTCAGACAGCTGCCAACACAACAGTGAAATGAACCAATATTTAAATGGTGCCTGGGTGCTGGTATCAACCTGGCAAGAAAATTTGTGATAAAAAAAATTCAGGTCTGAAGTGGTGTTGTTTGTTGACTAGTACCCAGCTGTAGGGTCAAAGGCCATCTAAGTAGCTGGGGTCAAGGAAACTGGCCAGATTACTTTATGGTACCAAAGCTTAGACAAGCTGCTTCTTCTGGGACTAGAACCGAAGGCCTTGTAACTGACCAGTAGACAGAGTGCTGGCTGGTTCCTCATTTACTTCTGACTCAGTGACACAGGTATCCTAGGCACAGGTGGAAATGCCTGTTCGTGAGTGAACTGATCATTGGCCTTGCTGCTGCATCAGCATTTAACCGGGCTTTAGGATTTTTTTGGGGGGGGCAAGCCTATTATTACAGCTGAACACTAATAAGGCTTACTATCGATTTTTATAGCACAGCATCAATTTCTTCCCATCCCCCATATGGGATGCCTCCTCTCCCTCACGTTTTAGCAGTATAATTTGTAATAACTCCATATATCTGATGTTAGTAAACTGTCTATTGTGCACCCTGACAGAAAAGCAGAGAGAAAAAGCAAAGCATACATTTAGAAAGTCTTTTTTTTTTTGTGGGGGGGAAGGGGGAGAGATATAAATTACCCAGAATCCTATTCTGTTTTGTTTATTTGTTTTGTTTTGTGTTTTTAGCCAGTAGGTGGCTCTAGTGGCTTCTGGCAACAAATCACTCTTTGTACTTCTAATGGCCAAACACTTCGATAGAGGGAGAATGCGGTGATGTTGAAGTGGTCTGGAGAAACACAATCCTGTGACCCTAACCATTAGCTTAGACACTTGTAGCTTAAGCAGTGAGGTTATTTTACTATAGATTTGCATGAGTTTAAATAAGTCTTTTTCTGTATAGCTTACAAATAGTGCAGAGAAGTTGTACGGATGACAGGATGCATATAATGCACAGATATATAGTAAATGTTCATCTTTCTTCTGTCTTTAAAAGACCTAGTAATATTAATGCTGAGGGCTGTGCTCTGTCTGGTGGAAAGAAAATAGTATTTGAAAACCTGCATCATTTTCTTTGGCTCAAACACTCCACTGTTCATGCAGTGACTCCTTTGAACGCATTAATAAGCATAGACAAGTAATTGATGATTATTTCCAAAAATGCATGGTGTGTTTTCTTTACACAGAGCAAATGGTAGAGATTTTCATGCTAAGGTAGAATAGTAATCAAATTAAGTTTTTTAAGAAGTACATTTTTATCATTCCAAATATGGGCATGGCTATGTGCTACACTAGCATACAACATAGCAATAGAAATGAATTATGCCAGTAAAATCTTGAAGCCTAAGATTTACCATGATAAATATTTTTCATTAAAATGAAATATCTTGGCGGAGTCACTTTCATATGCAAACTCTTGACACAAGGAGGCCAGCTGTGTCTATGCAGATGCATAGATGTAGGTCTCTATTATTAATGATTTATCATGTCATGGAGAGCTTAGATTAGTTTGGAAGCAATCCCTTGCCACAAAAGCACTTTCTATAGTGTGTGGGTGTGAGGAATAGTGTGTGTGCATTCCAAACAGAACTTACCCCAGAAACTGCCTCTCTCTTTGAAATTCTAATACTTTTATCTTTACATTTGGAAACACGGAATTCTACATCCTACATTATGTTATTCATGAAAAGTCATGCAAAATGCTGTTCATATCAATTGAATAGTAGTATGTATACCTGAATTGAAAGACATATCACATGGAAAGAGAGGAATGGAGATTGAACGGAACAAAAAAGTATAACACATCCATTGAATCCTGAGTCTCACATTTCCCATGAATTTGGATTAAGTTTCTAATTCAGTTCCGTAGCGTCCCAAGACTGCACTGCCTTTGTGGCATCGAGAAAAGAGCTGCCTAGTGTTGACTCTGTGCCTGCTGTACTCCTGGCAATTGGCTAAACACACACATGTGTTATAACATCCAGTCTGCCACAGAAGCCATTTAAAGTTTTATTATCATCCTCGTTTTGCAGATAAGGAGACTGAAGCCCACTGTGGTTAGATGGATTATCCAAATCACAAATCTGCTGGGAAGTGGTTGGATTTGAATGCATACTGTATAAACTCCAAAACCTTCATTGTTTGATGGTGCTATTCAGACCTCATTTCAGTAAGAAGGGGCAAACAAATACTAGCTACAGGTGTGACATTAACCAAATCAGTAAAATTCCTCTTTAAATTTTTTTTAGCTTTCCTCACCTTTAAAATTGTGTTAATAATAGTGATTGCCTCAAAGAATTGCTGCACACTAATATTTTTTTCCACACTAATATTTTTTAAAAGGCTTAGAACATCTTAGCATTATCTTGAGCTTAGTGTCTGTCTGATAGCTTTAACGTTT
Organism: Acomys percivali; assembly: GCA_907169655.1. Classification (NCBI taxonomy): domain Eukaryota; kingdom Metazoa; phylum Chordata; class Mammalia; order Rodentia; family Muridae; genus Acomys; species Acomys percivali. The sequence goes on along the minus strand of OU015742.1, from coordinate 24,125,535 downwards.
AAAGAACTGCACTACTTGATGACACAGACATTTTATTGATAATCACACAAAGATTTTCTGTAGATTTTAGATAGCTTTTATACTTACAATTCAATTGGAAATGAGTTATTACTTACCACTGATGGGAAAAACACACAGAAAACACTAAAGTGCATTTGCTAACCAGGTAGAGTCTAGGCTTCAAATTTTTGCGGGGGGTGGGTGGGGGGGGAGGAATGGGGAATGGGATGTGAAAAGAGCCAAGTGTCTCTATTCAATTATTCACTTACCCTATTTAGCAAACATCCTCAGTAGGATGGTAACATCTTGGGGCTCAAAGTAAGGAAGCCATTACTATGGAGGGGTATCAAGTATACCAATAACAGCCCTTTCTTATCTGGGCAAGAAGAGAGTAGAGAATGTTGCAGGCTCCAATGCCATGCCTGTTCAGCAAGTATTTACTGCGTGTGCATCCCTGTGCCGGGTACCAGGTCTGTCCACGTAACAAGCGTCCCATTAACAGTGCCCCATTAACCAGTGTCCAGTTGGGAGATATCCTTAACCAGATAAATAAAATGCTGGAGCACAGAAGACACTTTGACACCTAAAGAGTTTGTTGTTCCATCAAGCAACTGACATGGACTCTCTTGCCAGCTGTTCCATCATTTCCCCCTGGCTGGCGGGACTGCCTTGCCTGGCCACAGGGGAAGAGGACAAGCTCAGTCCTGATGTAATCTGATGGGCTGGGGTGGGTGGGAAGGAGGCTCCCCTTTTCTGAGGAATCAGGGATGGGGGCATGCGAGGGAGGGAGGGAGGGTGGGACTGGGAGGTGAGGAGGGATGGGGCTATAACCAGAATGTACAGTGAATTAATTAATTAATTAATTAATTAATTAAAAAGAAACCAGAAATGAAGCTAAGCTGCTTTTATAGGGCACCACAGAAAGCAGAAACATCGGGAAAGCATGCTCTGTGGGCCACTGCCGATGTCAGCTCCTTGAGTGTAGAGTATGTGGGGACGGGGGGAGTTGGCGGACATTAACAGGGTTAAAGAGTTGAATGGTATAAAGTCAACACAGAGGATGACAGGGATCAGATGAACCACAGCAGTGGCAGCTGCCTCGGTAGTTTCCTTGGATATGTCTTTCCACTGAGGACTAAATAAAGAGTGTCAGTTTCCTCTCAGCATCCCCCAACAGGGACACACAAACCCTCAAGAGTAGTTTTTGACCTTTCTTCCCATGTCAAGCTCTGGCCTCTGGGCCTCCAGCAGAGCAAACACAAGGATGGCTCTGAGGTCCAGACTGACCCTAAGAGTGAAAAACGTGTAATTCATGGTTTCAGAGGACCCATCAGCATGTTCTCCGGCAACCAGCAGACTGTCATTCCTTGTTATTCCTGGATTTGAGAACTCTGGGGTGCTGTAATATCTGGGTATCATTCCCTCAAACACTGCCCACATATACAGCAACTCAATTTATGCCAGGTGTTGAAAAGCACCCTTAATAATCTCAACACTCCAGAGGCGGAAGCAGCCTGGGATAACCAGTGAGTTCCAGGCCAGCCTGAGCTACAAAGTGAGATGATGGGGTATAGCAAGGCATGGATTCAGGAATCTGAAATGAAGTTCTGAGGCCACTGCAGACACAGGACAACTTACAAACATGTTTCGAGGTGGCCAGCGACTTGTTTCCTCACTACCCAAGTAGCCCCTGCCCCGTTTTGCATATTCACACGGTTCCCAGTACCCTCTGCTTGAGCTTGCAGTGCAGGAAACAAGATACAGCCGCTGGCTAGGAATCAGCCACAGCTTTCTGGGTCAGAAGTTGGCTAGGGGAAGGCCGTGACTGCCAAGTAACTTGCAATGATGTCAGAGTCCAGCACAACCAGAAAATGGGCAGCCAACCAGTCAACAAAAGACATAACAGCAGGAAAAAACAATACACCAAAGAATCTCAGAAGCTGCTCTTTCCTCCCGCTACCCCTTTCTTGTGCTCGGAGGGCCACCGGGACAAGCTTGCATTTTAAAAGGCTGCCCCTTTTCTCCTGGCTTGCTTTTGGCTACCAACTGTTAACCGAGGTGTCTTTTGGGAGTTCCTTTTCAACTCCAGGGCAGTGTTCTTCCTAAATGTAAACATGTATCTGTGTACGGAAGAAAAGCAGGAAGAATCGCAGACAAGAATATGCTTCCCGCGTGCCTCCGTCTCTCTTTTCACGGTAATTAACCACACTCAAAACGAACACCAAAAGTTTAGCGGAAATGCTCGCTTCTGTCTCTCTTTAAGCGAGGGCATCAAAGTTGATTCTAGCCACTTAGAACCCTTAAGTGATACATGATTAAACTGCAAACTAATAAGACACCTCGTTCTTGGAAATGAACTTTGAATTAAAATCATCTTGTTTGGGAAGATATGATTTTTTAAAAAATTTCATTTATGACAGCCCGGACATCTTAAATGATGTCGCTTCAAGGACATTTTCATTTCTCACACAACGTATTAAACGAAACACTTGCCTGTAAAACTGGCTCATTAGACTGCAAAATTATACTGTACTGAATGGTTTTCATTCAAAGTGGAAATAAGATTTTTAGTAGGCAATTTCTGTATTTTCTAAAGACACAGCTATGTTTGATTGCTTCTCCCCAGCTGTTTTGCTTAGTGGTTATAAAGATAAACGGGGAGAGGGCTTCCAAGAGTGAGCTCAAAAATAAATCTTAGACTAGAAAACTAAGACTGAACTTCGGGGTATAACTGTGCCCAAGGCACCACTGGGCTGCAGCGATTTGTCCTCGGGACGTCTGGGGGAGGCTGGGAGAGTAGTGAGGGCGCCTGGAGGAAGGGAGAGGGAGGAAAGGGAGAGGCAGCTTTGCAGGCTAGAGGCGGCGCCAGCTGGGCGACCCGGCTCCGGGAGGCGCGGGAGGAGCGGCTCGGCTAAGGTGGGAGAGCCTGGGCGCGCGGCCGAGCGCAATCAGGGACGCGGCAGCCACCGGGGTCGAGGCCGCAGCGCGCGTTGGGCTCTGGGCGGCGCTGGCCGCGGTGGGAGCTGCTGAGCAGCGAGGGAGCCGGGCTCTCGGGGAGCGACTCGGAGATGGATCGAATTACACCATTTGCCGAGCAGCGGTTTGTTTTGCTCGCGCTGGGTCCCGCCGCCGCTGCAGCCACCTCCGCCGCCGCCGCCGCCGCCGCCAGGGCTGGAGCTGCCGAGTTTCGGGATAGATCGCAAGGCGAGACCCGAGACCGAGGGATTGCTCTTTCTGCACACTATCTTGATCGGCTTTTCCGTTTGATCGACACAAGCTTTATTTGTCTGTCTTTTAAAGCAGGCTTCCCTATGAGAGGTAAGACTGTCTCCGAAGCTTCGCTGATGCTCTGGGTGCGTGATGGGGGTGGGACCCAGAGCCAGTAGTCCGCAGCGCAGCTGTGTGCGGGCGCGTGTGTTTGCGTGGGCGTAGCGTCGTATCTCTCCGGAGTTCATTGCTCTTCCAAGCCGCTGGGTCTCCAGTGGTGCCCGAGGCGCCAGGGGAGGTCTGGCTGACCGGCCCCAGCTGGCCGGTGGGCGGCCTGGGGGGCGGGGCGGGGCAGCTCGTCCCTCCTCCTCTGCGCACCCCTCCCCCTGGGCGCACCCCTAAGGGAAGAAAAGACTCCCTAGGCTGCGAGGAAAAGTTTCTTCCAGGCAGGGCCAGTTCGGCGGTTCCGCGCAAGCCGTCAGGGTGAGCCTGCTTTCCTTGCTGCGGGGCTTGGATCCTCCAGCCCACCGGCAGCGTAACCCAGGCCGCCGGGCCAGCGTCGGCCCGGAGGACGCAGGGACAGCCGGGGAGCACGGAACTACTAGCTGTCCCCGCAGGGACCTTAGGCACCCACCCGCTGGGCTCCCAGCCACTCTCCCCCGCAACTTTGCGTGCTTTGTTCTGTGGCTGAAAAATGCTCCACCGAAGCGTCATGGACAGGGTCTTCGCCAGGCAGCAAGGGCTCGGCCCGGAGACGTGTTAATGCTCTCAGCTCCCCATCAATTATGGATGGAAACAAATAAGGAAGAGTCAATTTTGTATGAGCCGCGTCTTTGGCGGCCAGAGGCGTCCTGTAGCCGGGAGCAGCGGCAGGCAAGCGAGCCCAACAACCAGGTAGGGAAACTTCCAGATCCCGCTGCAATGACGGTACAGAGAAACTGAGGCAGTAGCCGCCTTGGGAGACTTGGAAGCACTTTCAGCTCCTAGCCACAAGGTAACTCCTCCGTTCTAAATGTAAGGCCAGAAAAGACTTGAAGGTGTGGCTGCAAACCTAGTTTGGAATTTTTCTCATTAATTGGCTATCAGGGCCATTGCTGGAAGAGGATTGTTTAAATCTAGTACATGTTTAAAAAAAAAATGCCGCGGAGTGCGCCGGGGGGTGGGGGTGGGGGGAAGTATTGCAGTAGGGTAGTTTGAGCACTGGACGAATTAGACCGGTCAGCAGCCAATTCCAGCATCCTCAGAGTGGGACAGCACATCTTTATTATAGATGTCCCTCTGAGACTTTGTGTACAGTAACTGGACCTCATGTCAGCCACTCAGGCTTCTTTGCCTTAAATACAAAACTGCTTCTGGTTAGTTATGGGAAATGCCGAAGGCTACTACCTCTCAAAACTTCTAGCTACTACAAACTATAACTCTACAGTACCAAAATATGTGTGCTTCCCCCCCTTCCCTCTACTCAATACCTGATGCAATCAAGTAGATTTTTTTTGCTTATTTCAATGCTGAGGTCCTAGGGAAGGAGTCAACATTTTTATTCAAGTGGTTTAGTCTCTGGAATAGGAGAAAGACTCTGTTTGGAGAAGATCTCCAAGGCTTTTCTTCCCTGTATTGTGAAATCTTAGACAGCTGGAGTAAGTGTTTTACCTTCTTTCTGATGGTATAAAACGATAGATTCTGGTGCTGTGTTTGTTCATGACGTTAAGTATCTACCTAGGAAATTAACTTGTCTTTAGAGGCGTTTAACGTCCTGAGTGACGGGCTCATTCTCTCAAGCTAGCATGTATGACACACAAACATTTACCCTGCCTTAGACACATAGAAATTACAGGTAAGCTCTGAGATCAGGTCTATATCACCATAACCTAAATATGTAAAAGATGAACTATAGCTCACCTATAGCAGATATTCGCTTTTCAGACTGCCAGAGCTTTTGTTTAGGTTTCTGAGATGTGCACCCAGAAGGTACTTAAATACAAGATGCTAAGATTTTCTCTGCTGGCATGCATAGGCATTTCTTATTGGATCCTATAGAATATTGGTACCATTTCTCCTAAGGGTGCTACATAGGTACCCTTCCTGAGTAGCCTTTCTGTGATGCATGAGGATGTGCCAGGAATACTTGTGATGGCTCCATCACCAGGCATCTGGTTAACCTGAGTTTGATTTACATCTGTGGGCATTTTGCCACCCTGCCCCTCCCCCCCCCACACACACTTTTGATGCCCTCTAATAGCACAGGCACCAGCTGGTCATGCCTCCCTTGGTTTGATGGATTGGAAAGATGGCTGTGACGTCAGCCTTAGTCCCTAGAGTGAGGGTAACTTAAACATCCAGAGGACTTCAGTTCACTGGCTTGCTGCACAGGAAGGCCCAGTCCGGTAACTTATTAGGGTAAGTGGGCCTCTGCATCCTGTCTGGTGGTTTCTGTTCCCTCAAAGGCCATGGCCAAGTACCCTGGATTCAGAAAGGTACTTAGGCTGCTGAGGGCTTACTGAGTCGGGGGAGCTCCTCTTGGTGTTCTGTCATAATGAGCCATGGTAATTAGCTTAGTCATTGTTCTTGCCTGCGAGTTTCACTAAGCTACAAAGAGTGAAAAATGCATCTGAACTAGGGTCATTTTTCACTCTTCTGATGCATTTTATGCAGGACTAAGAGCCTGGCTGAGTGCCTGACTGGTATTAGTGCAACCAAAGAAGAAGAAGAAGAAGAAGAAAAAAAAAAAAAAAACCGAAAAACTCCTACCCTAACATGTTGCAGGACAAAATATTATCTTTTATTTCTATTAAGGGTCTTTAAGCCTGCATAGTCTAGATTTATTTCTAGAGGAGGCAGGAGGCAGTTGAGGTGTGGCAGCCCTCTGTGTTCACTGAGTGCCTGTCATTTGCAAGGAACTACAACCATGCGCCAATTCCTTGAGGCCAGATAGGCTTTCGTATAGTCACCTTGAGCAGCACTACTGACTAGAAAACCAGATCTGCAGGCAAGAAATATAAATATATGTCTCTTTTTTTATGCAAAGTGCCGTATCACAAAACTTTAAAGCAAGATAGTCTGCATTCAGTGTTCCCAGTGCCAGCCTTCCTGCCCTCGGCGTTAATGAATGGGCTGTCAGTGTAGTTTGTGTACTGGGTCTGTCACAGCAATGGGATATGGCGTCCTCTGAGGCGGATGTGAATGGAGAGTTAGCGTCAAGAATCCACCCAATCCAGCGTCTTAGGAGACTGTAGAGAACAGCTGACAACCTGAATTGGGAGGAAAAGGTATTTTGATTTATTCCTGTGCCACATAGAAACAGTAGACCCTGTGACTCCAGTAAACATGCCAGAACACTTTTCAGTTGAGGCAGCTGTCCTTGGGGTGTTGTCCTAACAGACCTTGGTGACAGGGGGGGCAGTGTAGCTGACCACCGATGTGGCTTTCATTTCTCCCCAACAGGCAAACTACCCAAAGTTCTTCCTTAAAAAAAACAAAACAAAACAAAACACCAAGCGAAGAACAACTAGTGGCCTTCAGATCAGTGGAGTGCAGAACCCACATGAGGTGTTCCTATTTCTCAAACTTTCCTTTTCTATCAGGCTTTGTTAACTCGCACAGATTAGCATTTTAACAACCCCAAAGTGAACTTCTGCCATTCTCTCCACTTGGACACAGTATGTAGATCATCCATCATCCTGTCCTTGGCTACAACAGGCTGCTGGCTCTATCACCATTTGGAGGTACACAGAATCCATCCAACTGTGAATAGCACAGCTGGCTACAGCAATTTTTCCTTCCACACCACTGGCAGCATTGTCTGGCTGTGGTAAGTAAAGCTAACACCCAGAACAGGAAGTTTTCATTGTTTCACAACCTGTGCCAGACTCCCTCATTCATTGGGAAGTACACCTGCCATAAGGCCTGCTGCCTTGCAGGGTTTCCTTTCCCTTACAAGGGAGCTTGTTCCAGCCTTAAGTGGCATGTGGCCACAGCAGTGACACTTTAGGCCTGATACAGTTTAGCCACGGAATTACAGAATGAGAAAGCTCCATCAGACCCTGCCCACCCCAGCCTTATTCTACCGGAAAAGCGAAGACAAGAGTGAGAACAGCATTCGGGCCTGTGATCCAGAACTGCTGCAGACAGACAGGGACCTACCTCGCTCTTCAGTACCCTCCACACACCCTGGCTTCATCCCCTCTCCTTGACTGTGCAGATCTCAACATAGGCTTGTGGTCCATAGTAAACAGGATTTCCATCACATTTTTTGCCGCCCCCCCCAACCCCACCCCTGCTACCCTATCTATAGCGGTAAAGGTTAGCTGTTGCTTGTTGACAAAGAATAACATATTAGGTGGGTGAATTTCTTTGGTGATGTTGCCAAGCTTTTCAATGGCTGGTTTGAACTTTTCTAATCAAGACTATTTCTTTTGGAATTTGATGTACGGAGGAGGAGGGTGGTGATGATGGAAAAGGGGAAAAAAGAGGGAACAGATATCACAATATTGACTAAATTCTAGACACTCTAATAAGATCTCTGTCTTTATTATGTGCAAGACTTAAGTACTTACGGGAGGTAGGCTCCGTTATCACTGCTTGATCATGGAGGAAACTGAGTCACTCCATAGGGAGTTCAGACCTTTAACCAGCCCAGCCCTCATTTCCTCATCACAGTACAAATCTTGATAAAGAAGTTACATGTGAGGGAAATACTGGTATTGAATGACTTAGCCCTGTGTGTACAATCTTGAGTCACGTCTTTCTTGCTAACCTAAGTTGTGGAGTTCTACCCTTCTCCCGCATGTGGTACTCCTGTCAGTCAGATAGCCGTGACGTCTCCAGTAGGCTCAGACAGCACCTCTCCCAACTCTGTTTTCTATGTTAGGTTTTCTTCTCTCAGGTCGCAGCATGGCAAGGCATATGGTCATATTCACTCTTGACCAAAAGAGTAAAAAGGTGCTGTCTGGGTGCGCTTCCATCCGGTTCCCGATTGTGTCATGCAACAGTCTGTTAACATACCTCTGTCCCATTTCTTAGAGGTGTTTATGGGCCACAGCTCTGGGCTTGAAGGTGTTCGCCTGAAACCTAACCATGGAGTCTAGCAGATCACACAGCTCTTTGACCTGTCTGGGCGGTCAGACACACTACAGAGACATCGTCTTCCATGCAGTAACATTTTTGTTTTTGTGGGTTTTTTTTTTTCCTTCAGAATTTCTATGGGAGGAAAAACTTAAAGCTAGAGATATACATCGTCCTTACACATGATGCTGAAATGTAAGCTCTTCAACGTATATTTAAGGGAAGGAAATACAGGTTTTAAGAGTAAGCGTTCAGTGTGTCAGTACATATATAATAAGGACTCAGGAGGATCTGCAACCACTTAGCCTGTTATTGGAGTCTGTACTTAGCAGCCGAGGCAGGAGTTTGTACTGGCCCCAAAGAACTGGAATACAGGAAACTAGTCAACTAAACACTTGTGTTCTTCAGTGGACCGTTGGCAAACCCGGAAGCTAGACTCTCTACTTTCACTAGCACCTCACCTGTTAAACCACAGGAGTACTCGGAAGATCTCAGACCTCTCTTGGGTAATCGGCAGATCAAAGAAGAAGAAAGGTAGTTTTGAAAGCAATACTCAAAGACAGAGAGGCTCCAGAAGCAGCCATGCAGTCTATAGTTTCTGTTCTTGTCACTGTTGCGGCAAATGTGTCCGTTCAACTTTGACCGAGTGTCTGCTCTGCGTGACTTCAGGGAGGAGCCTGACCCAATTCCAGAGCTCTAAGCAAATAGCCACCATAAAATGGGGTGTGTTCTAAGGGCCAGAGAAGATACACACAGTACTATGGAAGCTGAGAAGAGGTGGTTATTTCTGGCGCGAGTGGTCAGGGAGGGTCTGGTGGAACCACTGATATCTGAGCCGGTCCTTAAACGAGGTAGGACTTGGACAGGTGGACAGTGAGGGCGGTGGGGGAGGTGTTGGAAGAGAAGGCATTCCAGGCATAGAGAACAGCTTAGGCAAAGGCCCTGGGGTGGGGTGGGATTGGGGTCAAGGTCAGTTGTCTGCATTCACGTCCTTACCTACTGGAGAGTTGTATTTCAGGTGCACAGTGGCAGTTGGCTGTGCAACCCACAGAGACGTATTGAGTGTCCCTGGGCTGCAGGCCCCACAGGGTAAGCCACCAGAATGCATGGCATCAATCCGTGACAACTCAAGATTGCTCCGTAGTGAGGAATAAACACCCTATGTCAGCTGCAGGTGGATCGTGTATACACACGAACTCAGTAACGAGAACCCAGCAAGACCTTTCCTCACTGAGATACAGAGCAGATGCAAACTAGGTTGTTGATTTAGCTACCTTATCTTTTCTTTTCAACTCCAAAAGACTTGAAACATAGGCTCTTTGATTTTAAAAAAAAAAAAATGCATGTTTATATAAGCACTTTGGAGGGGAGAGAAGATGTTGTGGAGACAGGAAATAGAGGTGATGATGATGATGATGAGATGGACTGGAGTAAGTCCCATTTAGGTGGCAGCTCCCTGAGGCTGTGGCCTGGTGACAGTCAGCAGAGGGAGAGACACATAACACCCAGCAAATGTAGTAAGTGTATTAGTGAGTTTAATCATACTGTAGATATAGTCTCCCTTGGCGGGCAGACTGGACGGAGTGGTCTGAGGCTGGAGTGACTTATTCCTTCCTAATAGAGGGAAATGACTTGGAAAATTATGACTACACCCTTTAGGAAGTGAACTTTCCTTTGTGGCTCTGAGCTCCCGGGACAGACTCTTCTGCCACCAGTGGCTTGCTCTCTGCCTTGTTTCCTCCTCAAGCTCTGTCACTATCCCTACCCCATGGCAAACCTTCCTCCAAGCCAAGTAGGAGCACGGTTGCCTCTCAGCCATTGTAACCCGTAGGTTAACATAAATTAGAATCAACACACAGTTAAGTTTAATGGTGGATGTAATAAACTTCAGGGGAGAAAACACCAGAAGTTCCATAGTGTAAGTATGCTTATTAGAGTATGTAACGAAGCAGGAATACGATTAAAAAAAATGTTCAAGTCAGCAGCTCTCTTGAGCCTTGCACGCAGCCCTGGCTCAGTTTCCCAAGGTATATTTAAGTCCCTCGCAAATCAATGCTTTACATGACGGTCTTAGCAGAGAATCACTGCCAATTAGACATCAATCAGAAATAGGTCAATGGGGAGAGATCTAGTCACAAGCAGATCCAATATGGGGAACTTTTTAGGAATATTCCGATGACTTACAACATAGAACCTGCTAAGTCCAATAGTTGATCTGCCGCCTGCACAGTAGCTCGAAGTGAAGGGCACACAGCTCCCCTGTGCCCAGCACAGTTGCCTCTAAACCTAATCTAAAATAAGCTGGCCCGGCTCAGCTGGGCTAATAATAACAGCGCTTGCTGTGTTTGCCGTGTGCCATGGCATTGTGCCTAGTGCTTTAAATATGTTGTCTCATCTAAGCCTCTTGCCGCCCCCCGAGGATATAAGGCCAGGCGCAAGGGGCTGGCATATGTGGATCCTCACCATGTGCCTGACACGCAAGCAAATGTGCTAAGTTGTTTGATCAGCATTCTTTAAGATGGTTACTATTAATAACACACTCATTGTACAGAGGGAGAAACTGAGGCATGTCCTAGAGTTAAGCTGTTACTCAATAGTGAAAGCAGGGAGCCAGGATCTGTGAGAGGGAGTGTAATGCAATCGGTAAACTGTGTGATCTTGAACAAGTTCCTGAACCTCTCTGAGCCTTAAAAAAAAAAAAAAAGGAACACTATGCTGGTAGTTCCTGCATCTGAAGACTGTTGTGAGACATAAATGAATTAATATTTGAAGAGCACTTATAATAGTGCTTGGCATGCAGTAGTGCTTTAAATATACCACTGTCTGTTAGGTAAAAATAAATGTAGTCTGGCTGCAGAGACCGTGTTCGTAGCTTTCATTCTGTGCGTCTTGCCATGTGCAACTCGGCCACTGCTTTTGACCTGTATATGGCCTGTGACTTCAGCTCCACAGCACAGGTCTGCACTGGTCATGTGATCGGCCTGGCTAGGAAAGGGATGGCTACAGGTGGTCTGGAGACTGACCTCAGCCCTCCCTTCGTTCCTCTGCTGAAGATCTCCAACCCAGATGTCTGCTGTTTGAGAGACATGGTGGCAGAATCTGCAGTCCACTGCTGATGGTGTCAAAGGACAGATGCAGGCAATTGGTGTATGTTCTGTGCTGGTGGCTCCTGCCTTCATGAAACTTGCCTTAAACACTCAGGCCCACTCCTGAGCCAATCCATAACTATGGGTAGTCCTCAGACTTTAAAAATTCATCAGCATCCTACAGGTGAAAGTGTGGATTCCCAGAACCCTAACCTTCCCTTGGGCATGCCAGATAACTAACATCTATTGTCTGCTGTCCACCCTTGGAGAAAAGAGCCTCCAGTGTAGGCAGAGTAGCCCAGACAGCAGGGCTGACTGTCTACCATCTGGGTTTTAGAAATGCAGGCTCCCATGTCAACACACTACTGGACAGCAAGGCTGGGTATGGACAGGCCGCTAGGTAGGCATGACTTTTCTCCTGCCAGCCCATGGCATCTCAGGTAGCTTATGAAAGAGAAGAAGAAGCAACAAAACGCACTGCAAGCTAAAGAGGGCTATTTTTAAAAAGCTCTAGTTTGTAAAAGATTTCCTCAGTGAGCAGAAATCATGAAAGAAAAAGGGGCTGGCTTATTTCTGCTGACGGGCCTGTATCATTTCATAAGTGGGGCCCTGGGCCAGCATTCCTATCAACAGTTCTTGATGCAATGATAAACTGAGATAAGGGTAATCAGACTTCATGCTTCAGGGCATCAGGTGATTGCCTGCTGTGGTCAGGACGGAATTCTTCCCCCTAGTGCTTTGTACAATCGACTAGACACATTAGACAGGGTTTTTTTAGCCATGGTTGGGAGGATGGGGACCGGAGGCCTGGCTGGAGAGCCCACATGGGACATAGTGTGTCTGGGCATGCAACCCCATCACCACTTGGCTTTTTTGTCATCATCACTTATGCCCATTCTGTACACTTGATGTATCTATTGATACAAAGCACATGGTGAGGTCAGGAGCACGCTGCACTTAGAAGCAGGTGCCTTGCACTCCATCCATGGTCAGAAAAAGCCAGTTTGTCGTCTGTTGATGCTCTGCTGCCCTGTGAAATTATAGTGAGTGTCAGGTAAAACAGTGCATGGAAATGGATGTGCTGCTTGAATGGAAGGTGTCCTCACAGCACAGTGACGTCAGTGCCTATTGTAAGCAGTGGTCTATAGATGTATGCTGGGATAATGCCCTGGCCAGAATGACTGAACACCGAGCTCTTAATATGCATGGAGCACTGAAAAGTTTTATTTACCTCCTATCAGGGTCCCGCGCCAGTCTGTTGGGACAGACAGCTACTTGTTTTATTCCCAAGGAATGTCACCTATTGTAAATGACAACGAACAAGAAACCCACAACAGTTGGGATTAGTAACATCATAGTCAGGAGGTGGAGAAGCCTGGGGTGAGTGTCCGTGGGCTCATATCAAGGCACATAGGTGCCGGGCGCAAAACTCTTGTTGTTGCCTTTTATGGCCCCTAAGGCCATGTTTACTACTTGCTTGTTCCCCATCCTCCATTTCTGTAGTTACTGCCTGAACTTGGCTCCCAGGACCTGCATCTCTGACTTGCCTGCCTCCTTCATCCATGACTTAAGCAACATCCTAGTAACTTTGGCCCCGCGCATGACCTAGGATTACTTCCCAGTTTTAAAGATCTTAGCTTAACCTCCCTCCAGCCAAAAATGGTTGCATATTTTAAGGGTTGCAGGAATGCAGGTGTTGACACTTCTCAAGGGTGGGGACATTATTCTGTCTAGCAAGGCTCAGTAACTTGAGGACATGAAATATCGGGGTCAGAATCTCTGTCCAGCTCTGGCTCTGAAGCCCAAACCTCACCACTCGCCATAGACTTGCTCAATTTAGTTGGTGGGGAAAACAGTAAAACCATTACATAGAAGTGGCGAGAAAAGCCGTGTTCCTCTTAGAATATTCAGTTGGCGTTTTGTGTTGTTGTTGTTTTTAATATAGTCATAGAAGTTTGTTAACAACCCAGACATTACCTTTACTGATCTTCAGGTCCCACTCTGTACTAAGTATGCTACAAAATTATTTTTTTTCTGAGAGTAGGTATTTAGAAACCGAATTTTGGTTGGGAAGTATATCAAAGAAGCTATCCATTCAGCAAGGGTAAGAGGAGAAATGTGACAGGAGCCACTGTCTTGTCACTTGCTGATTTTGGCGCTGCCTCTTGGCCAACTGGATAGAGTTTCTCAAGCAATACTAGTGTGCCCCATCCCTGATGACCATGCCTGTCTCTGGCTTGAAAAGCTTGACATCCCCAAAGGCCAGTCATTCAATTAGGGGCCTGTGTTCTGCTAGAACTTGGAAGAACAGTCAGAAGTTGTCAAGGCCTCTTTTCTCTCTTATATATAAAGTCAGTTATAATTTTGAAAGTCGAACTATACACCTATCATTGCAAAAGATTTCAGAACAGTTTGAAAATGGGTTAAGAACACAGAACTCATCGATGGGCAGTTTGATCTTCATGTGGGTCTCCTAGTAAGTTGATCTGGTACTAACTATGACATGTTGCCTGCTTTTGATCACTTCACCCGAACCGGACTGCCTGGCCTGGTCTCGGTGGATGAGGAGGAGCTCAGTCCTTATTCGACATGATGTGCTGGGTTAGGCTGGGAGGCGGGCCTCCCCTTTTATGAGGACAAGATGGGGGGGAAGGGGGAAAGAAGGTGGGGGGGATGGACCAGGATGAGGGGAGGGATGGGGCTATGATTAGGATGCAAAGTGAATATATAAATTAAAAATAAAATACAATAAAATAACCCACAGTCTGGAAACTAGCTTTGCTCTGCCAGCTATCCTGAGGCCTGAGACAGCCCCAGACCTACTGGCTGCTATTTTCTCCTTAGAACAAAATGAATTTGAGGGCAAACTAGTGCCTAGAACCTCCAAGTTCCTAATAACAGAGTTCTTTAATGCTATATTTGTCTTTGTACTGTATCTTCCTCAGTTGTAGGATCGAATACCATGGTGACTTGAAAACTGTGAGTCTATAGTGTGAGTGCGATGCAGTTGTGTGCATACAGAGGCAGGCAACAGATAGCCTGACTTTCTAAATTTATTATTGTCATTTACATTTTACAGCACTCTGCCCTTTTCTTTGGGGATCACTTATACTTCATTGCTGTTAATATAGTTTTTAGACTCAATTTTCAGAAATACGTAGATAATATTTTCAGTTAGCAATAACTGTGCCTCATTCAGCTCTCGGGAGCTGATGCAGTTCTGCAGCACAGCTTCTCCATAATTTTCACTTGCGTCCCTGAAGAGCCATCCCCCCTCCACACATGTAACACACTGAGAGGAGGTGATGAGTTTCAACATACAAAGCCCAGACCTGACTTATGGGCTGTGGCTGGTTTAGCTTGCATTGCAGAAAACTGTAGACTGACGTGAAAAGTCAGGGAGAAACGCGATATCTTTATTGATTAACAAACTCTTTTTATGGAAGGGGGGGCAGTAGCCCCTCCAAAACAAATTTGTCATCTTTGATTGAATACAGTAGTCACTCTTATCCATGGGGAATTAATTTCAGAACCTCCTTCAGTGGGTACCCGAAACCTCAGTGCCTTGAACTCTATATGGACCATGCCTTCCCCCATACAGAAATAAACACCTGCAATAATGTATAAATTAGGTACAATAAGAGATTAGCAGTAGCTAGTAACAAAATGACAGCATTACAGTAGTGCACATTAATAAACGCTGTGTTAACCGTGGTATCTTTCAAAACATCTTGTATTTTGCTTTCCTGTTCAGAGGCAAGTTAATGGCTTCTCTTGGCCAGATCTTGACTATCTATGTCACTGTTAGAGTTTGAAGCCATTACTAAGTCAGAGAAAGGGTTCCTTGGACTTAAGCACTGAGTTGCTGCAGCTGTCCAGCTAATCATGTAAGGCCTGCTAAGTGGCCAAGAGGCGGGTGACTTACTCAGTGTGGTGTCCCTGCATAGAGGGATGATTTTTGTACCAACCAGCTAGGATGGTGCCCTAGTTTTGTTTCCTGTTGCTGTGATTCAAATACCATGAAAAAAAAAAAAAGCAAGTTAAGTGGGGGGTGGGGGAGGTGGAAAGGGTTTGTTTGGTTCACAATTCTAGGTAATAGGGAAGTGAAGGCAGCAGGAACTCAATGCAACTAATCACAGCATATCCAGAGTCAAAAGCAGAAAAGTGATGAATGCATGCATGCCAGTGTTCAGCTTGCTTTCTCCACTGGCTCACAGTGAGGAACCCCATTTCCAGGAAATGGCCTTACTAACAATGGGCAGTATTTCCTGCCTCAATTAACACAATCAAGAGAATCTTCCACAGAGGTCCCCAAAGTCACCCAAAGGTCTCTCTTACCATTCCCTCCCACTGCGGCTCTAGATTGCGTCTTAGACAGGGCAGGACTGGATGGGATGGTGGGATTTCCTCCTGTTACTCATGAGAATTGGACATAAAACCGGTGGGTCATGCATTTCTGGCATTTTTGAATTAATATTCTCAGAACACACTTGGTTATAGGTACTTGACGCCGTAGAATAATGGCACTGTGTATAAGAATTGATTGAAGGGTTTCCTTTAAAAAATTGTCTCTCTCTAAAAAGCATGCTAACATTTAATACAGACACTGTCGTCAGTCTTAGCTCCCTGACCAACTCACAGAAAGGAAGGTGAGCAGCCCCAGCCCATGTGCAAGCATGTAGTAACCACCGTTCAGTTCCTACCAACTGAACTTGAAGCTTCGTTGCATTTTCCCTCAACTATTATCCCCATCCTCAGGAGTTTATCAAACTCAAAAATCATGAAAAGAAGCTACACCACTCACTATACATATGTCCTTTACACTGGTGTACGCCAGTCTCGGTTCATACAGTGACCCCAGTGCTACTGCGTCTTAATACTTACATACTCCACACAGAGCTTTAGAACAAGAGCCTCTGAAGTGAGGGATAGACAGGGATTGAAGTCCTGGGCCTGTCCTCAGTGGACATTAGAAAGTGGGTGTGTCCCTCGTCTCTCTCTGAGTCTTGGTTTCCCATCCTATAAAATGGAGAAAGTGTCCTTAAGGAAGATGTAGCACCAAGGAGCATACTGCACGGGAGCCGGCCCTGGTGGTGTTGGGTTTTCTAGGATGCGAATGATGTGGAATGAAAAACAGAAAACCCCAGTTCAAAGGTGTTTAAGAGGTCCAGGGCCTCACATCAGGCCATACAGAGTCCTAAAATGTGCCAGGCTTTCTTTAGCTAAACAAAGTTACGAACGTGTGGGTGCTTCCCATGGCCTTTCCTGGGGTAGCTGTCTGCATGTTCCTATAAGCACCATGTGTGTCAGATGAGAGACCAGTAGATGAGGACGCCACCTTTTCCCAGAATGCCTGAATGAGTGACATACTTCTCCTGGGTCTCATTGGACATTGGTCTCATTGTGCACCTACTCAAATCTGGAGTCTAAACCAGTTTGGGAAAGAGGAATGGGACTATCGTAAGTGTCCCAGGTTGGGGAGGTTGGCATACCCCTGGCAGCATGCATAAAAGCAGCATGCGGTTACAGGGCACTTACATACCTTGTCACACATGTGTTTTGTGCTGCTACTGTCTACATTATAGTAGTAAAATTGTGGGTGCATCCAAACTATAAAAAAGTTTCGTGGTTGGCAAGGAATATTTTTTTCTCCATAGTTGAACATTTTACATACATGAAACAGGAATTACATTTGATTAGTCATTTAAAAATACAGAAGGTGCCTGGCATTGGAGGGAAATGCTACCAAGTGTGGGCGCTATACAGAGCATAAGTTTGCTGTCTCCGTGCTTCTGTCTTTTCCCTGTAGCTTGTGTAAGATGAGAAACAAGGACCCCCTGCCAGACTAACTTGGAAACATCACAGTAAATATAGTCATAATTATAAAGGCGCTTTCATCTGTTGAGAGTCAGAAACGCTAACTCGATTTTCTGAAACGCAGAGGCATTTCATGATCATAAATTCACAGCTTTCTCGTGCTCCCACTTAAAAAAAATAAAAGGACCAGTGTTCTTCGCCTTTGTACATTTTCTAGCCTCTTTTCCTGGAACAGTTAAACAATAAATCAGGTCTTAGACACCCATAAAACCTGGACAAGGAGACCCCTCCTCTAACTGTCTTTCTACAGCTGATCTGCCTTTGCATGAAGCTGTAAATATTAACTACCTAGATTTTCAGTACCTGAGATTTCTATTTTTGGTGTTTTAAAGTCCTTTTTTTTTTTTTTCCCCCCGTTTTTTTTTTTTTTTTTTTTCTCACCAAAGTGCACCATCGCTCAGAGTTTATCAGGTAAATCTTACTTCATAAAGGAAGACTGTGGCTCTTCCTCCACTCCTTGGTCTGTGCAACCTTCACAGTTTCTCTCCCAGCTCTTGCAGCCCAAGAGCCCAACAGCTCCTAAGCGCAGAGATGGACTGTGCTACTGGACCTCTCGGCATCCCCGTTTCCCCTTCTGATAAATTATAATAGTATTTCTACCTAATGGGAGCGCATGAGTTGCTCCCAGTGTAACTGGTGGAAAGCACTTGGCATGGAATTCAACAAGTTGTAGTGGCTTTATGAGCATCACCAGGGTTTACAAATCCAAGATGTGTGCCAGTGTGTCGATCACCAGGACACCTTATTTGGATGCTTACTTAAAAGTGCATAAAGGAGGAGAAAAGATAGAAACGGGCATGCAAAACGTCTGCTGTGATGTACATTATTTTGTGATGATGAGACAAGTAATGGGCCAGGTACTTGGAGTCCCAACTCAACCTGGACTTGGAGCTTCAGTAAATTTTCTACAATTCTTGTAAGACCCTTCTTCACATTCTTGTTTATTCACTTACTTAATCCATACGATGATTTTTTTTAATTCATTTTTGTTTCTTCAAAGAGCCTGTCTTCCTTTCTGACTCAAAAGAACCAAGTGTAACATATGCTGGGATAATTATTAAAAGGGTCAGTCCTGTGGGCATTGTGCCCTCTATGTGGCACTTGGTCCTTACTATGAATACCCTCTTGACAATTCCTAAAGTCCAATCCCACTTTTCCATTGTGCTTGGGGCCCTGCCAATCGCATGACTGGCCATGAGGCTCAGTATTGGACGGAGGGGGCTTAAGCTAGAAAACCTCACTAATCATAGGTCTGATGTCCCACTGTGACAGACAGCCAGGAAGTCTAATAATCTTCCCTAGGCCTCAGATTTTTGTTGTAAGTGAAGACCTAATTTTCACACCTTCACAGAGTAGGTACAAGTGACACGATGTCAGGTGCAAGTTTGGGTTTGGTCTCTAGCTACCATATTTTCTGAACTAAACATCAAGACATAGGAATTCTGGGCCCCAAAGAGTAATTGAAATTAGGATTTCTCTTGAGAAAGTTGAGCTGTGAGGTGGCACCTTTGGTTTCTAGCAGAGACCTCCACGCTGTAGGTGGCTCTACAACACGCAGTCAGGTTGACGGCACCAGTGTCATTCTTCTTGTTCACTTGGGTCTGTCCCTTTCTCTCTATAGATTTTATGCAAATTTCCCCAAGGAGACTTAACTCCTGTACTTTCTCCGTAACTTTAAAATAGAATCTATATCTAAGACTTTAAAACTCTCATAGGCACATATTGGCATCCCTGAGAATTGTCTAGCTTCAGTCAGGACTCTGGCATGAGCACTAACCAATCAAAACAGCACAAATCACGTGGTACCTTTGTAGTCCTGCAACTCTGTGTTTCATTTTCAGGGAAGGTTCTAGTGCAGCCTGTGGGCCAAGCGAGTTCTTCAAGATCAGTGTTTAAGGTGCAAGAGGGAAGCAATGCCACAGATGTGTTTCTCAGTGTGAAAGCCAAGGTCTGATTGGCCCATTCTTTCTGGCTGAAGTCTGTTGACAATGCTACATGATAAAAGACCAGCGGTTGTTTAATAGTAGACACAGGGCTCTCATCAAGTTGAGGTCCTTAGAAACTTCAGGAATAAAAACCTCCCCCCCCAAAAAAAAAGCCCTGATAAATTTAGCTGGGGTTTCAAAAGCAGTTTTAGATACATCATCCGTGCTACCTGCAACCACCTTGATATAAGTAAATTTCATTTTAAAATTTTTATTTATTTGGGTGTGTGTATGCATATGTGAGTGTATGCCACCGACTCCGGACACCAGAAGATGACATCAGATCCCCTTGAGTTGGAGTTAGAGGCTGTTGTGGGCTGCTGGATATGGGTGCTGGGAATAAAACTTAGGTCCTCAGTGCTCTTAACTGCTGAGTCATCTCTCCAGCCCTTTGAGTGAATTTTAGATGGGGAAAAAAAAATTTAATATTCCAGTATCTCAGTCACTCACCTAAACACTAGCATCTAAAGCTGGCCTCTCCACTTGGCAAGCAGATGGCTGGCTTCTTGCACCAGAGGGAGATGAGCAACCTTCTGACGTACATGCCAAAAGTCAGGTACAACTTAAGTCATGGTGTCAGGAGCCTGAGATCAAAGTAATGACACTTAGCATTACGAGCTTATTATTAAGTGGTTTTTACTTGGACACTGACTCATAGGTTTTAGTGTAGATTATTGTAAGCAAGTCAAGAATGTAAACTGAGATAGAGAAGTAGACCACTATGTACCATATATATGGCTTCACTGTATAGCCCAGGCTAGCCTGCAATCTCAGTCTTCCTGCCTTAGCCTCGAGTGGGCAGCTTGCTTATTTCTTTATTTAACCATATTAAACATTAGCAGGCAATGCCTTGATGCCTGTCTATTTTGGTGTGCAGAAGGGATGTACGTAGCTTGAAACCTTAGAATAAAATGAAAATATACATTTCCTCTCCTAGGATCTTTCACCGGTCCTTAATGGCCTGGGTTTCGTTTGGTTGGTTTTGTTGCTTTGGGTTTGGGGTTTTTAATTTACTGTTTATTTCATTTTCCTTTTTGCTTATGTATGTGTGTGTGGTGTCTACGTGTATATGTATGCATGTTTGAATGTGTGCAAGTGTGTACGTGCTCATCGCGGTCCTGGGGCTGAATTGAGAGTCATCTACCACTTCCTGCTTATTCATTAAGGCATGGTTTTTTAGTAGCACCCAAAGCGCTCTGATAAGGCCACTGTAGGCCTGACTAGGTTGTTCTGGATGGAGAGCCTCGTGTCTGCCACCTCAGGTGCTGGAATTACAGACATTTTCATGCTCATCTGACACTTGCTTGGGCACTAAGGATCTGACATCTTCTGGCCCCAGTCTAAGCCTCATACTTGGCCAGGCAAGTGTTTGAACCAGGAGCCATTTTTCCAGGCCCAAGTTTTTTTGGGTTTTTCTTTCTTTCTTTTTCAGTATTTTAAAACATGTTCTTGCTCTGTAGCCTTGGCCTGGCACTCACTCTGTAGAGCAGCATTGTAGATCTGGCCTTGGATTTGCACTGAACCTCTTGCCTCTACCTTACCAGTTCTGGGATGACAGCTATGAGCCACCATGCTCAGTTTAACCCTTAGTGGTTTTCTGAGACAGAGCTTTTAAAAACTTGGCTCTGTTCACAACCCCCTTTTCCTCAGACGCTTTTACATGCTCCTGGGTATTTGTATGAATGTACGCCCTTGGTATGTGCCCTTATAAAATGGATTCACAAATTAAACATTTATCAATAATAAATCATAAAGAAATTTGTTTTAAAGTAGTGTTTGGTTCATGTATAATTTTACAATTTATTAAAGATGAAAGCAAACCTGCATACTAATGAGGTGACAGTCCTGTTTATTTTTACACACAGAATTAATTCTTAGCTGAATATTTGACACAGACTCTTCAATATTTTTCAGAAGCGTTTAGTACTTTGATTTTATAAGAGTTAATGCTGAGAACACTGCTTTGCATAAATATGTAGTCCAAAACTGGAGACGCATGTTCAGGACCATGTCAGAAACTGTTGCAAATTCTCTTAGTCTCAAGTCAAAAGTCATGTAAGAATTCTTTTTTTTTTTTTTTTCCAAATAAAACTCAAGTTAACAGCTCAAACAGCAGTTTTTAAAAGTCAAATTTTTTAAAGTCTAATGCAATACAGTCTACAGTTACGCTACTTTGTTGTTTGAATGTTGAAGAATTACGGTAGGGAAATACTAAAGGCCCTTGCTTTTTGTAAACTGGGTTCCATAAGAGCAGAAAATCATGGAAGTATGATACCAAGACTGTATAACATACAGAAGTCTGAAACATGAGCCACAATGCTTTCAGAGTGCTCTAGGCAGCGCTAGGTGGCCTGATGTCATGAAGAGCAGCAAGAGCCAACATGACGCATTAAGAACAAAAGCTGTGGTGAGGTCATATGACACCGCATAGCAAATGCTACCAGAAATACCTCAGACTCATGGAACGCTGGATTCTCAGTTAATTATTGCACAGTCGGAAGCCTTTTACTGACGTTGCCACATCCAGTTACATGACCCCAAATGGGGTCAAGACCCGCAGTTTGAGGAGTTGTGGTCTAAGGGATGCATTTACTTACGCGTGTCCTAGCATTGAGGACAATAGCCTCCAGAGATGGCTAAACTGACTTGCCGCTCTAACAAGGCAGGGACACAGATAGGACTTCTTTGCTCTTGTGTTTATCTTATGACTGAGAAAAGTGGCTCGTGGTGACCAAGTTCTGCAGTAGATTCAGAGTTTCAACTGGCAGCGTCTTCCAAGTGAGCGGAAACAATCCAGCCATATAAATTGGTTCTGAAAACAGGCAGTTAATGATTAGTTACACATTCTAATAAAAGTTACATCCTGCAGAGAACCTGGTCACTTATCTGGGTGGAGATGATGTGGGGGGAAGAGCAAGAGCTGGCAGAACAGACATCCTGTGTCCAGGCAACATAGTCGGGACTTTACCAGGGGACTTGGCATTTGGAAGTGCCAAAATTTCCTGGACATTTCCCCATGTGGGATTTTAGAGGGCAGAAAGGTGATCTTAATATTTGGACAACTGGTCTACCAGTGATTTTGGTTTTCAAGATCAATATGCTAAGTTGCAATGGGGTTTTCATTTTATTTCAGTGGCATAGGTTTGACCACTGTGGTAATCTATAACAGGCTTTCTTCTTCTATGTGACTGAAGTTCTTAGTTTCAATGTAAAACTTCCATAATCCTGTATATACATATATGTATGTATGTATGTGTAGGCAAAAAATCATACACATAAAAATAAATACATTCTAGGTCATCCTACATGAAATATCAAGGTGCAGGCCATGAAACATTGCCTTAAAAATGGAGAGGAATGGGAACTGTTGTTTGAGCTTTACTTTAAATGTTTATATGTAGAGGTTTGAATCTTTAAAAAGCAACATAAAGGAGTATAAGGGGGAGGGAGGGGGAGCAGAGATATTATAATGTGGCAACTCAGATGAAATATCAGACCCCCCCCTTTCCCATACTACCATCCTCAATGTAAATATGACACAGGAAACAATGGAAGAGCTGTTCTCTATCACATTAATATCTAAAATAAGTAGTACACTCTAGGACAAAATATCCTATAGGATTCAAGTACTAATTCTTGCTGTTCAACAGACAGATGCTGTCTTCACGAAGTAGTTAGTAATCACCTTGTGTGAATGGACGGTGACTTTTCCTGTATGATGCATTTCCTCCCAACTTTTTTTTTAAATGTATTTATTTTGGTTCTTTAGAGACAGGGTCTCATTTTGTAGTTCAGGCTTTTCTGGAACTCACTACATAGCCCAGATTAACCCTGACCCTGCAGCAATCCTCCTGCCTCAGCCTTTGAATGCTAGGATTACAAGCATAAACCTCTCTGCTTTTTAGTGTTATAAAAATTACAAAGTATTATTTTAAGGAGAAATCTCAATGACAATCTTTTCTGGTTTTCTATTCTATTGTGTATGTCTGTATAGCTATGACCAGAAACTGTAAACATATAACTTTATATTTTGATTGTCTTCTCATAGCATTACATCATAAATTGAGGATTTTTAAATCATAATTATTTTTACTCTGAGAGACTAATGAAATAGATGTTTATCTTAACTTCATATATTTAGATATGCTTTATCTATTTTTTGCTGTCCTGTAATTTTTTTCCTTTCTACCTTAGATTATTTGCTTGTGATAAGTTGTCAGAAGTAAAACTGAGTTAATGACTGGTGATATTGATGTGCATGTGAGGGTATAGGAAGGGCGTGTTACATCTCCACAAATTATTTTGTTTCTTTTGTCGTTTTATTGAAAATATTTTTCCTCACATATTATATCCTTCTTACTGTTTTCCTTCCTTCTACTCCTCACAGTTCCTTCCTACCTCTCCTCCCATCCAGATCCACTCCCTATCTGTCTCTCATTAGGAAACAAACAGGCTTCTGAGTGATAACAAGAAAATAAAATACAATAAGATAAAACAAAACCTAATACTTATGAGTTGGATAAACAAACAGAAGGAAAAGAGCCCAAGAGTTAGAGACCCACATGTTCATCCATGCAGAATTCTTATGAAAACACTAAACTAGAAGCCATGATATATATGTAAGGACCCAGTGCAGACCCGTGAAGGCCCTGTGCATGTTGCCTCAGGCTCTGTGCGTTCGTGTGCGCTTTGATCGTGTTGATTTAGAGAGGCTTGTTTTTTTGGTGCCCCCTATCCCCTCTGGTTTACACTCTCTCTACTTTATTTTCCTTGGTGTTCCCTGAGCCTGAAGGGAGGAATTTGAAAGAGACATCCCATTTAGAGTTGAAGGTCTCTCACTCTTTGCATAATGTCTCTGCTGCAGGAGGAAGCCTCTCTGATGACTGCTGAGCAAGGCACTGATCTATGACAATAGCAGAATGTCATTAGGAATTATCTTATTGCTACATTTTCTCTTTAAGAACAACAGTATTTGGTTTTATTGTAGGTCTCTGGCCTACTAGCCTCTGGTTCTTGATTACCCAGGTAGTGTTGGGTATGGGTTGCATCTTACAAGTATGGGTTACGTCTTACAGTAGTCTTAAGTCAAATCAGATACTGGTTGGTTTGTCTGACAAGCTTTGTGCCAACATTACCCTAGCATATTTTGCTGGCAGGACACCATTGTAGATTACAGGATTAGTAGCTGGCCTGGTGTTTACATCTCTCTTTTGGTAGCATGCAGAGTACCTTCCTGTACCAAGGATGTGAGAATGTAGTGGTGAAGGCTCTGTGTAGGCAAAGCTCGACCTATCCATGTCCAATGAGTTGTAAAAGGTGTCATCTTCAGTAATGGGGCCTTGATGTCAGTTTGTGGATAGCAACCCATAGTCTTGGCAACAGCCTGGATTGTTTGTGAGTTCCCATAGGATCACTTTAGCCAACAACTCAATTAGATGTAACCCAATCCTGGTACTAGAAGCTTCATTTGGGTAACAAGAGATGGCCAGGTGGGAGTCTCCCTATTAGTTGGCAATTTCATTTAAATCATCTTTAAATAGGTATATGTTTTAGGAAGCTTCTTTATACTCCTCACATCCCTTAATTTTTTCTGTCTCTACTGGTATTCCCTCCCTTGTTCCCCTTCCTACTAGGTCCTTCTGTTCCAGACCCCCATAAATCCATCCATCCATCCATAGCTATCACATTTGCCTTTCCTAACGAGAGCACTGTACCTCCAAGTCAATTACTCTATAACTAATCTTTCTGGTTCAATGTATTGTAGCTCGCTTATCACTGACTTAAGAGCTAATATACACATATAAGTGAATACATACCATATTTGTCTTTCTGGGTCTGGGACACCTCACATAGAAATTTTTTCCCTAGCCCATCCATCTGCCTGTAATTTTTTATGATTTCGGTTTTTTAAATGGCTGAGTGATACTCTATTGTGTAAAAAGTACCACATTTTCTTTACCCATTCTTGGGTTGAGGTGCATCTTAGTTGTTTGGTTTCTGGCTATTAAGAACAGATCGTTAATGAACATGGTTGAGCAAGTGTTTCTGCAGTGGGATGAAATGTCTTTTGGGTACATGCACAAGGGTATTACACCTGGATCTTGGGGTACGCTGAGTCCTATCTTCCTGAGGAATCACTATACTGATTTGCACAGTGACTGGACAAGTTTACTTTCCCACCGACAGTGGGTGAGTGTTTCTCCTTTCTCCACATCCTCACCAGCATGAGCTGTCCCTTGTTTTATTGCTCTTGGCCATTCTGACAGGTGTAAGAAGAAACCTCAAAGTGGTTTTGATTTGCATTCTTCTTCTGATGGCTACAGAACATTTCTTGAAGTGTTTCTCAGCCACTTGAGTTTCCTCTATTAAGAAGTACCTGTTTAGACCCCATTTTCACTGGTTTGATTTCTTGATATGTGGTTTCCTGAGTTCTTTGTGTATTTTGGATATTAGCCCTCCATCACATGTGTAGTGGGTAAAAGTCTCTTCCCACTCTGTGGGCTGCTGCTTTGTCTGAATGATGCTGCCCTTGGCTGTGAAGAAGCTTCTCAGCTTCATGAGGCCCCGCTGGTTAACTGTTGATCTCAGTGCCTGCGCCGTCCATTTTCTGTGCCAATTAGTTCAAGGCTACTTCTCGCTTTCTCGGGTTCAATGTATCTGGTTTTATTTGGAGTTGAGTTTTGTGCAGGGTGATAAGTACGGATCTATTTTCATTCTTCTTCACGCAGCCATCCAGTATGACCAGCAACATTTGTTGACAATGATGCCATCTTCGTCCCAGTGTGATACACCTCAAAAATCATTTCCCAAAGTGTTTGTACTGCTACCCTGCTGTGTGTAGTGTATTGATTCCATCATATTATCCTTCAAAAAGGAATAACTCGTAGGGCGCTGGGTACATGTCGCAGTGAACCAGGTGAGGTGCTTGCTTACTGCACACACATGAGGACATGAGTTTATATCCACAGCATCCACAGAGAAAGCCTGACATAGTAAATGCACACCTGTAACTGCTGCAGGGAGAGACAGAAATCAGAGAGCTCACCAGCTACCCAGCCCAGCAAGTCCAGCAAGTCAGTGAACTCCAGTGTCCCGTGAGAGAACCTCTCTCTCTCTCAAAATAATAATAATAATAATAATAATAATAATAATTATTATTATTATTATTATTATTATTATTATTATTATTATTATTAT